>WUAM01000004.1:7262072-7272257 GCA_024336885.1 Actenoides hombroni
CCTGCCCATGGCAGGGGGATTGGAACTGGATGATCTTTAAGGTCCCTTCCAACCCTGACAATTCTATGATTCTATGATTTGGCAAAATCCATCGTTCTTCATGTTCTTCATGGTATAGTGCTTTGAAATTTGCTTCATATTTAAATTAAAATAAAACTCTGTGCTCTATCTGCATAGAGATTGGAGAAAGTACCTGAGATTGGAAAAGTACCAAATAAAAGCTGGATTTTGCTGCAGATCACATCATGCAGGCATTTTTATCCTAACAAAACTAACTACACCTTAATTATTTTCTTAACTTTTAACTTGCTAAAACGTCCCATTAACTGTCTAAAGCTGACATTTCTTACTTGCTAGCAGTAATCTTAGTTTAAATTGCTTTTTATTTTAAATTAGCCAAAATCATTTGATTGTGTTCTGGGTTTTGATGGATTAATACTCCACTAAGATTGACTTCGTTGATTGAGGGAGATATTGGATGGTAACCCTTTTTGATATCAGAGGGAACATGTTTCTTAGACTTCTAGCCCTGGTGGGAGGTGTGTATGGTATGTGGGTATAGCATTAAGAGGATGGAATAGTTGAATAACGTGCTTACTTTAGTGCCTTTGTGTGGTATAGTCTGTTTTGGAGGTTTTCCTTCCTTATAAAGTATACTTTGCCTTAAAACCAGGTGGAAACGGGAAAGAGAGATATTCTGGATTTTGGTGATTTGACTTCTGGCAGCTGGAAGGCTCTTCCACTGAAACTTATCAACAAAACTCATGCTTTTGTGCCAGTTAGACTTATTATTAATGCTGTAAGTAGAGTAAACTTCCTGTTGTGAAAACTAACTTCTTGCCATACTGAATTTTAATACCAAACCACTTCATGTCATTGAGAAATACACCTTGGACACTAGATGTAAGATTTCCCCCCAAAATCTTTGGTTGATCAGGAAATCAATTTATTGTGGGGTGGTAATTGGAGTCTGCTGGGATGGTATGTTGTGGTGGAACCCCAGCCAGCATCTGAGCACCACGCAGCCACAGAGAATCAGAGTGGGGAAAAAACCAAAATAAAACTTGTGGGTTGAGATAAAGATGTTTTAATAGGACAGAAAAGGAAAGGAAAATAATAATGAATATTAATAATAATAGAATATCCAAAACAAGTGATGAGCAACTGTATTGTGCACCAGCAGCTGACTGTGATGGTACAGTACCTGAGCCGCAGCGTCTCTTGGCTGACTCTGTCCAGTTTATATACTGGGCATGATGTTGCATGGTCTGGAATACTTCTTTAGTGAGTTGGGTCACTTGTCCTGGCTGTGTCCCCTCCCAGCTCCTTGTGCACTCCCAGCCTCTGCTGGGAGAAACTGAAAGGTCCTTGACTTAGTATAAACACTACTTAGCAACAGCTAAAACATCAAAGCGCTATCAGTGTTATTCTTGCACTGAATCCAAAACACAGGGCTGTACCAGCTACTAGGAAGAAAATTAACTTCATTCCAGCTGAAACTAGGACATGATACCAACAAAAATGCTTCTGGGATATGGGTGGTGTTTTGGGTGGTGGTGTCTTGATTTTTGTTTTATGCAGCCTGGACATTGAGTGCTGCCCCTGTGTTGCCTGACACAGGGCAGCAGATAGTGAAAGGGTTGTGTTGCCTAAAACTCCCCTCTGAGAAGCTGGAGATGTATTCAGTGTCCAAGCAGAACAGCAGCTGACTGTTCAGACAAGCAGCCAAACGTACTTTGTAGCAAGTTTAGCATATCCTCTCTTCCTCTTCAGGAGCAAGAGCAGGACTCTGCTCTGTCTGCTTTGTCTCCCACTAGACAATAACAGCCTGTATTACTCAGCTATGTCAGTGTTAACTGTTAGTGACAGTAAGAGATTTAATACTTTTAATATTTTATTTCTTTGACAGAATGCAGTAGCTTGGCGTTGCTTCACATTTTCCAAGGAACCAGTTAATCACTCTAATGAACAATCTCTCCAAATGGATGCAGCTTCTCAGATAGCAGCTCCATCTGTTGTAAATCACGTGATACATGCGAGCTATGATGGGCAAGTGAGTAGCTTGTAGTGGGCTGATTCCTCCTGTTACTTGCTGTCTGAATGATGATTCTGAATCCCTGAGTTCAGAGGAATGACTTTTGGGGAGTCTGCCTATTTGAGCAGTATGGTTCTGCTGCTAGCTTGTGTGTGTGGTGGGTGTTTTGTTTTGGTTTTTTTTTTCTCAGTAATTCTCTTCCTCCTGTGATGAGTCAACCCATTTCTTTTTCAGGATCCTGAAGCTTTAACAGTTTGGGTTCTGTTCCATGCACCTAAGAAACAAATTTCTTCTTCAGGTATAGCAATTTGATTTTCATTTCAACTGACACAACTTTGGCTTTTAACGTATGTGTGAGTTAGAATTGCAGGAACAGGCTGCAAACTTGAAATGAAACTTTCCACCTTGGGTTTGTATATGCTCATATTTCAGGTACCCCATTCAGTTTTAGTAACTGAAGGAGGCAGAATGTTTCTGTCTTAATCTTTTAGATGTTAACAGGAATTATTTATGCTTCTGTATCATACTGTACACGGTAGTTCTCTACTGCAAAATCTGTGAAATCTTTGCTCCTTTTGCTGAAGGAATTAAATCCTCATTTAAGAAAAACATTACATTGTTTCCAAAATAGGTGAGTGATTTGAAGGAACCTCAGGTTTTTCTGGCTTCCTAAAATAGTACAAATATCAACTAGTTTGGCTAGTCTGTTAAGATGGGTTTCTTTTATTTACTTTAGGGATAATTTCAGCCACATTTGACAGAAAGGTGAAATTTAAAAATTAAATCCTTTGATACTTTATTTACAAGAGGGGGGAAAAAACCCAAGTCTTGCCAGGGTAATGGCAGAACTTCTGTTACTATCACCACAATATGAATATGTTAAGCTCAGACAGTAGCTGAAGGGAGACATGCACCCATAGGATTGGCCTTTGCTGCTGGTAGACTTGTTTGCTTTTATTGCTTATGGAATTGTTCCTAGATCCCTTGGGCCCAGCAGATGTATTTGTGGCAAGAGTTGATGTGGAGGTGGATAGTCCAGGACCTAGCAGTGTGATTAAAAGCATTCCTCTCCGAGCAAGAGCTGGAACAGCCAGGATACACGCTCCAAAGAACTTACAGGTCTGTATGTATTTACAAAGTGCATTTTGGCAATCATGGAGTGGTTTGGATTGGAAGGGACCTTTGAAGGTCATCTTGTCCAGCTCCTCTGCAGTGAGCAGGAACATCCTCAATTAGAGCTGGTTGCTTATAGTTTGCTTCTCCTAGCCTCCTACTTACGTGATGTTTGTTTTTAATACATATGTATTCATATGAGTACATACATACACTCTTCTTTACTTCTTCCAGACGATATATCTGTCTGCTAGTGTGGGTTCAACAGCCAAACAGCAGCTGCCATTGAAAAATGCTGGAAACATTGGTGTAAATTTGAAAATTACGGTAGGTTGACTTCTCCCTTTTGAAATCATGGGATTTGTGCTGTTAATCTTGTACTGTAACGAGTGCTGAGCATTGAGATCCTAGCTTACAAGTTTAACTAAAGAGAAGGAAAGATTGCAAAGAGATTAGCTCACATAATTGGAAAAAGTATATGGGAGTTTTGTTGCTCAGCTTCAGTTATATTTGTTTTAACAAACAGACTTTTATGATATTTAACAAATGGATTTTAACAAGTATATAGTAAATATGTAGAAGTGGTGAATCCTGTGCTGCACAGCAGATGTTAGTTAGCTCATGGAGTAAAGCCCAGTCAGAGCAAGAAGGAACGTTAGCAGTGGGAAACGTCCTTGTTTCATAACAAAGATGCATTACGTTTCAAGGAACATCTTGCAGCCTGAGTATGAAATGAGTTCTTTTCAGATATGTGATCTCTTTAATTGATTTGAATTTTCTTGAGGCTCCATGGAAGGCATGGTCCAGGCTGAAAGGTAACTAGGCACATTTGAAACTTGCATTTCAACATCAACACAAGGAGCATTCAGTCCCCTTTTACATGAAAAATAAAATAAAAATAACTGAGGGTTGTAAGCCCATCATATCTTGGAGGAATAGCCATGGAAAAAGAATGCATAACTAGTGCCACAAATGCCACACTAACATGATACTAGCTGATAGCAGTAATGGTAGGACCGTTGAGGCCTGTGATGTCAATGGTACACCACTAGTGAAGGAACATGTTGTACTTACTGTTAAATTCTTTCAATCTTTGTGGCTCTTTCCATGTTACAACCACAGCTGATATCTTAAGATGCTTCTGTTAGAAGTATCTGTACTAGAGTGTCCAGCTTCAGAGAAGAGTTTAACTGGTGCAGCGTAACGGGCAAGTTGTAGAGGTGCTGGGTGTATTTGAGTTGTCTGAACTGCACGCACGACAGATGCGCATCGAAATTGTGTTACCCGTTGTAGAAATGCTTACTCCCTTAAAATGAGTAACCAACCCTCCCTTTTCTCCTTGCTGACTTTCAGCCCTCTGATCAGGACAGCTGCTTTGCTGTTGAACCTGAGGATCTTTTCCTTCTTGCTGGAGAAGAACAAAAAGTAACTGTGCAGTTTTTTCCAAAAAAAGTAACAACTACAGAAAGGTAACAGAAGGGATTTTATGCTGCCTATGTTAGAGCTACTTTTGACCTTTAGGTTGTGAAGAAATTGGAAGTTTTACCCACAAGGGAGACTTTGCTTTCAGGAGAGTCCTCATTCATTGCAAAGTAGGTTTTTGCTGCAGTTCACCTGCCTCTCTTGCTGGTCATAGCTTAGTGAGTAGCTAGTATTTCCCATCACAGATCAACAGACAGCCTGAGACTTGGTTAGTGTAAATAAATGGAGTGAGTCCTTGAAACCCTTTATATGGCACTTGTTTCTACAGTAAAGCACAGCTTTAAAATACTTATTTTCAGTAGCCCCTTCAGTTGCTTCCTTCTTCACTCCGGAGACAAGGGAAATGTAATTTGTCTTTTACATATAAAAAAACTTGAGCACAGATCAGGAGTATTCATTAATTTTGGCTGTACTAATCAAATGGTAGTTGGGCTGCATATCCTGTACAGAAGTGATGAACACGTTCCTTTTGCAGATGTAAGCACTCCTATTTTTGCACATTAGCACCTACTGAACTACTAGTCTGCAAAATAGACTTGATGGGTTCAAGTGACCATCTTGGTGTCATGCAAGAATTGTTTTGGCCACGGCAGGGGTCTGACTCCTTTCCAGAGCAATGGAGTTTTGTTACATGTTTTAGTTTCAGCTTTACAGTTTCCGCTGTAATAGAGTAATAACGGACAAAGGAATCTGTCCAAAATATGCTCAGCTTCACTACCTCGGGCACAGAAGTTCTGTGCTAATGATCCTAATGGATTGGCATGCAGAGTGATTAGTTGTTCTTTCCTGTGGCCTTATGCATAACTGCTTTCCTTTACAGGCTCAGGCTACTCAGTAGGGTTGGAAACCTTACAGTCCACTTGCAACTGCTGCCAAAAAACCTAATAAACTGACTGTATGTAGCAGTTAAAAGTTCACATTCCCTGCTGATGGGATGCAGGTCTCTGTTGGGAGGCATCGTAGAAATTCAGTGAGAGCTAGAGTGGAGGTTCTTCAGTTTCATTCCCAGCTCTAAGTCTGTCTGTGCGATAGCAAATGCTTCAGCCTGTTCTTTAAATGCTTCATTTACTTCCTACCTTATGCCTTTTTTCCTAGATTTTTTTGTTGTTTTGTTTTTCTGGTTGATTTTTTTTTTTTCCCTCTTGTTCCCCCTATTATTTCTTAGGTACTTTCTACTTCATGTTCTCCTGTTGCTCTCCTTCCATTTCTCTGCTCTGTCTGAAGAAGGTGTCAGTAGTTATATGCCCAGTGCTCATGCCCTGTAGGGAAGAGACTGTACCATGAAAGCCAGCTGTAGGTGGCTGGTTCCCTGGCTGTGGGCTCAATGTTCTTTCTTACAGCAATCCCAGGAAACTGAGGAAAACATCTTGGGTTTGTGACTTAGAATGCTAACATTGTTAACAGGACTCAAGAGTTTAGTTTTGTTGCTCTTGGGAATCTCACACTTGTAAAAGTTCATTGAAGTTTTTCAGGTATTTCCAAAGGCATCTCTTTCATCTGTGTGGAAACAGACAGGCTTTGTTTCTCTCCAAAATTAGTCTGCAAATAATCAGAAGTTAACATGGGCAAAAAATAATTTGCTTACCTGTAGCCTCTGAAATACTTATCTGAACCATTTCCAGATGAAATACTTCAGAGGATTGCTTGAGGGACATGTGGCATGCACACTTACAGCCCAAAGGATTTAAATTTTACTATGCCTAAAGCTGGCCTTTGTCATAAAGTTTAAAAAGGGGGGGGGGAGTATTTTCCCCATAAGAAGGTAGTTTAAAAAGGCCTATCTAATATTTTTTTTCCACTTGTGTTTTATTTTCATCAGCATGGTAAATTGTTATGTGGTGGGATTTAATTGTATTTATTTATTCTGAAAGTTTTTTGAAAATCCTTGTGCTGCCATCTGGGCCTCAGTATGAAGTGGTGATAAAAGGTGAGGTGGTGTCAGAGGAGAAGAGCCCTGCAATTACAGCTCCTGGGGCCTGCTCGGACATCCCGCCCATTCTCTCCAACAAACAGTTTGTTGCCTGGGGAGGAGTATCCCTTGGAGCATCAGTGTAAGTATAAGCTGGGCAGCTGATCATGTACAATATCATGGTAGAGTATTTTATATTACATTTATTTGAAGTAAAACTTCCTGTTCACTTTAATAATCCACAGGTGATGAACTAAGCTGGTTTATGACTCAAGTGAGAGAAGTGGTATATTACAATTCTTTTTTTAAGAAATTTTGGGAAATACTGATCTTGTTTGAGCTTTTTTGTGCTCTTCAGGACTCGTTAATTATCACTAGAATAATACCTACTTCTGTAAGATTAATCTGCTATGTAAGTAGAAATGCAGTGGAAAATATTTTCTGAGTAAGCTGATGGAAGAATTCTCTTGGTTCTTTTGACATCTGTCTCCTGCTAGAAAGAAAACTTTACACTTGTTTTCCTTCAATTCATCCACTAAGACTAGAAGAATCCAGTCTGATAAAGTAATCTGACCATCAGAATAGCATGGATGTTGAACATGTTAATTTATTTTAATTTGAATGTATTCCAATGTTAGAACTTCTAGCAATGAAGAATCCGTTGCATCCCTGATTATGATTCTTCATCCTTCAGACTAGTTCTTGTCTGAACTTACTGTGTTTCAAGTTTGCAGCTTCACTCTTCCAGCATTTAGTGGAAGTGTTCAGAATTGTCTAGATATACTTTGCTTCTTTTGTGGGTACATGCTGCAAGTTTTGCAGATCTTGTAGTAAGTGTTACTTTAGGGACTTATTCAGTGTTGTTTTGATACTGAACTTTTTGAGCTGTCTAATAAGGTTCCTGTTTATTTAAGTGATCCATGTTTGTAGTAAAGAAAGAAACAAACCCAAACCATTTCTGCCAGCTCTATTCCTGTATTTCTGTTGTATTAAGACAGTGTATTGCTAACTTAGTAGTTTTGGCTGTTTGGTCTTTGGGAATTGCTTTCTCTTCCCTGTGTGTTGCTACCCTTTTATTTTTTGTTCCTCCTGAAAAATAATTTTGATGCACCATTGGTTTTAGGAAGCTGAAATTATTTGTAGATTTATTTTCTTTTTGTTCCAACACAGTACAAAATAATGTCAGCCACTGAAAATCTCTCCATCCTCCTCTTGAATTCGAACTGCATGATCTAAGTTTTCACTAGTTTTAGGACTTGTCACATACTTCTCTGATTATTTCTTTTTTTTTTTTTTTTTCCTTGTTAAAATGACCAAGTCACTTGCTTTTCTTTCTGGAGATGATCTGAGTACCTAAATCCTGGTCAATGCCAGGAGAGAAAAAAAAAAAAATAAATGTCTGCTGAGTGGCCATAACTTTTAGTGGTACTATGATGTTGGAAAGTACATGAAGAGGAAAAAGTTACCTGTAATTTAGTTCTTTACAACTGTTTCTGCTTAACTTAGTGGCTCCAGATAATCTAATTATAACTCTGTGTTAAAGTGGATTTTTTTTTTAAGGAGTTTTTGTATTGGCACAACTTCTTGCTTGCTTAAAGGTTCAAGCTATTAAGTGCAGTACTGAAACTCCAGGAAAGCTGTGATTTATATATATTTTGGGGCTCTTCTGTTGTATGAGAATGGATGTGTAGTGATGCAAGTATTGTAAGGTCTAAGTTTGAGAACACAGAAATGACTTGCTAACTAACATTCTGTTGTTCTAGGAAGTGATTTTTCTTCTTTTTATGAGGAGACTTGAAAATCAACTGTCCTATTTCAATTGTTTCCAAGAATAAATACATGCAGTTAATTTGTATTTGCTGTAGAATATAACTCAACTTCCTATATTCCAGCCAAAAGACATTAACTCTACGAAATGACTCTCCCTCTGTGACCCAGCATTTAAGGCTGTTGATACGAGGCCAGGATCAAGATTGCTTTCGGGTAACTGTCAAAAAAATTTCACTTTACTGCTTATGATAATTACCAGGGTATGTTTATAATAAATGTGTCTTTGCCCTGTCTGTTGTTCCTTTATAACTGTTGGTGTCTAGCAGGCTGTGTATTTGCTCTGGGGCTGCTAAGATGGACAGGGTAGCAGAGCTGAAGCTATACTGGTGGCCTTAGGAAGAGCTGAAATGCTAAGTGTACTGTGTTTAACTGGGGCTGCTTACTGTTCTTTAAACTGCTGTAGCACAGCAGAGTCCACATTCAGTGAAAGGGATCCATCTGTGGCCCCTCTTGCAGGAGGAATTCCAGACCTTGCTCCAAAGGATAGAACAACTGGAATTAGCCTTTTGGGAATGACCATAACTAGAGGGTTTTGTAGTCCACTTACATTTATATCTTCCTTTTTCCCTCATGTTCAGATAGGATATCTAAAAACCTTAACTGAGAGAGAATTAATGTAGTGCTGGTTAAGTTCAGCCTTACTGTATTGTGGATTTAAGGCAAAAAGCTCTGTCATCTAAACTACGAGGCGTAGGGGCATCTGTACCACCACATTGGATCATTGTGGGAATAGCTTGATCTTAGTCTTTTTTTTGTTGCATGTTTTATATATAAAGTTGCTTTGCAACTTTAAATCTGTGCTATTGCCAACTGAGTTAATCCATATTTTGAGGAAGTTAATTTTGGGTTACTAGTGAAGTAAGTTTTGATAGGTGGTTTTGTTTGGGGTTTTTTTTCCTGTTACAGTCGCTCACTTCTGTCTCCTTTTTTATAGCTGCAAAATTTATTTGGATCAGAAGAACGCTTAACTAGCATTTGGGAACTCAAAATCCGTCCCAAAGAAGATACCAACATACACTTGATGTTTACACCCACTCAAATAACTTGCTTCTTTGCAAAGCTGGAAATCAAACATCTGGGGATTCGATCGCAACCGGGAATTAAGTTTACTGTAAGAGTCCCAACCTGACTTCTAAGAATTTTAAACATTTTTTTTCATAATTATTTTAAATCTAGCACTGAACAGCTGTTTCTGTGAAAAAGTTGAAAGTTTTCATGATATCCATTATCTGTATACTAGTTAAAGATGGTGTGGGCATTACATTTTACTGTTTAAATACTAGCTTCAATTTTCCATCCACTTTTCCCCCTCATGAAGGAAGAAAGATTTGTAGGTACTATGTTAAAAGTAGCCTAAGATTTTAACTCTAGAACTGTCAAAAAATTGAAACTTGTATTGCTTTATAGGTATTGAAACAGCTTGAATAAGTGTAGTCTTTTTTTATTTCTTGTGAAGTCTCTTTGGTGCACATTTTAAGCATTTTGTCTTTCTATAACTATGTAGTTTACCGTAGTTGTACAGAAGTTTTAGTGAGAAGCTTTCTTTTGTTAGAAGTATGTCAAGGGTTAGGGCTGGGCTGGCCACTAGACAAATAGCAGATGCTCTCTGTTAACCCCCCTCCCTTCTCAAGACGGAAGAGAAAAGGAAGAAGGGAGAGAGACTTATGAGTTGGAAAAGGAAACTAGAACAGAATTAATGAAAATAATAACAATGAACTGAAATATATACAAATACATACAAAACCAATATTGAACCCAACACCCCCCTCACACCACACAGCCCCCCCCCCCCCCACATCACACACTTCCTCAAGAC
>WUAM01000004.1:7272623-7295264 GCA_024336885.1 Actenoides hombroni
CCCCCCAGCCCTTGGCAGTGACTCTGAACATGGAGCGTGGTCACTGCTGGAAGCAGAGAGTGTCTGTGACAATGTGCCCTGAACTTCAGACAGGGCAGGGACTTAAGAGTTTTTTGTTGTGGTTTTTTGGTTAGGTTTTTGTTTAGTTTAGTTTTACAGAAAAGTAAAATCACTGAACAAAATTCATTCTGTTTTAGCAAACCAGGACAAAGTGCTATTTTTTTTTGATAATTTTTTTTTTTTCCCTTCAAGATACCATTATCAGGATATGGAGGAACAAGTAAAATAACTTTAGAAAACGTTAAAAAACTGTCAGATAGTTTCATTGTGACACTGGATGGATTATTGCCTTCAGGATTAAGGAAAACTTCCCTCTGCATAAGAAATACGGGTTCTCGGGCTGCGTATGTTAAAGCACTGTGCTTTGCAAACCTGCAGGCAAAAACAGTTATGGATCCTCAGGTAATGATGGTATCTCCAGAGAAGTTTGTACTAAGAGAAGGAACACATGAAGTAAGTATAATACCTGATTCTGAGCAAGTTTTATCGATTTGAATTAAAATAAATGTGATCAATGAGACTGTGTCTGACTAGCTCTTTAATAAAATCTCCCTTAACTTGTGTTAAATCCTGTTTCACTTCTGTTGCAGTGATTTGTTGACTCATTCTAAATATCAGTACTAACAATAAGACAATTTTTTTTTCTCCTGAGTTTGTACTCTGTTTATTTTATCAGGTGGTTACTGTAACGTGGAATCCAATGGCAAAGGAAAAGAACTTCCATGAAAGAAACTCATTGGTATCAACAGTGTATTTTTTTTGTGGAGATGAAGTTTCTAGGCAGCAGTATCGTAGGTAAGATGTGCTTTGCTGTTGTAACAGCGACAGATGTTGAATAAAATTTAAAACTTGAGGTGTATGCTACCAAGATACGGTTTTAACATGCTTCCAAAAACAGCAAGAGGAAACTGAAAGACACTGATGATACAGAGAGGTCTAGTAAGTCTTATATCTGGTAGATTCTTTGGTTGGGGGTTGTTTTGTTTATTTGTGGTTTTGTTTACATACTGTAGCTACAATCCTAGTTAAGGGGTTTATTTTCTTTTTATAATCTTGAATTTGACTGTGTGGGGTCTGGGGCAAAACTTTTCCCTTTTTTTGGTACCAGAGGAGAGTTGTGTTCTATCTTGGTATCTCTCCAACAAAAGGAGTAGTACTGAAATTCAGTGCTATTAAGTTTTGATCAAGACTCACATCTTGGTTTGCTGAATTTTGTTGACAAAGAATGTTTGAGGAGATGTGTATGTGAGAGGAATAACATCCACATATGCTCATAACACTAAGGAAATTTGTAGAATACATCTTACTGAGCTTTAACAGGGGTTGTGTTACTCTGCATTTCAGGTTGTGTAACTCAGATGCAGGAGAATGTCATCCTCTGCTTTTAATGACATAAACGATGCTTCTGACTTGTGCTGTGTATAATGATGTCAGATGTTAAGAACTGGTAGAGCACTAAAGTGCTGGTGGTCATCAGTCAGTGCAAAAATTCTGGCAATATTTCACTATTGGTTTTTAAACGTAATTGCTTGAAACTTTATGAAAATCATTGGATTTATTGGTATCCAAAGAAAATATTAAACATAGCTGAATTTAACTTTGTGACTTTGAGTAAAAAGCTCATGGGATAGCTGCATTTGTGACCTTGATAGGAAATTGGTTTACTTTAGGTATCTTACCTGATGTTCATTACCGATTTTGTTTTGGGTTTTATGAACTTTTGTCTGAGGCAGTGCTCACTATCAGTAGATTCTTCTCAAAGGGCAAAAATTCTCGGGCAAAAGCTTTGATCTACTGATCAGCAGAAAAGCCATTAAGAAGATTGATGCACCTATCAGGTGCATCTTTTTTTGTTCACTCGATGTTGGTACAGAGTGAAATTTTGTGCTGATTTTATTAGTCAGCAGGCATGGCATTTGGGTCTTGAACATGGTGGTCTTGTTGGCTGTTTCATGGCGGGAGCTTCTCTAAAGTCTCCTTTGATCATTTGAAAGAGATACTTATTTTTTGAAACGTCTGAGTCCTGTAAACCAGTCAAACCCATTCTGTAACTGTAGAAAGAGAACATGATTTGGGACTTAGGGGCAGGAGTGTGGAATGAGTGATCTGCCGACTCTGCCAACTGGTGGCTCAAGTTCTTTGCTCCACAAATACACACGGTCAACAGCCTGGTGAGTAGCTTAGACCTGAGAGTAGCGCTCAAGTATTCTTTCCACCTCCATGCTCTGACCCTATCTGAGTGCCAGGTTTCCTCTGACTGACCTGAAGGTTCCTATTTTCCCCAGGACTATTTATATCCTGATCCTTCCCAGTCTTTTCTGTCCCCTTGGCAGTCATGCTCCTTGGCTCCATGTTCCTGCTGGTGGCTGCCACCTGCTGCCTCTCTGCCATTGACTGGTCAGTTTTTCCCCTGTAAAGGCTTTTCACTTATGACTGAAATAGCATTCTCCTGCTTCCTGAGGTGATTGAAAAATCACTCAGATGCCTGATGTACTTATCAGACACCTATGTAGGTGTGACTGACAGCAGAGAACAAGTATTTTTGGCAAGACAAGTGTATGGTAGCGATTATTTCAGTAGTTTCTTTTACTCTGCAGCAACAGAGCAGGTATTTCTTTAGCCATTTTAAGATTATGAAAAGAATTCAGTTTTAAATGAACGCTCACAGATTTGAGCTTGGTATATTTAAGAAAAGATGAAGTTAAAATGTTAATGAAGTTAAAAAAATGCTTAGCGATTTTATCAATCTTTTCCAATTGTTGTTTCCAATATTTTCTGATAATTTAACTTTTCTTGTTTCTTTCTCTCTCTAACAGATCGAAGATGTATAAACCTGAGGTAGAAAAAAACATAATCCCAGAACACAGCGTATTGAGAAATATTGTATTTGATGAAGAATTTCAAGGGGAGCAGCTTGTGACAGAAGGTGAGCCTGTGTCTCAGTAAAAGGAAAATTTAATAGTTGGTTTTGGCTGAAAAAAAAAAAGCGCTTTTAGGCTTGATTCCTGTTTTATTTTTCCATTATGTCTGTTTTGATAAATGTAGAAGCAAAATTCTCAATGTGGACAGAGGTATTGGCCAGGTTTTGGTAGGGGGTGAGAGCTACAGGGGTGGCTTCTATGAGGAGCTTCCCCCATGTCTGATACAGTCAGTGTGGTTGGCTCCAAGATGGACATACTGCTGGCCAAGGCCAAGCCCGTCAGTGCCAGTGGTAGCACCTCTGGGATAACACATTGAAGAAGGAGGAAAAGTTGCTGTGCAACAGCAGCTGGAAGAAAGAGTGAGAACACGTGAGACAGCTCTGCAGACACCAAGACTGAGGAAGGAGCGGGTGGCAGGTGCTCTAGGCACTGGAGCGGAAATTCCTCTGCAACCTGTGGTGAAGATGTGGGTGACAGGCTGGCCTGCTGCAGCCCATGGAGGTCCACAGTGAAGTAGATTTCCACCTGCAGCCTGTGGAGGACACAACGCTGGAGAAGGTGGATGTGTCCGAAGAAGGCCATGACTTCAAGGGAAGTACTTCTGCTTCTGTTAGCAAGGAATTTATTAAAAAGGAATGCAGTATATTGTAAAGATGTCCTTAAAAAAAAAACACCCCCCAAAAAATCCCAAACCAACTTCCTCACCCCTGAAACTGTTCAGTCACACAAGTTTCATGAATAAGTTTACTGTCAAACGCTACTTCTTGAGCTAGTTCTGTTCATATATGGAAAGATTTTTACAGTTCTAAGTCTAGTGCCTCTGAATAAATGTTGTAGTCTGATTCTTTCCCTATAGATAGTATGTTGTCTTGACTTGGAATAGTAAAGATTGTTGATCCTTCACATCTCGGTTGAGGCAAAATCCTGGTGAAGATACTTGGGTTCTGAGGTTAAGCCAGTGTTAGAGCCTCGACATCCTTGTATATCTTTTACTGCTGTATTACTAGAGTTTTGCTAATGGTAGCTTAATTTTTTTTTCTCCTTTCTGTAGAACACAAGGCTTACCTCTTGCATCTTAATGTTCTCCTGTCTCTCTGAGAGCATACTTTCCAGAATTTGTGAAATAGACTTTATTGTTCTGTACTTTGCCACAATGGTTTTATTTACTCAAGGTTATTTACCTTGGACATGAAAAATCTTTGCCCTCTTATGTCCTTTTTTCCTGTACTCACTCAATAAGTTTGAGGAGAGGACCATTGTTATAAAAAAAAACCAAACAACAACCCAGGAGACAGACTAATACTGCAAATACGCCTTCAAGGAGGGGTGCTGAAGAGTAGCTCTTACAAAAGTAAACAAGGTTATTCTTAGTAGTTTTAAGAATGATACAAACTTCAAGCTCTTCCTTACTTTCTTGTCACTTGGTGACATCCAGTGTGAATAGCACAGTCTTAATTCACACATATTAGTGCTCACTGGCTTTTCTGTGGGAATATCCACAAGTTGGTTGTTTTTATAGGGTCTTTTTCTTTACATGTTCTCAAGTATACTTTGCAAGATCCTCTAGTGCATTTCTAGGTATCGTATGATGCACTTCACTCTGTTTTACAGGATCTAAGCCTTTGTTTACAGTTTCTGTCAGTTGTGATTGTGAAAGCGACACCATCAAGGTGTTGCATGCTGTGATTTGAGTCTGACACTTTTTGGGTCTGGAATTGTGTGCACTGTGGCCTTGGCGTTCAAAGTTATCTTCATGAAATCATGAACTCGCCTTTTTGATATAGTAACTTGGTGAAAATGAGATGAGCTGTAAGAGTTAAATATTTTAATGGGCTAGTTGAAAATCAGGATTTCCCAAACTGATTGGAGTTCAGCTGCGAGGTGGAGGAGGGAATAAAAGGAACGTGCAGAAATAATGGTCATCCTAAAGAAAGAACATATTTCCACAGTGAGTTTTGTTACATATATATATATATATATATATACACACACACACACAGAATAAATAAACTATTTCTTCCAAAAAGTGTTCACTTCTTCAGTCTATTCAACATGAAATGCTTCAAAGTCAAGGAGAAAACTTCGGCTTGATTATTAAACATTTTGATGAAACATTGGTTTTTTTATCTTTAAATCATACTTTTACATCCCTGACCTTTTGGATATATTGAGGTATAATAAATGAAATAGTGAAGTGTTAGATTGAATAGGCTAATTGAAAAATAACTTCTGTCCAGGTGAATCTCTTTTTGTGAAGCCTTGGAAATGTAGTGGTCTTATTTGTCTGTGGAAAAAAAAAAAAGTAAAACTTAACTTTAATTTGGCATAGAATCAGATGAGTATATACTGTTTGTATAAAGGTGGAAAATATGTATCTTGAAATTAAAATAGGTGTTTAGTTAGATTTATGTTACATCTCATGTTAATGTTGATTTATGCCTGATAACTTGTAGTAAGTCATCTTTTTAATGATCTAGGGTAACTTAGCCAACAGTTTATTAACTGAGTCCATATCCTAAGTCACTGTTGTGTCATTTCTGACTATTATAAATTTGTTCTTATTAGAATTGCTCATTATTCTCATTTTTAGTATTTGATATCCCACGGGGGGCGAATGATATCCATCTTTTCTACTCAAATATGCGAAAGATTAACCTTTCTGTGGTTGGATATGCCACTTGTGATGGGGATGGATTTCAGCAGTCTCCTGGACTTTATTTGGAGTCAGACAGGTAATGTTAACTGTAAGGCTGACTGTCAAGCAACACCCAACTGAGATGCATCTCCTTTCATTGAAGATTTTAATGTCAGTGATGAAAATTGACTTGCTTTACAAGTGAAAGAGCTGCCTCTATAGTGAGAATGGCTCCAGTGAATATCTAGATGACTCAATATTTTTCTCTCTAGTCTGTTTAAACTGTTATGAGAACTTTTAAACTGTTCCCTCAAATATGACACTATTAACTTGGATCTGCAACCTCCTAGTCTGCATCTGAAGAGCCTTTTTTTTTTTTCTATAGGCACCTCCAAAGTCTATTTCTTATAGTAATCCTAATAGGACTGTAACCACTTCATTCTTTGTGATGAGTTTTTGACATCTGGAATGGAAATAGAGATCTACTACAAAGGTGTAGTGGCCTTTTCCTTGTCCAGCCCTTACACCAGTGTAGTGTGCAGTCATCAGAAGAACAGTCAGCACTGAGGCTACCCCCCACCCCTTGAATGAAGTGGTCCTTTATTGAGTAAATTTCAAATTGAAAGCCCATGTAAAGAACATTTAGCATTTCTCAAAATTTAATACTGAAATACAGAGTAAGCTATAATAATTATTTTTATTGCTATACTTTCTTCATGTAATCTTATTTTCAGATCTGAGAACTCTGACAGGCATATCAATGCAACTTTGGATGTTCTTCCTGTGAAAGGACCTCAGGGTCCTTCACTGCCTATAAAAATGGATGATCAGGTTCAGAATAAATCAGATGATCAACAGAATTGGGCTGTTAAACCTGAGTTTTTGACTTTAGCATCTCCTTCTATTAGTAAGTATTTTTCAAATGTAATAAAATAACCACTCTGTTATTAAAATAACTGTATTGTATACTAAGTTATTATAATTTTTTTGTTTGTAAATGTGGCTTGCCCAGTAATGTTGCAGTAGCTTTACATCTAAACAGTAAACTTGCTTTGAATCTAGTTTTTTGGTTAAACTGTCAGAGGTAGTGTGTTCTGTACATAAAATATGCATTGCATACCTATGAAGTGTTTAAAGCATTATAAAGGTGAAAATAAGGCAGAAAATTCTTTATCTTAATTGGTGCACCTCTGAATCCTGGGCATTTCCGTGAATTTTTGTGTTAGCTTTTTATAGCTTTTTTTTATGTATATATTACAGATGGAACAGCAGATACTGGACATGTACAAATTGTCAACAATTCTAGTAGGATGTTGGCATTTGAGCTTTCATGGCCAGCTCACTGCCTTACTATAACCCCACACCATGGAGTCGTTGAACCAGAGTGAGTTCCTTCTTGACAGTTCCTTTACATGTGATGGTGTGGCAAAGTTTTGGAGGAATTTATTTTTAGTTAGCTTAAGAATTCAGTTTATTTAGGAATTTTACTTAGTTTTTTAGGAATTTATCTTATTTTTGTTTAGACTGTTCCCTGGAACTAACTATTTTAGTTACTTCAAGGGCATAGTCTTTTTGTCAGCTAACGTGCAAATCTGGTTTTTATAATTTTAGGATCTTATCCTTTTATAACCTTGTATAGAGGGAATGTTCTTCTGTCACCTACGAAGTTGCCTGGAGGACAGGAATTTTTTGTGACTGAAAATGCTATTACTATTATTATTGTATAATTTCCTGGGAGCTGGATGGTCAACAAAGCTGAAGCTTCAAAAATCTCCTTTCACAATAATTTTTGTTTGAAAAACAAAAAGGACTTTATCCATTTGCCCCCCTGCAACAAACAGACAAGCTCCAAAAGAACAGTTCTTACAGAATGCTTCTCTTTTGGGAACTCTAGAGTTTTCTGAGAAGTTTGCAGTAAATATCATTGAAGGAAATGTCAGTATGCTGATTTAATATTTTAAGGCCATTAATATCTATTAATTGAATGTTGTAGAGATGGTCATACTGTGGCAATGATTCTGAAGAAGGGCAGTGAAGCTGGTGAACGGTCTAGAGCACAAGTCTTGTGAGGAGAGCCTGGGGGACCTGGGGTTGTTCAGCTTGGAGAAAAGGAGGCTCAGGGGAGACCTTGCTCTCTACAGCTCCCTGAAAAGAGGTTGGAGCCAGGTGGGGTTGGTCTCTTCTCCCCAGTAGCAAGAGATAGGACAAAAGGAAATGGCTTCAAGTTGCACCAGAGGAGGCTGGACAGGAGGAGGAATTTCTTCCTCAAAAGGGTTGTTAAGGTCTGGAACAGGCTGCCTGGAGAAGTTATGGAGAACCTGTCCCTGGAGGTAGATGAGTGCTGTGGGACATGGGCATGGGTTAGTGGTGCCCTGGTAGTGCTGGGTTAATGGTTGGACTTGATGATCTTAAAAGTCTTTTCCAACCAGAATAATTCTATGATTCTGGAATTGACTTTCCTATGGGACTGGTCTTGTTCCCACACTAAACTTTTCAAATGCTAGGTGTTGTGCTAATGACATCTTAAGCTGAAGACTCAGCTTGAGTGCTTTTGCTAATGTACAACCTATGACCATATTTTTAAAATGTTTCAGTGTGTATTTTCTCCTCTCTTTTATTTAAATGTCTCTAGTATAGAATATGGAACATTGTAAATCAGAATCCATGTTCTTACTGGTTCAAATTACTGTGTGATGCCATAATGGCTCCAAGTGAGTTTAGACTCTTCAGTGTCCCCTAACTAGAGAAAGAGTTGAGAAGGTTGAAAGGCTTTTCTTTTTTTCCAAGATCAGTTCTGGATGGGAGGAAGGAAAACAAGCTTCTCTAAAACTAGAACTAGTTAAAATTGTTAACTTGCTTTTCTGAAACATGTAGTAGATCTGTCTGCTTTATATGGCCTGAGCAGTTCTATATGATAACAATAGATAAGACTTACTCTTTCCCTCTGGACCCTTATCCAAGCATCAGTGAGAAGTTTATAAAGTGTGTTAGTGTGAAGTTTGTCTACCAAAGCTTGATAATATGTTGGATATCTGAATACCTTAAATGTAACTCTCTTTAGACCCCCTTTACTTGCTATCCTGAAAGTGCATCCTTTTAGTGAGGGCTAGTGAGATCTGTTGTAGATACTCTAATACGAGGTTTGTGCTAATATTCTTCTTTTATTAGGAGCAGTACACTAATTCTGGTGAGTCCTAATCCATCACTTGCCACAAAGCCTTCATTAATTCCTTGGAGTGGCCTAATCTATATCCTTTGTGATTATGGACAAAAGGTACGTGGCTCACATCTCAACATGAGAGTTGAGATTAAACTGTTGATTTTACTTTTCTGGCTAAGGTCTAGTAAAGTTGCTAAAACCTGTTAGGTATGAGACAGCAGTTCTGTCAACTTCCATTATTCTATCTAATTTGTAAAGTTATCTTTAAAAAAACCTAGCAAAACAAACAAACAAGCAAACAAAACAAAAAATCAACAAAACCAAACACAGTTGAGATGCTGTTTTGCAAACTGACATTTAGTTCATTCATCTCTGAAAAATTATCAGGATGTGAATGCTTAGACTGAATTGCCAGCAAAAATGCATCTGTCTACTTTCTTGAATATAGATATCTATGTACACATGCATATATGAAAGTACTCTCTCTAAATAATATTTTAAAGTAAAAGAAGTGAAAGGTTATTGGATAAGTCCCCATTGTGTCCTTTTGAGCTCCCTTGACATAAACATAAGCTTCTGCCTGCCAAGACTGTGATAAAGAATGTCTAGAACAGGTTCTTACTCTTCATACACTTTAATCTGAAACTTCTCCCTGATTAAATTAAGGCATATAAATAAAACTTACCAAATCACCAATTTCTTCTTTCATCAGTGTAAAAGCAGAAAGACTCCCTGGTTATCACCCCCAAAGAAATGAACACCTCTTTTTTTCATTTTTACAGCCAGTATGTATTTTGGGTTACTTGTAACAATGCATGGAGAGAGAAATAAAAGACACTGAAAAGATAAAACAGCATATCTACCTACTTTCCTTCTTGGGGGAAGGTGAGGTATGATACAGAATTGGAAACTGCTATAAAAACCTGCACCGAACAAACAGGGAAGTTGATGAAAAGAGTGAGTTGAGAAGGAAATGGAGACTGTGCACATATTTAGCTATGTGATACCCCAGCATGTGAGAACAGGATTTAAAACAACCCTATGACAAAAGAAGAGAATGTAGCAAAACCAGTCAAGTTGTAAGAGGTCTGGTAGTTGATAATGGTTTTGACATTTTTTTCCTACCTATCCAATTAGGCGAAAGCTTAAGATTTTACTGGTGTTAGTGGAAACTTTTAGAAGTGCTGATGATGTAGCAGAAATGAACACCAAGCTTGTTCTGTGTGAGACAGCCCTGCTCCTGTTCTCTGTGAGCAGAGGGTATTGTGGGAGTTCTCATTTAAATTTAACAAAATTATCATTCCCACTGAATAAAAATGTCTAGATAGCAAATTTTCAGTAAATTTTCCTGTTCTCCTAATTAAAGTTGATCTAAAATCTTTAAACTTTGAATTGAAGTTAGAGAAGACCTGGTGATTTAATGAGACTTTTTGTTGGAATGAAGAGTTGAGCATCACGAGCTCTTAAAGCTCAAGGAAATAGAGCTAAATGGTTTGGCTTGTCCATATAGCAATGTTTACTGTTTAAATTTTTCTTTTTCTCCAAATTGTGCAAAAGTTTATTAAAGTGCAGATTCAAGAGGCGGTTGCACAGACTGTGGCTGGTGCAGACTTTCCACGTAGAAGACGTTCAATATTAGCTCCACAGTCTGAAAGTCCAACTGTTCACGTGGCAAAGCCTCTCTCTGTGCTCCCTCTAACAAAAATGGAAATAAAGAACAGATCCATTGTTTTTCCTATAACAAGACCTGGCCAAAGCTCAGGTAATGTAGTTTACTTAGTAAATGTAACATCTGTAGAATATTGTGTTGAGTGCTGGAACTTGTTTCAGAAATCTCCCCTCTTCCTTGGCCTCCCCCAGTATAACCACACTTTTTCCCTGCAGAGTGGTTTGCTTACAGACAGAGAAGTTACCAATTTTTTTAAGCAACTATGATGAATATGGCTCTACTGTGCCTGGGCTAAGAAGGCACTAGGAGGTTGCTGTGTTATTTGGAAGCTGTTTTGGGTCAATGCACTTTTGCCATAGAATCATTCTCCTCCTCTGTGTACATGTCCCCAGGATCTGAGAGAAATCTGTCTGCAGGTAGCAGAGAAATAAATGTTCTCCCTTAAGATGACAGGAATGTCGCCTATGAGCCTGGCTATCCTTGTCTTGTACTTGATGATCAAGGAGGACACTGTTGAGAATAAAGTCTCAAATCCTCAGCCTGTACTTTGAATGATTAAAATTCTCCAATTCGCTGTCTGAAACTGTCACACTGTCTGGATACCAGATTTTTTCAGTAGTCCTGAGTTTTCTAGATAATGAGTTTTTCTTTTTTGAAATGATTCACCAATGTTACCTTTTTTTTAACAGAGTTTAGAATTGAGGCTTAATTGATCAATTATTTGGGGCTTTGCTACACTTAGAAAAATGAAGTATAATATTATAGTCCTTTCCTATTTTTATGAATGTCCCATATAATATAAATTCAGCTAGACTTGCCCAAGTGCTACTCTAAACTGAGGTGAACATACAGATGTCCTGTTGATTCTTGTCAGGAGGCAGCTTTCATGGTGTGAAATATGCTTATTGTCAAAGTTGGGATTTTCTGATAATGCCAGTGAGTTTTCTGCAAGTCAAGGATAAGCTTTTTATTGGGGTTTCATATCTGTATAAAAATGTGTGTGTATGTGTGTATATGTGTGTATATATATGTCCTTTGTCTGAGTCTGCTCTTGGAGAACATCATGAGAACTGTTTCCATTGAACTTCTGAGTGTCATGAAACAGTTTGTTTGAACTTTCCCCTAAAGATACCTGAACACTTGAACAAAGACAATGTATTAGTCTGATATTTCTCTTCTAGAGAGTTACCTGGAAATGGAGAATAAAGGGGATGACACTGTGAGGTGGCATTTGTCATCGTTTGCACCGCCCTACGTTCAAGTGAGTCAATGTCTGCATTGGTAGCTTTGTGCAAATCTCTTGGGTTTTTCCCTTCTCTCTATCCTCTCGAGAGAGAATAGATTGCAGAGCGTGAACCCACGACATTTCTTTTTCTTGATATGGGGGCAGGCAAAATGTTTTTCTCCCCCCCCCCCCCCCAATCTCTAATGTGCTCCTTGACTGTGAATCGATTTGTGGGATAGTTTCTCATTCACTTACTGGCTTACAGAGCTTGCTTATACTCATTCCAGTATCATCATCCAGTTTACATTAAGTAATCGAGCATCCTTCAAAAATGGGTGTCCCTTTTGGCTCCAGAATGATAGACTTGCCTTGGTTTGAGAATTATGCTGCTGGAATTATGCTATACCTGGTATCCCTGTAGGTAAAGGAAGTTAGGTCAAGGTTATTTGCATTCTGCTGCTGCTGGCTGTGCAGTTACCGTAGCTATACCATAGATATTTGGAAATACTTCCCTATTCTTTTGATAGTCTGAAAAGCTGTGATGGTCACTTTAGTTTTATGCTAGAAATATTGTCTGTTGTCATGAAATGATGAAAAATGGTTACGTAGCACTCTTAGCTGTGCTGTGGCCCAGAAGACTTAAGCGTGCTGTGTTCCAGCCAGTGCATCACCTCTAAACTGGAAGACAGTAGTCATGCTGACTGTAGAGATGTTGGAGTAGTTTTAGTCTTTACTCATTTACTTTTAGGGAGACACTCTTCTCTGTTCGCTTGAAAGCAGCTTGATTGGGTGTATTTTCTTCTTTACATTACAAGTGGGGTGTGGGAGGTGTGTGTGTGTGTGTGTGTGTAAGGGTGAATTGTGGTGTTTGGTTTTGTGTTTCTTTCCTTTCCCTTGTGAATCTGACTCCTAACTTTATTTGCAGGATGTGGATGAAACTGGTTCTGTTTATAGGGTTTCGTACTCTGCTTTCAGATGTTCCCGTGTTTCTGGTACTCTTGAAGCTCATGGAGAAGAGAAGGTAAACTGACATTAATAAGTATTTCAAACATATGACTGTATCTCAGTTGTTAGATAGGATCTTACATGAGAAGTTCTCTGAAACAGTTGAATTTTTGAAGCTGGTCATATTTAATCTGATAATGATAAAAAGTTGACCTTCCAAAATTGGGTTCTGGAGTTTATCAAGTAGTCAGTATCTACTTACTGCTGCTGTTACCATGTCAGCTGAGTTGATTCTAAGAATTCATCCAATGTGTGGTTTGACTTTGACATAGTAATATTTTAATATATTTTTTGGTGGCTTTTTTATGATAAATTATTGCAGAACAGAAAATAGTTTTTAAAGGTGTTGTAAAAATCCAGGAGAAAATGGCAAATACTGGTTTTGGTTTGGTTTGTTGTTTGTTTTTTATGAAACTGGCCCAAGAACTGGTTTCCCTTCCTTAGAAGCAGTCTTGTCGTCCTTGTTGAAGAACAATTATCTGTTCATAAAGTTGATTTCATCTGACTTACAATTTTATCTCCTGGCCAGTAGAGGGTTTCATAACCACAATTATAAAGGACGTACTGATTGAGTTTCCATGGGGCTTCTCCCCCTCACTTTCTCCTTTGATGCTACTTCAACTCTGTTGATCTTTACCAACACCTATCTTTTAATCATTATGGGCTATTACGGTATTGCTTATCTACATTATTTCTATGATGATGCAGTTTGCAATCTACTTATAAGGCATAAAAACCCACCCTTATTTCTGTGCAGTTTCATAGTTGTTTCATAAGATTGAAAACTATTTTTTGAATTTAAAGCATTGTCTTTGCCTTACCAATACTAGTTCAGGCTTATATGGGTAATGTGTACTGCTGTGTTCAGGCTGATAAGGTACAGTGCACTCATGATTTGCTGGTTTTTCTTCTTGCAGTGGGTGTGAGAATGTTTGGCTAATTAGAGTTGTAGTGATCTACTCTGCTGCTCCCCTTCTCTTTCTTCCCCCAACCTCGGCTCTGAAAACAGCTCAGGTTTGCTGCTCTTGAATGAACCTGGGGCAGCACTATGGAGACAAGCCTTTGTTACATAGGTGACCTTTAAGAATGATCAAATTCATAACCTGCAAGTTGGTTTAAATTTCAGGCCTTCTAGTAATTGTGGCACAGTGTGCTTACAGATTTGGAGCAGGAGGAGTGCAGTTGTTCACAGCTTAGCTGACAGCTGAAGGAAGATATTGCTGTCTTTCAGCTACGCCTATTTCACCTCCTGGTCCCCTTCTCCCTCCATGTTACCGCTAGAAATAATTGTGCAAGCACTTGCTGACTTGACTTAGAGCAGATTAGCTGAACCCAGATTGTGTTCAAGTTTGCTTGCACTACCTACTTCATCAGAACTTTTTCTCTCGGGGGTAGAGGAGGATGAGCTGGATAGTTTTCCACAAGACCACCTGCGTGTGGAATGTATGGTCTATTGTGTCGGTTTTGTGCTGGCTCAAGTGTAACTTTGTCAGTAAAATCATGAGGATGTATAGATTTTTTTATTTTTTTAATTTTTTTTCCCCTCTTGTTTTTGTAGGTTGCTGTGATCTTTTTACCTAGATGTAAAGGGGATTACTCCCAATTCTGGGATGCTGAGTGTCATCCAGTTGAAAAACCTAGTTGGAAACACAAAATAAGATTTCAGCTCTCTGGAGTGGTGAGTATATAAATGCTATCAATGCATTTGTCCCGAGCACAAATTTTTGGTAACATCTTCATCTTGCTACACAGTACTCACAGTACTCGTTCTCATATACACTGGCATATTCAGAAAAAAACCCAACAACCTGCTGATACTTTGTTGACTAAACTGTACTGCTGTTCTTGTGTTACGAAAATACTCTTTTCATCTTGCCTATGTCACAACACATTATCTTTTGCCATTTAAGATATGAAAAATTATTTTGCTCAGGGAAAGTAGACACAAACCTTCTGTGGGAATTGTTTCTGTAGATTTATTTGCATCAGATGCTAAATAGATTGGTTTTATTTTTGTAAATAAATAGCAAAGTAACTGACCTTTGCTATAATAGATAACTTCATGCAACACTGGAATTCTAAAATATCCATATTGGAGGTATAGATGTGTCTCTGATAGAATCTGCTTGAGTATTTTATCAGCCTGACAAGGTAGGTGGGGGGGATTTTGAGATATGTATATGGGAGCGATGGGATTTGAGCTTTCCTTTGCTCCCCTGCTGTTCCTCCACTCTAACTTTATAGCGAGGCTTGGAAGGAGGGGTTTAGGAGTTAGAACTGGTTTTCTGTGCTCTCTTTTTACCTTGCTTTTAATCTCTACCTCCCCATCCATACAAGGGGAAGCTACCTAGGACAGAGAATCTCTTACTCTTAGGAAGAATTGATTCTAGTGATTAGTTAAATGAGCTGAATGTGAAGAGCTTTGTATGTTCAGTATTGTGTGATTGCTCTACATGCTTCACTGTCCTCTCCAGAGAGTTTGATTTCATTTTTCTAAGAAGCCCAGATAAAGATTTGGGATCTTTCTTTAGAGCACCAAGCCTGTTTCAGTTCTAGGAACGTTAATTACCTTTCTTGCTGGGGTACCTTACCTTTTATTTTGTAGGGTCTTTGTTTTTCTCAGTAGTTGGCTGTGTTTAAAAGGGGACTTGCTAAAATGTTGTAAATAACTTTTAATTTTCTCATGAAGAATGACACCTGTATAATGTTTGGTTTGGGAGGGCTTTTTATTCAGCTTTCATCTAATAGCTTGAACCAAGACTGGGTTGGATGGAGCTTTGAGCAGCCTGGTCTAGTGAGAGTGTCTCTGCCAATGGCGGCGGGGTGGAATGAAGTGATCTTTAAGGTCACTTCCAATGCAAACTATCCTATTATTCTGTGATAATTTTCCTTAAAACGAGGAAAAGGTCTATGTTATTTGTCTGTTTAAAGCTAGTTGAAATTGAGAAGATGAATTCTTTATCAGAAATTCAGAGTTTTGAAGAATTCCTTTCTTAAAACGTGACTACTTCAGAGTTGTGTGAGTCTTTGAGGGACACAATTTGATATTAAGGTTCTTGAACTACCATGTCAGACTTGTTCCTCTCCATATTTTTCAAAGCTGTTAACAGTTAAATCTTTCCAGCATCTCTTTGTGCACATGGGGAAAAAATTGTAGAAAATACTTGAAATATGTCATGATCATTTTGACAGAGTTGAAAGGGGAATACTTTGTTTGGAAGAGGGGTCAACACAGAACCTTTACCTTGTTTGTTGCAGCTTTTTTAATCAGATCCACTTTCAGTCAAGAAGACAAGTCCATTATAATCCATTATGTCCTAGGGAACAAGAGTTTAGACTGTGTTGTTACAACTTTGAAAAGGACTTGGATCCTGCAGGGTTTGCTGGGACACAGGCTATGGCTCTGGCTAATGTGACTTTCGATAGAATGAAGTGGGAAGACTGACTGACTGGTATTCAGAGTGACTGAGTGCTATTTATTTATGGCATCACTTCAAAGGAAATGAGAATTTTGGAAGAGCTAGGGAAAGAACTAGAAGAACAAAGTGAAGTTGGGAAAAGCAGTCTCACCACTTTGATTCCTGCCCCCCCCCCCCCCCCCAAAACCAAACCCAAAACTAATTAAATGTGACTTTTATGATGCTCTGCATGTATTTGCAGTCCCCACCACTGGAAGCTATAGTCAGGAGCTTGGAAGATTTTGTCTCCAAAACTGATCCCAGAGACAAAGAAAAGTGCAATTCTACATGTGCTTTGCAGGTCTAAACTCTCAATACTGGCCCTTCAAATGTAGTCTTTTCTTCTCCTGAGAAACATTTGTTAGGTTGCTATCAGGTATCGTTCTAAGATCATGGATCTAAGAATATCACCATTGTGCACAGAAGTCTTGAACTGGTATTTCTGGTCCCTTCTGGGTGAAATGGGGAGTTAGCAAGAACTTGCCAGTTGGCTGAGGCAGCACCTAAGTTCTGATGGCTTCTTTAGCATGTAGAAAGTGGAGGAATTCTTCATGAAGAACCCCTGCTGCTGCTTGAAGATATGACAGCTGTCACGTGCATACCATTTCTTAATTTACACAGTTTATGTCCTTTAGCTGTGTAACTATGTAACTTATATCATTTGGCAGCAAACTGAGCTGAATTTCTTATTACTTAACATAAAAATGTACTGCACAGAATCCTGATTTGTTTATTATTGCCAGCAGTACAAAACTTCGTCAGCTTTGGATGTCCCAGAAGCAAGAGGAGGAAAAATCTTTTTAAACTCTGTGAGCCAAATAATTCCCATTTTAAAACTAAACAAAATTTCCGTGCTCCTGAGGTAGCTTTGGAACAGCAGCACTTGGTCATAACCGTTTGGACAGTGTTAACCTACCTCTTTCATTTGGAACAGGAGGAGTCAGTGCAGGCTATGGGAAAGCAGGCAGGTCTTAGACTGGGGGAACTTCTGATGGTTCTCCATGGCATACTTTCTTCTCACGCAGCAAATTGCCCTTATTGATAAATGAGAATTTGAATGATAACACTGAGGTATGACACCTGTCACTTTTTACTACGTGGAGAATGAGAAGCTCTTGAAACAAGGCACATGTACAAATCCTTTCTTGTCTTTGTGTTGGGTTCTACTGTGGTGCATGGGTTATTTGCAACTGAAAAATATTCTCTAAAATTTAGACTTTTTTTTTTCGTTGCTGCTATTTCTGACAGGCTGATTAGCAGCTCTTTCCATTGAAGAAGTGAATGTCTAAAAGACAAGTTTGTCATAGCAGCTCTATTGAAGATGAATCCACTTTTTTAATTTTCCCTACGTAAGGGAATCGACTGTGTCTAAAACGTCAGCACCACTTCAAAAACAGAGGCAATGTATGACCGTCAGCGTGGGAGGTTCTTCTGGTTCTTTAACTCTCATCAGGATGATGTGACCTGAAGGGTTCCAAACAGTACCAGGCTAGATTTGTTAAACAAGGCAGAATTTGGCTATTTGGTGGAGGATTTCCCCTTAGGATGGTATGTTAAGAGTACACTGAATGGGTGTCCTGACGATGGTGAATATTTTGGCCTAATTTCTGAATGTAACAATTACTGTATAATGCGTTATCAGGTCTCTCTAGAGAAACAGAACATTTCTTTGCAAAGGTTCTGTTGTTCGTAACACACAATTATTTCAAAGCTTTTTTGCTGGTGTGAGAACTCTAACCAACAATGACTTATGCCTTCCTTCTTTCTGAGCAGTTGTTTAGCTGACTTCACTGTTCTTGAGGCATAATGGCAGAATATCTGCAGAGGAATTGCTTTTTGTTTTGACTTTTAGTAAAATCTTTGTTGCTAGCAGCCTTCTTGAGATTCCACCTGCACCGCTAGTTTGTTGTGAGCTGGCTTGTAACAAAGTATTTGGAAGACACAGAAGCCTGTTAAAATGTTCCTCCTAAATCATTGCTTCTGTCCTGATGATCTGGACTCTACTGTTCCTGAAAGATTATACTCTAAATAAAAAGTCTTGGGTCGGGTAAGGGAAATGACTGATGTACTTGAATACTTACATACCTTTGAATGTAAAGATAAAAGGCTTCTCTATTTTTGCCAACAGGGATCTACAACAGAAAATGAAACTGCAGTTGTGAAACCTTCTGCATGTGCCCTTGCAAGACGTGAGCTTCTAGTTGTACCAGAAATGAATCCTCGCTCTGAAGCGTGTGCAATTAAAGCAGGGTATGTATGGATAAAACTTGAAAAGAGAGAGTCTGCAGCTAGGTAAAAGGAAGGGGAGCAAAACCCAACCCCCAAACAAACCAACCCATTTTTGCCACTAGTGCAGCCGTGTGGTGGAACAGGCTATGCAGTCCCCGTCCTTGAAGGTTTTCTGGCTCTGGCTGGACAAAGGCCTGAGCAGCCTGCTCTGACCCCGATTGGAGCAAGGGACTGAACTAGAGACCTCCAGAATCTCTTCTCATCTGAATTATCCAATGATTCTGAGCAAACAACTGCAGAAACCAGACTTGCAAAACCTCTGACTGGCTTTGTATTATTCCATCTCCCATCCTTTTTCTTATCAGTTGGGTTTCTAAGTTGCCTAACCATTATTTGCTGTTGGAAAGGAACTGGTAGAATCTTTGTGGTCACTTTTTGTATTCTCCCTTTCTGGAGACTCCATAGAACTGTAAAGTTACTTCTGAGCAGACTGCTGTACTACAGGTCTTAACCTTGTTGTTCTTCAGACTTAAGTTCTCTTCCAGTACTTTTGCTATGGGATGATGGGAACATGCTAAGAGGGTAAATGTTTTGGTTAAATGTGTCATCTTTAAGAAGAGTCTAGTTCTCTACTGAAAGCATCTGGGGGAAAAATGCAGATTGTGGAAGTGTATATAAGTGAATGCACAGATATTTATGCCACAGCAATGCTTTCATTATTGTTTCTGGCTAAAATGTATTGCCTATGAAACTTAAGGTGAGAGAGTTGATACCTCCAGGATCTTTCCATTTTTTTTCAGATTTAGTTGCAGAAAATACACCTGTTATTTTGAACTATGCAGTCAATATATCCAGACCATATAAGTAGAAAATCTTAATATCTTGAATTTCTCTTTCACATCAGACAAAATGAGATCTTTCGAGGGATATATGCACCAGAAGATGTGTACTACTTTTCTCCAACTCGAGTTGGGGAATCGCACACGTTAAAGGTCAACTTGCGGAATAACTCCTTCGTAACACACTTGGTAAGTTTGACAGACTTTACTTTAGAAAGATTTTCATAATTCCCTCCAACAGTTCCACTGCATTGTGCTTCTTTACTCTCGACAGAAGATTGCAATAGTACAAGTCTTAGTTTGATAGTTGCAAAAGCCAATATTATTTTTGAAGAATTTGCACTCCTGTAATTTTTCTCTTTTGTCAGAATCACTGGGTGTATTTGTAATATATTGGCCACTGGGGAAAAAGAAGTATAGCTTGCACAGATTTGTTATTATCCTTATTTATTTATTTTATTTTTAACTTCATTAGAATATTGAGATATGAATCATTCTTACTATGCATAAATGTGGGCATGCTTTACTTTTGAACCCTGGGTCTATATAAAGCTGTATTTTAAGCGACATGATTTATCTTAATCATGTCATAAATTGAATATGGTAGGCTTTGATATACTGCGCTTTTAAGCATTTTGTATTGAATTGCAGCTGAAATTTGTAAGTCCCAGAGAGCCTTTCTACATCAAGCACTCGAAATACACTCTGAGGTGAGTGATGCGTATGCTAAAGTTCTCTCCTAACAAAAAAATTGGAACAATTTATTCACTAAGATAAACATCTTCCCTCTATGTAAGCTATTAAAATGTAGATATAAATATCCAACATTCTGTCCACCTAATTTAAGGTTGTTGGTTTGGTTGGGATTTTTGGTTAATGGGGGTTTTTCTTTTTCCTTTTTTTTATTTTTTTTATTGCTAAACTGTACTCTGTACTCTTGCTTAGAAGGAGAATGAGCCCACACACTTATTTCTGCATCTGCCAATTTCTTCCCTGCAAATTGTTCCTAACAGTGCTGCTGCTTTTAATGCTAAGCCTAATGCTTCAGTGAACCATTTGGCATGCTGTGCACAATCAAGTCATTCCTTCCATTTATACTTTCTGCACAACAGACCAAGCAAATTGCCTTCATCATGCTTCTAATTTGACAAACCTGCAGAGCTGCATCAAAGATTCTCTGCAAATACAAGGTTTGAGCAGCCGGTGGAATTGCGTGGTCATACCAAGCATTTCAGCGTATTACCTGCATAAAAGGAATTTTCAAGTTGGTGATAACAATCCCTCAAAATAAATCCAGTCGTCTTTGGAGTTCATTACAACAAGTTTTTGACAGTCCTATTAGTCATCTGTTCAAGAAATACAGCATCTCACATGCTCCTCTGTACCAGTGGGATTGTCAGGAAGACAGGAATGCAGCCGTTTCAGTAGAAGTCATACAGCATATCCAGTGTTTAAACAGGTCCCCATTTTAACAAAGGAAAAACTCAGGGTATATAGCAAAATCATAAATCACAGACTGGTGGGGGTTGGAAGGGTCCTCTGGAGACCACTTGGTGCCACCCCCCTGCTCCATCCAGCAGGGTCACCCAGAGCAGGGGGCCCAGCATCGCAGTGTCCAGCCGGGTTTGAGATCTTTCCAGAGGAGATAAGGTTAATTGGCTACATGGTAAATTAATGAGAACTCTCTATAATGAAGACCTTCGTTGCGAGACCACACTGTGGTATAGGCTTCATTTAGGGGCTGTGAATTTTAGGGTCTTCTGGTAAAACGCTGTCAGAGATCTGCTTTGATTTGGTGTCTGTGGATGCCTGAGGGATGACGTCCATGGTTTGTGGTGCTACTGTAAACATTACAGAATATTTAATATTAATAATGTGCTTTTGTTTGTGAAGTATTCTTAGCAAATGTAAAAATCACTGTTTAAAATCACCAGGTCTAAGAAAGATTTAACAAACGAAAATCTCAGTTGCTATTTTGTGATGAACTAGGAGATAATCCTCTCAGTAGAGCTTACAGGCTATAGAATGATGATGGTCATTCAGAATTGAACACTCATATAGAGCTCTTCTGTTCTGCACATATTCAAACACTCAGCAGCATGTATGAAAAATGAAAATACTTTAGAAAGAAAAAAAAAAGCCAACATGAAAATTTAAAGGAGAACTAACATAACCTGGGATGTACCTAACGTTCATTTGTAGAAGTATGTGGTCTGTGGCTTTCCAGTCAAAATTGTTGTCTTGCTTATCTCTGAGAGCAACTTAAGCATGTTTCTGTGTCTCTCTCTTGTCATTTTTAACTATTTTGATCGACTTTTTCCTGTTATTCCAGTCCTTTCTTACCGACAGTAATGGCAGTACTGCTTCTCTCCATTTTGCATTTCCGTTAGGACTTCCTTTCAAATTCCAGCCCATATTTCTCTTTCATGGTCAGATGGTCATTTGGGCCAACTGCTTCCAGTCAGTCTTTTATCTCTCAGCATCAGTCTGAGTGAAAAAAAGGGTGGGTTGGTACACTGGAATATGTGTCCCCTCTCATGCTGTGACTCACCCCCCAAAATGCCTGTAATCATTGTTCTACATTTGAAAAAAAAAAAAAAAAGACAAAAAAAAAAAAAAAGTCTTTATTTTTTGAAGGGTACAAGTCACGCTGGATTTCAGTTTCTGAATTTTACATTGACAGGAGGCAGATTGCAGTGAAGACCATAAAGTGACAGTTTAGGGCATGCATGCTGTTGCCTGAGGCAATGTGGGATGTGGACCACTCCATCCTTCTGACTTAGGCCATTCATCCCTCCCGAGGTTCCTTGTCCTTTCTGATGATAGATTGAGGAAGACAAGCAGCACATGGGTAGACAAACACCTCGCCCAGGCGCTTGGTGCCATTTAACAGTTTCTTCCTGCAGTTGACATTTTCATTTCTCTTCTTCACCTCGCTCATCACTAACTGTTTGGGTCTTGTTTGCTGTACACAACGCTAATGGGGAATGACAGAATACAAATACAAGCTCCATTACTCATTTTATATGCTGTAGATTCGAGCAAAATTATATAGGCAGCCTCACCAGCTGAACCATGAAAGGAACACTTAAGATTTAATTGACATTGACCTTATGCAACCATCATTCAGGATAAAGTGGTTTTTTCATTGTTGATTTTTTTGTTTGTTTAGGCTTGTTTGTTTTTAGTGAAGCGTCGATGCCCAAGACCCTGCAGGTATTTAATTTATTGCTCTGTAATTCTTTTCTGAGCTTACTACAGTCACAGGACTGCTATCAAAATATGCTTTGCCTATAAAATTATCTGCCAGACTCTTGTTTATTATGTCTTATTACTGTGTTTTGCTCAGAATCCCAGTGTGGCAGGGGTTGGAAGGGCCCTCTGGAGATGATCTGGTGCCACCCCCCTGCTCCATCCAGCAGGGTCACCCAGAGCAGGGG
>WUAM01000004.1:7295364-7309915 GCA_024336885.1 Actenoides hombroni
TGGAATCTCTCCAGAGAAGGAGACTCCACAGCCTCTCTGGGCAGCCTGGGCCAGGCTCTGCCATCCCCACAGCAAAGAATTTTTTTCCCCATGTTCAGAGGAACCTCCTGATTTCCAGTTGGTACCCCTTGTCCTCTCACTGGACACTACTAAAAAGTGTCTGCCCCTGTCCTCTTGACCCCCACATTTTAGGTAATGATAAGCATTGGAATGGAACTAGATACTCTGGATCATAATCTAGTTTTGTGTCTGCCAATGATATTTAGCATTTATTATAAAGATGGTGGTGGTGTTAGCCGTGGGTAGTCAAGGTTTTCTTCCGTCCACTTTTCAGTGCAAAGTGTTATAACTTAGGCATGTTCCAGTATTTCTGGTTAATTGGCATCTCTTTAGAAATATGTCACATCAGAGGGCAGAAAAAGTTGGGTGGTTTTTTTTTGAGAGGCAGTGACCAAATAAAATCTATCCAAATGAAGACAGCTAGCTAGATCTATCTGAGGCTGTGCAGCTGCAGACAAAGGACAGGATGACTTGATTGTCCCTGGGGGGCTAAACTAGTAACTTCACTGGAAGACACTTAAGTATTTCAAAAATATGTTGAGGAATGTTGTCAGACCTATTTGGGGTATTTTTTTCCTATTGCTTTTACCCAAAGTAGACGTCAGAAGTTTCAAATTCAGTCCACCATTTCCAAAGTTATCAACTGAATATATTGCACCTTCTAATAACATTTTACTACCTTTTTTCCTAGTAACTTTGGCTTTTTCACTAGTAAATATTGGCCTTTCCTAGCTTTTTAAAAATTCGTTCATCTGAAGTCAGCACAGCTCTCTGAAGAAGCTCTCCCATTGAAGAGCATAAATCACAGAAGGATTACTTGACTGGGATAGATGCTTTTTAAAAAGTGTTAAAGGAACTTGTTTAAATGGCTCATTCTAGAGCAGCATCAAGGAGGATTTCAAGAAAGCCACTGGTTAACTGTTTCCATCTGAACTTGGTTAACCAGACATCTTACAAAGTAATGTTCAAAAGCAATTGGATAAGAAAATGTCAGGATCTTGGAATCTTAGTATGTAAATAAAAGTGTAAAAATAGAAAGTACCACCTATATATATATTTTTTTTTTTTTGGACCACCACAGTGTCATGTAATAAACATGATCTATTGCATGCTTTTCTTTTTGAGGCCTAAATCTCAAAGCAATCCCATGTAACCCAAGTTTTAAATCTGGATTGCCAGTTTGTATTTAATAACATGAGTGTGACCCTCAGTAGTCAGTATAGTGGTTCACCAGTTCCTGTTCAATTGGTTATGTCACCACAAGTTCCAGTACTTGGCACTGCTAGTTCCTTTACCACAGCTTGCTTAGTTGTAAATTGTAGTGGGCTTTATCCAAACACAGTATCTTGCAACCAAAACTGTAGCCAAATGTAAAAAAAAAAAAAAAAGTAAATTAATAATTGTCACCAAATATCTTAAAGCTTATATTTTGCTTTTTAACCACCATTTTGAGTGTCAGGAGTCACTATTCCCTGACAATAGATCTGGTTACTGTGGCTTAGATGAGTTTACCTTTACTGTTCCTTTTGCAGTCACCTACTGCTGCAGTTGTGTTTGGAGGACTATGAGATTAGTGTAGAGGAAAGGATTATGAAAAGGTAGGAACGAAAGATCAAGATGTATGGCAAATAAGCACATGCCAGAGGATGTTGGATAACACTAAATGCTGTTAAGTGGAAAAAACAAGCTACAATAAAAGGAACCAAAGCCCTCTTTTCATTCTTTGTCTTAGTGGTGCTGTTTGTTTTTAACTTATTCCAATATGTGCCTTTTACTGCTACCTGTTTATTAGTGCTGGGTATTTCCTCTGGATGCTGTGGGATCTAATCAGCTGCCACTCAGCATTTCCAGCTTGTTACTTGTACAGCTTATATTTCTAGAACATTCCCTCTAGGCTTTTGACAATTCAGCCAGCCATTACATTTGGTATGTTTTTATGCAATTTGAATAGAAGAGGAATTCTAGAACCTAGAAAGGTGTGCTGTAAATCTTCAAAACACTGTTTGAGGATGGTTGTGTTGACTTGCAATGATTCAGCAAACTATTTCTTAATGCAGAGGCAATTAGAAACAATTGAAGTTTATTTTACTAGCTTCAAATTGGTGGGATTTCAAAAAGAATTGGAAATTTTAGTGTACTTGTCATATGACTTCTGAAGAAGTATAGTAACTTTGCTCTAAATATAGTTACACACCATCAATACTATTGCGAAGAAGCAGACCAAATTTTTATCTAGATAAACTAGCAGCAATAAACTCTTGAAGTACTTTGTATAATCAGTAGGAAGGAGTGACCTTTACAGTCAAAGTCCCTCAGAAGAATAATAGATGATCAAGTCTATAAAGGTAGACTTGATGATCCACATCCAACACACTGTTTTGGTGAAAATTGAAACTAGAGGATTATTTCTCTATCTGGTGGAATTTACTTGTTTATTAACAATGGCTATGCACATAATTGCCTTCTTACAGGTCCCATCACTACATCAATGTGCCAGTCCAGTTCAAGCCGAAGGCAGAAGGAATGTTTGAAGGTCTCTTGGTTGTGCTGACGAGCAAATGTGGCGCAGTTAGCATTCGGCTATGCGGTAAAGCTATTGCAGAAAAAATAGACAGGCAGTTTTATAACTGTTTGTAATCATTTCTGACAGTTTATGCCATTTACAATACTCAAAGATTTGCTACTACATTTTCATACTAACGTCCTATTTGTTTTGCCCTGTGATGCTGCTTTGATGGAGAGTCTTCTGTAAGATGAATTATGGTGCTTGTTTTACAAATCTGTTTTCATAGTAAAAAAACACTGAGAAATGACGTTGTATATTTTAAAGTTATCATGTTCTAATTTATGTTTCTGCACTTTTGTTGAAAAGGGAAGTTTTCTATTTTTGCATTTATTAGGAGTATCTAGATACTGATATATTTTATTTTAAGCTTTGTAAATACAGAAATAAAATCCATGTATTAACAGTTGATTCTACCTGATTTTTGTCTTCGGTTGGAGAAGTCCTGGCTGCAAGTAATGGATGAAGCTGCGTGCTCTGAGGCCATGCTAATTTTTTTGGGGTCTTTTGGGAAGCAGAGGGAGGGATTACAGTACGGAAGCTGACTTGGTAATATCATGTCTCTATCTGGTAAAGTTGGGACCAGACTGATGATCTGACAATCAGCCCCGAACTTTTTACACGGTTTGGTGTCCAGCATAAGCATTGGTTTTAAGCCTAACAATGTGACAACAGTAAATAAACATGAACAAGACTGCCTTCAGTCCTTCAGAAAGATTCATCTGACCCTGTGTGCTAACAGTGCTGAGAAGATGTTGCTATAAGAGTTGACATAAACCTGCCTGCTGCCTTTTGGTTCCCTTTCCTTGCACTTCCTCTGCATCTGCAATCACTACGTTAGGGATGGGAGGTAGATTCCCACCTCTTCCTTTTTTCTTTTCATTTATGAACCTGTTTGTGAATTTACCCATTCACCTTTTTGAACCCTTTTGACACTTCATTTCCACAACTTCATGTCACAGCAAGCTCTACGAGTTCCCTGTTTAACGGAAGTTATTTTTGTGTGTGTGTGTGCTAAACTGGCTTCTTTCTAATTTTGTTGAGTGCTCTCAAGTTCTTATATTGTAGGATTCAATGAAAAACAGTTCCACACTCAGCTTGCCCATTGTTACCTTGTCCTTTGTGCCCTTTGGCTCTTATATGCTATTTTATTTCTGTAGCACAGAGCTGTATGTCTGAAGTTGCTTTAAGCTAGAAATGTAGCTTTTTGACAGCATAGTTCTGTCGTAGCTTATGTACATTATTCCTTTCTTTGGGTCTGTAGAAATGTGAGTGAAATTCCTTTCACTATGAGATTGTTTAACTGCATTTTCAAACAACTGAAATTTGAAAAAACTGTGAGAAAAAACCCAACCTGAAGCACCCAGCGCATTGCCTTTGATACAAACCACCAGTATGATGTTAAATTATACTAAAGCTGCTGTTTCTCCATAAAAACTTTGTTTCTTGGCAATATAGAAACCAGGAAGGGAAGATTTACTAAAAGAAATAAAAACTAGACCTCAGAAGACTGGCCCCCTCCTTATTCTTCCATCAACCCAAGCTCCTGTCTGCTAGCTACTGTGAACATGTTCATCTTGCCCTCTCTCTGCTAAATGTTGCTGGCACGTTTCCTTGATTGGTGGGATGCCCATCTACTTCTGAGTGCAGAATTGGAGTGGTGGGAACCTCCTGTCTGCTCCTTCACCCCAACAGGCTTGGCTGCTTTAAGGAAGACCTTAGTGTCCAAAAGCCTATGTTGGTTCAGTTTTAGAAGCACAATCAGAATTCTCTTCCAGAGCTGGAAAAAAAAGCTGAGCTCAATGTCGCTATTTTCAAAGCCTTTGTATTTTCTACTTGGTATCTTCTACCTGCCCTCTGTTCTGAAGTTGTCCTTGCCTCTTCTTAGTCTAGAATAATCCTCATGAGATGGTAGTAAGGAATTCTTGAGGTCATTAGCTTCAGCAGTTCTACAGATTCTCTTCTGTTGTTTCATGTTGTGAGTTAATGTCACTGAAGCCTTATTTAGTGAAGAGAAGGCTTGTGATTTGCAAGTCATGTTCACTATACATCTACCACCCTAGCAGCTGTTCTTGACCATCCACTAAACCTGGCATTTTAATAAGCTCTGCAGTTAAGCCTTCCACGCTGAACTTGATGATATTATTTTCTGGAGGGGTTGATTAACCTTTCCCTTTTTCTCAAGGACCTTGTGTTCTCAGTAGAAATTGCCTTTAGATGACTGTTAGTAAGGAAGCCATCACTGAAGAGGAAGAATTGCTGCCTGTTAATAAGAGCTATGTGACTTTGTGGCTTTTATTATCCATTGGGATGGTTTTAGTAGTTACTTCCAGAAAGTTAGATGACAGTCCCTCCTGTGGTAAGATTCTTCATAATGCTGGTATCTCTAAGGATAAAATAACTCTTGGAACACAGCCAGCATTTTTGTCAGAGATTTATTGTGATAGCTGTTTATTTGACCTCTAAATTTCAATCTTAGAGAATTAAACCTTCATGACTCTGATGCTGGACCAGCCTCTGCTCCTTCTATATTAATAAGACATGACTAAAAAGATGCCTTGTTTCTGTCTGCCTAAGGAGTTGGAAGGGCTGTTAGCATTGTCACAGATAATTTCCCCCTAAACAGTGGTCTTTGTAAAAGCATATTTTGAATTGCAATAAGAAACCCCAATTTTGGACAGTTGCTTATTTGGTCCAAATTCAGAATCGCTTTTTTGTGCTGTTCCCATGATTGGCCTGCTGTCTGGGACACACTTCCCACCTCTGCCATGGACTTTTCTTGGCTCTTTGAGATGAGAAGAACTGGGAGGGAATGTTCATGAATTCTTTCCTCTGTGTTGTCACCTAGATTGGGTGGAGGCGAGGAAAAGGGTGCAGAACGTGCTGCTGTGGTTACCCTGCTGAACTGGGCTTCTGTGTGCATTTAAGTGGGTAAATATATCTACGGGTGAAACACATTTTGAAGCACAAGTATGAGGAAGTGATCTGCCCTCGTTATCTGAGGGAATCCTGGTTTGCAGGTGATGCTGAATATTTTGGCAGCTGTTTTAGAGCCTATTTTACTTGATTCACTTTAATAACAATGACATTCTTTGCAGTGTAAAGAAGTAGTTGCAGGCTGGTAGCTCCATAACCAGACTGTGCTGGAGAGCATCCCTAGAGCACTTGTCCCAGCAGTTGTTTTGTCTGTTTAAATTACTTTGGTCTACTTGTACTCGTAAGACACATTAAAATGATTCCAGGTGATGGAAAGAGGGTAAGTAATCTTCCAACATTTTAGCTGTTCTACGCCTTAGGCTCTTGTTTCACAAATATTTAACAGAAGTTTCTATTAGTACTGCATGATGTGTAATTAACCTACCTGCTGAAGAATGAATTGTGTATGACTTCATTTTTTTCCTCCAGTTGAAGTACCTCCATACTATTTTGGTATGGTTATGATAGTCATTGACTTACTGGCAATAATTATAACTTCTGCACATGGACCTTGTCATGTAGGGGTAAATCAAAATACCTCTAGGAAGAGATGATGCTCTTGTGTGTGCAATGCAAATGTGAAGATGGGTTTTTCTTTTTGTTTTGTTTTTTGCTTGGTTTTGGGTGGTTGGTTGTTTTTTTTTTCTTGTGAGACAGACAAGGTGAGGAAGAGGAAAGGAGTACTTCAGTGGAAGCCCAAGACCGATAGACAGCAGATTGTTCTGGATGAAGTTTTTCCCTAGTGATGAAGGTGCAAGAGCTCGAGCACAGCCAATGTATCTTTACTCTCAAAGCAAGAACATCAGTGGAACTTCAGAAGCCTTGAGGAAGTCTCTTCAGGCTGCTTCCAGTCCTAGTCTACAGAATGAGACTGCTTCCTTTCCCCCCAGCTGCTTTATCTATGCAGTAAACTTGTAGTCCAGATGATCTTGCTTTGAGTTGTCCCTTGCTTACTGTGAAGGAGCCCTATCTCTGTCTCTGCATCTTTTAGGCATACAGAAAAATCCAACATCTCTGACCAATTCTCAAAGATTGCATGTTTGATTAAGAGTTTAAACCGTGATGCTTTTGATAAACGACTCAGAATTAGCTTTGGGAATAATTCTTCTTTCATTTTGCTCATTGTCAGTTTTGAAACTCTTTTTCAGTTTTCTCCTGTTGTTGGATGCAGTCCTTTGTCTCTGACTGGGAAGACTGGCTCACACATCCCAAGCAGGCAAACTTAAGAAAAACAAACCAAACCCCGCACAATGTCTCTTTAATTACACAAAACTTACTTGTTGGTTTTAAGACTAGAGAGAAAATTCAGAAATAAATTATTTTTAAAAATTCATTAGGTGTCTAACACTGAGGATGTCTTTGTACCTGCTCAACTTAATTGGGATATTAGTAATCATAATTATTCAACAGCTTTGTAAAGTTTTCACATCATTGACTACAAATGGAGTTATAATACATTCTGTACACGTGCTTCAGTGTGTTTTGGAGGTTGTTGCCCTGGCATCTGAAACTAATTAGTGCTCAGAAAACTTAGTAAAGGTGCATATCAAGGCCGGCTGTCTAGAAAGATATTTTGATCATATAAAAGGTTAAAATGGTAAAGAGATTTTTTTTTTTATGTGGAGTTTCTTGGTGTATAAAGCAAGTTACCGAGGGCAGTGTTGGCTTTTGAAGTAGATTATTACAGACTTTTGAGCATTTTGGTGGTAGGAATGCCTGTTAGGTGAAATGCTGGTATATTCTTGCTCCTAGAATTTGTGGGGGTCTTGAGGGGCTACAGGGCTCTCAGAGTTCACTAGGAGGTTAGTAAGTAATGTATCTTCTATATGTTAAGTGTGTTAGCTTTCTATCATGTAGCATCTTTGGAAATGAGAAAAGGCATTCTGGGAACAAAAGTACTGGGAAGCTAATGAAAGAATGGGCGGTTGACATAAGATCAGTTGTTCCTGGGACTATAATTGATTATTGTGACTTTAATTCACAGCTACCTTGCCCTCATTTCCTCCCTCCCCCCAAAAAAACCCCAACTAGGTAAGAGAAGTTCATGCCTTACTGCTTTCCTTGTATAGCATAGATGAAGAGCACCCATATCTTATAGTCAGCAAGGACAGGAAATATTTTGTGAAGAATCCACTTGCCTTATATTCAGTAAGATGACTGTTAATAATCTTTTCAGTGGTCATGTTTGCATCATACCAATTTTCTCAACAGATTTGCCAGTTAAGTGAAATACTGATTCTAGTATCCCATTTGCAAATTTGAGTTGGCATTAACAGATACGGTTTTTTTGCTTCAATGTGCTTATTAACTAATGATTTTCTTTACGGTGTTACATCAGTTCACGGATACATCATGTAATATGGAATCTGCATTGGTAGTGGTCACTTAAAATACAGAATAAACAAGTATTGCAAGCTGGAACAGAACACATTAAAAACAGAGGGTTTTCTTTAAGCGTTTTATTCCTTTACTTAAATTGCTCCTTGAACCTTTGCAAACTTACTATTGTGCTGAAGCTGTAGTAACAGCCTGAACACTTTACTCACAGCATAAGAAAGTTAAGATAGAAAATGAACAATTCAGCTTTCAAGAACATGCTGTTTGACCACAAGGCTTTCCTAAGCATAGCCACCAAGCTTACTAGTGTTATTTTTGCTGTATGTGTGTTATTTTGATGTAAAATTAGATGGATACAAAGCACTTAGATTAATTTTCAGTAAATATTCTTTGGTCATCTCTAAAAATCGGGTGCCTGGGTGGCACATTTTGGCTCTAGACATTCCAATTTGAAAATAGTAGTTTGATTTCTGCCCCTTCTGGGGTCGTGTAATTTCTGAAGCTGCTGAAGAGCTCAGAAAGATGCAACTAAATTGTTTGTTCTGAAGATTCAGTATATTTATAAAAATCTGCCTCATCCCTCTTCCCAAAATTCTTATTTTTTTTTTAATGGGGGGAAAAAAAGGAATTCAGCACTGACAAGGTAAAGCTTTTCATGTAGAAATACCACTTAAAACCATGAAATTTTTGAAGTATAAGACGCTCGGTAAATCACTCTACCTTAATATTTTTCCCGGTGGGTGTATTCATTGCTACTATTGTATTGTTTGTAATACTACTTCATGTCTTTATGGCTCAAAGTGCTGAATTCTGAAATAGTCTGGGCTTGATTTCAGTGGCAGCTTGTTGTCTGGGAAGGACATTTTCAGGTATAGGTTTCCTCCCAGGCTCTCATCTATTGCCACCTGCCTAAAGCTGCCAGTTGAGCACCAGCTGGGAGTTATGACCCGGAGAAGCATAAAAGGGCTGGAGAGAGACAAAAATGATCCATCAAGTCCTACTTGTAAGTCAGGTCTCCAAACACGCGTTTTCTACTCTAGAAATTCAAAATTAAAATACTAATGGGTGTTCTTTTGTATTCATCCAACAATTGGTTCATTAGGTAGGTATGTACAAAGAGGCTCTGCTTGTCAATGCTGTTTGGCTCTAAAAGGAGGCAAAATCGGTAGGGGTTAGGCTAGACGTGAAATGCCCCCACCCCTTTTTTACCTTCCTTCCATGCTTGTTCTGTGAGGCTGGCGGTAGGTAATACTCATCCTGCATAGAGCCGGTTTGCATTGTGACTATTCTGTCACTAGTCAGAGCTGTCAGGTATGTCAGTCATGTCGTATTGTGGTGGTGTCAGAGACATAATCAGAGAGATTAGGTGGACACAAAGAGCGCTGAATGAGGTGGTAATTGCGTTCAGGGGGAAAAGAGAGTTAAAGAAAGAAACTTTCCTTTCTCACAAGATCCATTAAAGAGGTGACAGCTAATATATTAAAGCTGGAACAAGATAATTGTGGTAAGAATCTTTGTGTGTTCTCCCTAAAATGCAATGTGCTCACAATAAATATTCAAATGCTTATTTTGTGTTGTGAATACCAGATAACCATTTACAGTGAAATGCAACCTCTTTCAAAAAGTTTAAATTCATTGCCAAGAATGTTCTAGGAACAGTTATAAAACTCAAAAGGAATATTGGTGCTATACTGAATCACAAAAATGCCATCTTATGAAAGCTTCTTTGCAGGGATTTTCTTCAAATTGGTCTAAGTGATGGAAAAGAAATACTAAGATGCCAGCCATTGGCCATGCTCTTCCAGACTTTACTCTCTGAGTAATACTTTGAATAGTACCTCTCCCCCGCCTCTTTTTTTTTTCCCTTTTTTCTTTTTTTTTTTAAACAGTGAGACTATTTAAGTATCTGTTTACATTACAGTTGTGCTGTATTAAAGCCACACTCAAAATTGCTACTTACCTGTAAGATGCAGGAAGGAATTCCCCTTCCCTGGTTTCTGAAAGGGTTTTGGTGTTGGGGTTTTTTTTTATGTTTTGGGTTTTTTTGTTTTTTTGTTGGTTGGTTTTTTTTTTGTTGGTTCCCCCTTGCTTCTCATTTCCCTCCTTCCCTTCTTGTGAAGCACTGAAGGTGGCTACAAGACTATGCTCCAGGATGGCAGAGTATATGTAAGATATAGAACAGCACCAGTGCTGTCTTTGGCAGTAAAGTCTTTTAAGCACCTGGTGAGCCTATCTTTCTTCCTGTCACTAGATTTGGGGTCAGGTCCTCTGTCCCCTCCAGTCCAAACAGGGATATGTTTTGGTTTCCTCATCATCATCTGAATCTTTTTCTTTGTGCCTCTGGAAGCAATTTAAAATCTCGGGAAGCTAGGAAACTGTTGATCTCTCTCCTGCTCTTACGCTGGGACTCATATATTATGGATTTTGGTCATTTAATGTGGGCCAGTGGATTCCTAGTCAAACAGCAAGCTAGGAAAAAACACCAACAGCCTTTGCAGTATTATATATTAACAGAAGAGACCTTCCTGAGCGAGGAATTCATTCCATGGCTTGTTGTAATTATGGAAAAATAAGCTTCTGTGACCAACGCCATGTTCTTTATGATCCCAGTGAACAGCTACATCGATTGCTGGGCATTGCACAGCTGCTGACATAGCAAATGGTTAGTCTGAAATCAACAGCACTGCTGACTATTCTTCACTATCGGTGAGTATAAAATGTGTAAGTAGTGACTATAAAAGCTAAAGCCAACTGCTAGTGACAAATCAGTGCCACGACAAATGGAAATAATAGCAAACGTCATATGGCCGTTGTACTCCTTGCCAGCAGAAAACATGAAAATCACCCTTTCATTTCTGGCTGTTAACTTCTTGGGATCTTACTAGAATTTCAGTGTTTGACTGAAGTAAAATTTCAGTCCAGCAATCTTTCCTCACAGAACTCTCCCAAGGATTGGAACTAATTATCTTTAAGATCCCTTCCAACCCAAAGCGTTCAATGATTCCATGACACTGTGTGTACAAGAAATGCCGTAACTGTCCCTATCGGGATAATTTTTCCCCTCCTCCCCCATCATTCAAAACAGTCATTTTCTTTCGCAGCACCGAGTTCTAGTAAACCTTACCATGTAAAATGAGAAGCTGGTGAGAGCGAGATAATGTGCTAGTCAGAAAATCTTATTTGACTGATTCTCATATAACTGAAAGTAGTTTCACATTTCTCATGGTATTTATGGATGGCAGTGGTGGTTTTCCAAGCCTTCTTTTCTTTCTGGCTATTCTGACTGATACTGAAATGGGTTGAGAAGAGTCATCTCCATAGACAGGGAAAGATTTAACACACTTCCATTGTGACAGTCCTGCAGGTGCTTTTAGGGTAGTTGAGCCACCATGTGTTGGTACATAATGGATTGATCAGGTTGGTTCTTTTGATACAGGTAAATCACGTTGGTGCAGGATAATTCAGGCTGTGTTTACAGGGGTTACTCTGATCCCTTTTTCAGGCTACTGTCTGTGTTTTCAAAGAAACAATACCCTAGTACCTTTAGAGAATGAAAACCCATTCCTCCCTATTTACAGAATAGGAATTTTTTTCTTTTGGTCTGGAAACCCACAAAATAAGTCTTCCGTTTTCATCATAATCCTTTATGAGTTTTAAACCTATTTTTTTAAGTTGGCAATTTGAAATGGTTCCTGGTGAGTAGAGCCCTGGTGAGCTTCAAAACCACACACAGTTTCAATGAAGCTGTGTGAACCTGCTTCAGAATCTCTGCAAGTTTTCCAAGCTTTTATGCTCTCGTATGGTTTACAGACAAAAACCTACAGGGGTCCCATTTAAAGCCTCCTAGCAGCTAAAAGATAGGGAAAAAATGGCTTTTAAAAAACCTGAAGTACCCTCTTATGAGTGCATTAAAAGCAATTTTGTTTGCTTTCCACTTTCAAAATGCTTCAAGCCGCCAAAGACGCGATGTTAGAAAATGACTCATGAGTACCAGAGAGAAACAGTCTTTGAAAGTTTGTTCATAGTAAAGGATGATAGCTCGCCAAGTGGGGTTTCTGTATTCAGAAAGAAATATCTTGTGTCCTCATATTGCAGATTTTTTCTTTTTCTTCCTTTTTCAATCATCTCTTCAGATGTTCTTCACCTTTATCTTCCAGGTTTTCAGCAATTGTGTGAAAATCAACTCAGAACTTCTGTTTGTTCCTGTGGATGCTGTTAGTGTTTGGAGACCAGGGCCAACGTGGAGAGGGAAGGGAATGCCAAAGCAACAACAGCTCGTAATTTAACCTACTGGCATTTGTAAGACCCAAAGAGCAGGAAAAATTTCCTCCCTTTCAGGTAAATTAGGGTATGTCACCTCACTGATTCTCTGAGAGTATGTCCTGTAGGGTTTAGGAGCTTTTAGTATTGGGTCGTGTGTTTTAAAAGACTTTTACATTGCAGTGGTTGGCATTGGAGTGCTTTCTTGATTTGTTTTCTCTGGGAAACGGTGGGTGAAAGGCAAAGCATTGAAATGTCCTCCTTGCTTTGATACTGATACATGTCCTCACAGTTGTTTTCTCTCTCTCTTTCTTCTGGTGTAAACAAAGACAACAGTGTGAAGTAGACTTTCCAAAGTTCAAGAGTATTTGGCCCTTGTGTTCTATTCTGAGCCTCTCTTGAACAAACACGCTTTCCTTCCTAGATTGCTTTGCTGAGTGCTAGGGGCAGAAGAAGGTTCATTTAATAACCTGGAGGTGACCTGACAATACAAATTGTACTGAAATGTTAAACTTTATATTCTAATGATTTAAACAGGTGGTACCTATAAGAATCTCTCACAAAAAAAACCCAACCCAACCTTCCCTTTCGAAGGCTTACCTTGCGTAACTTCATGATTTTCTGTATGGAATAAACAGGACCTGTGTGTTAGGATCAGAGGGACATTTCCCATATTATGGTACAATCTCAGTTTTATCGCAAGTAAAAATTTCACAGATGTAGATTGTATAAATATATATGTTTTTATTACCTGAGTATAATTCTACAGTATAGTTAAATACTCATTTTTGCTTTTTATAGTCGATTGTACTGGCAATTCAAACAAATCCTTCTTCTAAATATAGCATATTTGATATGAAAAACCATGGAGGAAATGGACTATCAGCATTAACTTTTAATGGCTTTACTTTTAAATTTTTAAACTTCACTCATCCACCAGCCCCTTAACTTTCTCTCTAGAGAGTCAAAAAGAAGAAAGGAAAAAATTGATGTGCTTAGTTGTTGACAAGAGCTGAAAATTGAATAAATATCACCAGAATTAGGGTACTAACAGAATTAAATGAAAAGACTGAAGCAATAGGACCAAGTATCTAAGCTGTATTGTCCTTGTGACAAAAGCAGAAAGTAAGATGCGTGTGAACAGGATGTGAACATAACCTACGATCATTAGATAAAGATTCTTACCTGGTTTTAATTGTGAAAACTCAACCATGAGCTTAAAAGCTGTTTCTGGGAAGAATGCTGGCTTACAGGCTAGCAACGGCTTGTGTAGTGGAGTAGAAATTTAAGAGGTTTGGTATGTTTAGAAATTGAGTACGTTCAATCATGGGGTGGAATGTTCAAAGCATTTGGCATACCTAGAACAGAAATCGGTGCCTGCTCTTGCCACTTAGTTGCATAAACCATTTAATGTAGGCAAATAATGTTCTTCCCCCAAACTCTTTTGCTGCCCCTTCACACCTGCATAGCTTTTCTTGGGTTCAGACAGTATGTGTTAGGGAACTGGTGTGTGTCAGGAAGTCACCTCCAAGCCTTTTCCATACGTACGTATTTCTTGCATAGTATCTATGGTTTCTACGTCTCTCCCTTGTGCTCAGCCCTGGAGTCCTCAGAGGAACTAGTGTTGTAGCTCCAGGCATCTGTGTGTGGTCTATAGGAGCCACTCTGTTAGGATTTGTCCAATGATAGGACAACAGGCAAGGGGTGTAAGCTGGAGAATAAGAGGTTCCACTGAAACATAAGGAAAAACTTTTTCACAGTGAGGGTGACAGAGCTCTGGAACAGGCTGCCCAGGGGGGTTGTGGAGTCTCCTTCTCGGGAGACATTTAAAACCCACCTGGACATGTTTCTATGTGACCTGCTCTAGGTGGTCCTGCTCTGGCAGGAGGGTTGAACTAGATGATCTTTCGAGGTCCCTTCCAACCCCTAAAATTCTGTGATTCTGTGAATTTCAGTACTACTGTAAACAAGAAAAGATGTGAGTTTAAAAAAACCTGCCAAACTCAAAAAAACCCATCTGAACAAAAAAACCCAAACAAACAAACCCACGGAAGAACTGAGGCTGTTTCCCAGAAGTGCTGTAATAATACAAAATTACTCAAAGGAAGAATCATCGCTAAGCATCACCAGCAATGAACCCAGCTATGCAGCCACAGTATAGGAAGGATTTAGCGAGATACATCTGCATTGCTTCAGTAAGGACGTTATCATGGATCTTATTTTATGGCATGGAGGTTCTCCACTCGTAGAATCATAGAATCATTTTGGTTGGAACAGCCCTTTAAGATCATCAAGTCCAACCATTAACCCAGCACTGCCAGGGCACCACTAACCCATGTCCCTCAGCACCACATC
>WUAM01000004.1:7326349-7341466 GCA_024336885.1 Actenoides hombroni
GGGGGGGGGGGGGGGGGGGGGGGGGGGGGGGGGGGGGGGGGGGGGGGGGGGGGGGGGGGTGGGGGGGGGGGGGGGGGAGGGGGGGGGGGGGGGGGGGGGGGGGGGGGGGGGGGGGGGGGGAGGGGGGGGGGGGGGGGGGGGGGGGATCACCGCGACGGAAAGTGCCGGGGAAAGTGCGGGGAGGCCCGACTTGAAGGGCTGGGAGCGTGAGAGGGACGAGACGGCGGAGGCTGCCGAGGGGGGTGCTCCGCCGGCGCCCGTCCTCCCTCCCTTCCTCCCGCGGCGGGGAGTGCGCTCGGCCCCCCCAGAGCCGGGGCCGGGCTGAGCGCGTCCCTCCGCGCCCGGCTCCCATCTGCCCCCCCCAGGTGGGAGGCGGGCGCGGAGGGTGTTGCCTGAGGGGTTGTCGGGCAGCGGTGACAGGTTAGAGCCGTTCTCCGGAGTCAGCCTGTGCCCCGGGCACCCCCCGCCGTCTCCGTGCTGCTCCCTGTGGCCGGCGGCGGGGAGACGTAGGCGAGCGGGGCTGGGGAGCCGCGGCGGCGGGCAGGGCGCCGGGGAACGGGGGGTGTGCGGCACGGCTGCTTCGGGCTGCCTCCCGGGTGCAGGCTGCCAGCCCCGCCTGGCCGCGCTCGGCTCGCCGCGGAGCTCGGCGGACAGTGCCCGGTGCCGGTGTCCTGCCCATCCCAACGGCGATGTCCGCGCAGCTTTGGGCGACCAGCGCCGAGAAGGCAGCTTTTACAGGGAAGGAAAGCAGCGGTGTGGCTACCGGCCGTACAGGTGGCCTATAGTTAATTAATTCTTTTTTTCTTAATTAAAAAAAAAAAAGTTTATTAGCAGCAGCCTGGCCGTGCCTGTCTGTATCTGACGCCTGCCTGCACTGAGTATGTGCATCCCGAATTTCTGAATGGTGTTGCCAGGTTTTCCGTCATCTAGGTGGGTAGGTAGTTACGCGTAGGTTATGATTTGATGCTCACTGGAGAGACAGAACAGACCGTTGTGTGGAGGTTTAAGTTCTCTAAGGAATAAACAGGAAAACGGGCAAAATGCAAAAGTAACTCTGTTTTGCTGGGAGATCTTAACAACTAGAATGACAAGGGGTTTACTGCGACTTCTTCCTGTATCGTTCAGAACCTTTTCTGAATAGCAAATGATGGTTGTGCAAGAGAACAGAAATCCAGTGAATAATTTTACGTGGTGCTAGAAAGAGTGTTTGGTGTTATAAAAGCTTATTGGTCTAATTCATGGGCATCTTCTTGTCAGAAGTAATACTCTTTTGATTTTTTTCTTACAAAGAAATCCCACTTGCATTAAAGTGTTTGTGTACTGGAAAGGTGTGCACCACATAATGTGAGGAGTGAAGCTTATGCAGCATCGTGCGTCTGAGGCTAGCCAAAAAGGGAGAGAGTTTTTTGCTGGTAAGAAAGCCCGAGGGGTAATTACTGGTAGTCATAGATGAGGTAAGAACAGAGAAGCTGCACAAGTACAGTAATGTTCTTTTCTGGAAAGTGTCTTTTGGTTTTCATCCTTCAACTGCCGAGTCTCTTGGTTAGGCAAAACTTTTATTCTGCCTCCCAATTTAATTTCTAGGGTAATGTTTTGGGAAAGCTGCTCTTTGCAACAGTCCAGCGTTGTTTAAATAGCCTGCGCTGCACTGTTGAGTAGAATTGAGTAACTGTGTGTGTGGCACGCATCTGTACCCTTCCACTAATGAGAATATAAATAGTGTGGCTTCCAGGCTCTAAAGAAAAGGGGAAGTTTTGCTGGAAAACCAGTGCAGTGGTGGGAAGCAGTCTAATCAACGTCCCCTCATCCGTATTGGCTGAAGCAGCGACGGTACTCTGAGCATCTCTATCTGTACTGGTCTTTTAGCACCAGGTATTAAGTTACTGTGATACATAAAGTGACCAGCATGAGGAGAACTTAAATCGGAATGCATCGACTCTATGCAGTGACATATAGAAGTAAAAATGCATCTTTTTATATGATTTGTGTTTATAGCAGCATATTTAATTCCACCTCCCGGGTCTGTGAAAATCATTATTGCATACACAGAAGGCATGCCAGTATTCTCCAGTAAATTAAGATGCCCGTGTGGGCCTAAATGATGATAAATGTGTAACGCAGAAAGAGTTACCAATGTGAGACGGTGTATTTCAGACCACTGGTTTATGTTAATTGAAACATTACAGGCACTGGGCAGTATTTGAAGAAGTTTGAATTCAGTCTTCAGCATCTAAGAGTTGTTACAAGAAAACTTGTGGAAGTAGAAAGAAATGGGGACTTGAGATTGAGGGGCGGTTGTAGGAAGTTGGGTGGGATTAAAACTACTGAACAGTATCTTAACCTAGGAATTTAGAACTAACCTGTCCCTTTCTTCTTGTTAAGCAGATAAAATGCTGTTTTTTCTGCAGGGGACATGTTAAGGTGAGACTTGAAAAGATGAGTTGTTGTTAGTTTTCTGTGCACTGAAGGTACCACTTCTTCTGGGGAAGGTGGTGAAGGGAGTGACATTTTCTCTCTGATTTTCTCAACTAAAATTCAGTTCCCTTTTTCACAGCTGCCCTGCAGTGCTCTGTCTGGTGGCTGCTGCCCTTCCACCGAGAACTGGTTGCATTTCAGTGCCTCTGTCTAAAATAATTTGGAATACTTTCAGGATGCGTTGTGCCAGAAAGAAGTAAATGATTATTGAAATAGTAGAGAGGTATCTTAAAAGTAATTTAGCTCAATGTAATTTCGAAGAAAAATGAAGTGCTAGAAAGCGTGTGCCTGCCCAGCAACTCTTGCATCAGCAGGCATGGTTGTTGCATTTAGCTTGTGAGCAGTCTTGGAAAAGCTTTTTTCTGTCTGGTTTCTAATAGTTTAAACCAGCTCCTTGCAAGTGAACTGCTGGTTCCAGAATACAAATACTTCTAGGAGTTTAGAGATGAGTTTTTCTGCAGATTGATTCTGTGGTAACCGTGAAATTCTTCAATGGCACCAAGCTAGTATCAGCTGCTCGTTAAAGGCACTGATGCCAGAACAGTGGTGCATCAGTTGCTGGGAATCCAACCCTGTAGTGAAATGATTCATACATATACATTTTCTTTTCTCAGTTTGACAGCTATTTTTAAGAGTAGCTGCCTTGCCTAGAAGGTTGATATCTAAGCAAAGGCAGCCTCGATAGCTAAAAATTTCCTTCCCACCAAACATCACCTTATTTTTGCCAGACTTCTGATAAGTACACTAAAACGTTTAAATTGAAGTGATTTTAATTGTTTCTTGCTAAATCTCTGGTGCCAGTCGGTCATGATAAAGGGATTGTGACATTTGGGAGCCTGCAGTTTTTTTACACAAACCACGCTGATGAGTTTGAAGTCAGTGTCAGTTTGAAGCGATTTCTAATAATAATGGATAGCGATATTTAAATGGTAGCAGGTTACTTCAGTAACTTCTTGAAAGAAATGGGATTCTCTAGGTATAGAAGTCTGCAGAAGTGGTCTCAGAACAAAATGACACATTTGTCCAGCGTACTTTGACTTGTTCTGTGTGCAGAATCACAGAATGGTTTGGGTTCGAAGGGACCGTAAGGATCATCTGATTCCAACCCACAACTCACATGGGCAGGGACACCTTCTTCTAGCTCCAGTGAAGGAGAGCTATTGACCACTTTTTCTCCCCATTGTTTTTCTGAACCTTGAAAGAGAAATTTAAGTTCTTTCTTTTAGAGAGGAGTTGTATTTGCTTACTTATGAGATTGTCAGTTGGGTCATAGTAAGTGCAAGGGGGCTGCAGGAGAAAGAGCCTCAGAGGTGAATAAGAGTGATTGGAGCATTACAGTGTGCTCTGTACTTCACACTGGCAAAATGTCTCTGTATTCATCATCTATATTTATTTAATACATGTATTTCAGAAGCGTAGTCCTCGATTTAGCATATTTGGAATATGCTAAATGTAGCTGCATTTTACTAAATGCTTTTCCGTGTTGTTCAGTTACACGGTGGAAATTTGCAAGTACCTAAATCACCATTCATTATCACTCAGCATAATAATGGGTAAATTTAATCTTCCTGATTAAGATTATTTTGGTCACAAGAGACAAGGGAATGAAAATGAATCATTTTCTTGACGTTGTGCTGTGTCTGTGTTGTTCGTATTGGCCTTTCTTTCCTCTAAAATGCCACTACAGACAGCACTCTGACCTTTCAAACTGTGTTTGGATGATCTTGCTCTACATCAAACTTTCCTGTCAGTTAGGAGACAGAAATTAAGAAGAATCTAAATGCAGTTTCTCTTCTTATTGCCAATGGAGAGCTTTCCTAGATTTGAAGTAGGTTTTCTTTGTGCCAAATGGTTGACTTTTCTAGAACTGAATCTCTCTAGAGCATGCAAAAAGTCCTCTGGTTAATATATTGGCATTCCCAGAACCCACTAAAACTTAGGCAGGTTGCCAGACACCACTTAATGAGGATGCCGAATGTCTGGCACAAATCTGCATGAAAACCAGCAAAGAAGCTGGGGGTGGAAGTGCATGTGGTGGGGAGAGGGCTGGGAAGTCGACACATCCACACCCATCATTCATTTTTTAATGTCTGCATTTTGCAGAGAAGCTGATCAGAAATCCTTACCACTGGACTTCAAAAACTCCTTGGGTGCAGGAGCCTGGCTGCTCCAGAAAGAGGTAGCTGTGTTCTCACTGAAATACAGTTTTAGTATGGAAGTAGTTTATGAGTTTGGGGGGGTTAGCATTTTGAGGAGAGCACCGAAAGAGGATGGGAAACAATAGTGATTTTATGTTTTATTATCTGCTAAAACTCAAAAGCATTTGAAAATGTTGTTAGACAATTTAGGGGACAAGGGAAGACAGTGATTGCCAACAGCCACACAGAAAAGCTGTTAAAGTTACATGGCAGGGATAAATAAACTACCGCTGCTGCAACGCTTACTCTCGGCATAAACCTGTGGCGTGTGGCTCTGCCTGGTGCTGCCGTGCTGAGGTTTTGCTGCGTGCTAAGTACAATTGCAGGTGTAATAGACTCTCTGGTGGAGACTGTGAAAAAAATCAGTCCTACACCAGGCCGAGGCGTTTTTCCACTAGAGTGCCATTAGAAACTGAATATATTGTCATGTGTTGAATCCAATGTTTAGCCTTGAAGGTTGAAACTGGTTAAGCGAACTGAGTTATATTCTGAACTGAACATTATTTCAGACATAAAAAGCACAAACATTTTCAGCATTTTTCCCAGGCTTTAGTCTTTCCCCAGCCAAAAAAGCATTAGTCTTATATGGACAGATTTATAAATAGACATTTGGTTGGTAGACATGACTGAAAATATACTTTTTTTTTTTTTTTTTAAAATCCAAAGTAATTCCCATAGGAGATTTTTTTTTTTGCACATGGCTGAATTCAGAAATGCCTGTGATTGTTACTTACTTTTCAGTATAAGTTTCAGTTGTGTATTTTACAGTTTTGGAGAACTATTTGTCTTAAGAGGAATCTTCCTCACTAGAATGGTGGCACCTACTTGATGTGTACTTTTGGGTAGCATAAATGTAATCCAAATTCTCCTGTTTGGTTTCACAAGATGATAAATGAAACTATTGAAGTCATTGGACTTTTAATACTGGTTGCAGTGGAAAAAAGGGCAAGTGTGTTTTGAGTCGTATGGGGATCTTTGCAAAGTTTTATCTGCGTTGCCACCGACTCCTGGTTGTCCATAGGACAGGGAAAATGAATGGTGGATGTTGTACCCTCATTTTTAAACTAGCTTAGGATTAGTTCTAAAAGGCAGGACAGTGTCTCCTGGAAAAGATCTGCTGCTCAAATTCTGCATGTGAGAATGGAGTGGGTTGATGAAGTGTCTGTAGGTATTTCATTGTGTTTCCATCTGCCTAGTGCTCTTGAGTTCTTCCATGCTAAACACCCTGGTACCCTTTTTCTTGAAAACTGATGATAAATCTGCTTCTGAAAAAATGTAGTCACAATATTGAACTTGTGATTGCCTGTAAAAGACAAGTTTGGAGACTTCCATTCCTTTTTATTTGGTATTTCATTTTGTTCCTGTGTTCTGAAATTGTCTGTAAAAGACGTACTGGCTTTTGGGGAAGATGTGCTTTTATGGGTCATAGAATGCTAGGGGTTGGAAGGGACCTCTGGAGATCATCTGGTCCAACCCCCCTGCCAGAGCAGCATCACCCAGGACAGGCTACACAGGAACAGATCCAGGCGAGTCTTGAAAGTCTTTGGAGAAGGAGACTCTGTGAATGTTTTCATGATAAATATCCTGAGGTTTGAATGATTCGACTGTTATCTTTGACCACTGGATGTATTCAAGTCATGATTTCAGAGGACAGTACAAAATTCTGTTAGAATTTCTGTAGGAACAGATGTTAATGCTTAATAAAGTAGAATCTGGAATCTCTCTCCCACATTGAGAGAAGACTGGAAAACAAGTGTTTTTCTCCTGGATAAACCCTGATTTTTACTCAGAATTCTAAAATAAGAGTTGACTCATCTCCCTAGTATTATCTGGCATATGCCAGTGTAAGGCTACTGTGCTTTGTATTTAATTTTCAGCATCCAGTGCTTGCAAGCATCTTCAAACAATACTCTATTCTTAAGCACAACTTCCACTCTTCTTGATTTCAAAGATTATTAGAAAGAAAATGTGTGATTCTTTCTTAATTACCTCTCTGTGTTGTGTAGCTGAGCCTATTATTTGGTTTCTCACACCTGTAACCTACTTGTTCTCCATTTCATAGAGGGAAAGGAGGGGGCAGTCTGTGACTGAGATATGAAGCAAGCTCTTTAACAGCCTTCTTCTTCCACTGAGACTTTAATGAAATTTTTACTGTGTGTTAATTAAGAGTGATCCATTATTACTTTGGACTTGTAAACACCTTTAAACATTCCATGAGGTGTTAATGACACATGAAGCAAGAATTAATAGGAATTTGTTAGTCCTCTATCTAGTAGGGATGTACTCTCTGTAATTGCCTAAATGTAGCAGTGTTTCTTAAACTATTGGGTGTAAATGGGATTGCTTCACATCTGCTTAACCATTAGTTAGTGAGTCGAGTGATGTGAATTCATAGAGCATATTTTGTCCTGTGTTACATAGCAAATGGCCAGGTGAAATTCTATGGTTTGCTTGGGATTTTCACAAGACAAAAGAGAGTTTCCTGGCTTCTGCCTTACGGGTCAGAGTTGAGGAGTATAGCAGAAAGTGTGGGAGAGAAGATGTGAGGAATGCTTGTAAGTAACCTAACTTCATCTCTGTAGCCATTGAACCAGCGCCTTCTGTGAAATATCAAGTTGGTGTGTGTTCTTCTCTTAAGAATTTACCTGAGCAGGTGACTGGTTTTGTAGGTTTTGCTTAACTACCGTTAAGCAAAATTAAGTTGATTGTTTGTAACAGTACGTTCAGATATGATAAAATACTCTTAGATGAAAGGTTGTGCCTGCTCATGACAAAGCTGGACTTGGGCTGACTGAGTCTGTTGGCCGGTGTCGTTCATGCGTAGGTGTTCTGTTTTACAAAAGGTTTATGTTGAGTAGATTTCCTCACCAAACTTGAATGGGTAGTGGAAGTAGTGAGGAAAGGGATTCTGTGAGTATTTCCAACACGGATGCTTTCTGTGTTTGTGACCCTTTCACATCCCTCTTACTGGTTTAATAACCTGCCAAGCAGGTTTTTAGAAACGGCACGTTTGAGATGAACTTTTTGCAAGTACCCCATTTTCACTGAAAACGTCTCGTATCAGGAGTTACTCTTTTTTTAATTGGGAAGCCTAACACGTGATCCATCCACCCAATCAAAGCAACTTGCGTGATGTTGAATACAGGTACTGTTTGGTGCCTACTTTCACACAGCTTATAATAATACATTTTTTTGTTGTTTTTAAAGCAACCATCTGCTGATGAAGAGAAATACTGCCAGTGTTTGTCAAATGTGTGCTTGATCTGACCTGTTCTACTTAGCACCTTCTGGCAAAGCTTTCTCCTCCAAGCATTTTACAAATATCTTTATTCTTACAGCGCCTTATTAGATTGATAACGATGGTGGTATCACTTTTTAAGGTAGGGATTAATGTACCAAGGATTAGGGAGATAAACCTCTCTTTAGTCACAAGAGGAAGCCACCTGCAGTGGGTACAGAGATGAGGATTCTAACTCACAGCTGTAGGTGACAATCACTGCTCTGTTCTAATGGTCTTTGCAGCCTTCTGATGAAAACAAGTGGAATCATGTAAAGTTTCTAGAGCAGAAGGCTCCAGTAATCTATGTAGATTGGTCTCCTTTTTTCATAGGTGATGGCTGGGCAAGTAGGTAAAGCGTGAGAAAGGAACATCCCAGTGCTGGTGATGTCTGTTAGTGCTGATAATGCACAGTAATCAGTTAGGAGCATTTGCTTCATGATTCTTTTAAATTTTGTTTGAAATTACCTAGAAATGTAGCAAACCAAGAGGAATTAAAAGCAATGTGAAGAGGAAAACCGAGGGCCTCTATGGGTTGTAGAATGGGAGTTTGGTGTGTAAGATATTCTGGAAGTGTCTTTGGAAACGATGAGCCCTCTCTTCAGTTGAATATGCAGCCAGCAGCAGGCTCTGCCTTTTCCCACTCCCTGTTTTCCTCTGGGTATTCTTAGAGGTTGGAGATAAAAGCCTTTAATCATGTCTACATGGAGACACCAGAGCAAATCACTTGGAAGTGTCAAGTCAAGATGTATATGTTAAAGTATGTTAAACTTGTGTGTGAATGCTGTGTTGAATATAGAACAGCCTTATATATTTAGCTTGACTCAATCAAAGGTCATTTTACATCTGAAGGAGAACATCCTTCAGAGCATAAGTTAAATTGCAGTGATCTAAAACCATCTGTGTATGAACGAGAGGCTCTTGACATAGACGTTTACCATGCTTTAACTTCTGTGTTTTATGCTATACTTGATTTATCTCAACTTCTCTCCGTGTCGCTTCTTATTGATCGTTTATCATGATGCTGCTATTAAGAGGCAGCTTAGATGGGGCTAATTGCAAACTTTCAAGTGAACATAATTTAGTCAGAAATGGCAGCTCGTTGAACTTGGGATGGTTTACGGCAGATATTTCAGATTAGCAGACTTTCGCTGAGTTCAGAATAAGGCACAGCCTCTTGTTGATTCCTGGTGAACTGTGTTTTGGCCGGAGGCCTGGTGGTTTTGGGGTCCTCGGCTTGGAGCTGTACTGCCAAGGGTCCCCCTTCGTACCAGGGATGCTGTGTTTCTAGGAACGTGTGGCTTCCTTGGACAGCCTGCATCAAAAGTCCGCTGTGAAGTCAAGGACTGAGGAAATCCCTGTGGACCCATCTCACATTTGGGGACCTGCAGGGATCCTCTGTACCTGCATCTTGGAACTCACTCCTCTAAAGAGTAAAACTAAGGGAAAAAAAAAAGGTTCTATTTGACATTTGTAAACCCAAAGCCTTCAGTTGGTAGGAAACCAGGAGATTTTGGTGGTTTGTCTGCTTTGAAACAGTTGAATAATACCGGAAAATATCCTGCAGCCCAGAAACTGGGTAGTTCTAGTCTGAGCTGTGTTTCATTATGCTTTAGTGGATGCCAATTAATATTTCTCTTCATCTTCCTTGTCAATCTGGAGTTCATCCGAAGGAGTACCTCAGGAAACCAAAGCCTCTGTGGCCTAAAGGCTTTCATTTACCCTTTGTCTAGCCAGCCCCACCCACAGAGGTCTGCAAGTTGCACTTCCCTCTGTCTTGCGTAGGAAGGCTTACATGGAGGAAAGAATATCCTCAGATATTTGAGAACAACTCTGGTTGCAATACGTTGGAATTGTGTGGTTGAAGATCCTAAAAGCACAGTTGTCCCTTCAGAAAAGGAAGAATCAAACGGGTTAGGATACATTGGCTGTTGTGCGTTCAGCTGGCGCTTCCAAGATGCTTGCATACTTGTTAAGTTTATGGCCACTGCAGGAGAAGCAGATAAATTTTAGCAGCTTAAGCATCTCCCTGACTCATGAATGTGCAGAATTCCTGACATATTCCCAGGGTCAGTGAGTTGACTTGGTTTTGAAATGGAAAAGTTTAGAGTTATAGTCTCAAAGATCTAATTTTCTTGGTTTACATCATATAGCAGATAGTAGAGACAACAGAAAATATGTAGTAAGTTATCTTCCTGGCATCTTGAGTCTTATGATAGTTTCTTTTCATAGTGTAATAATGTCAAAAGAATATCTTTTTTCCTGTTTCTGACCTTGATGTGTAAAATACGCCACAGTTCCCTTGTGTATTTGATGTTCTCAGGTGTCCCTAACACCTACCAAAAAACAGAGGCTGTATGCAACTGGTTCTGTTATCCTGTTGCTCCTGTAGCTTGATTTCTCTCTCTCTTTTTTTTTTTTTTTTTTTTTGGTAGTCCTTTAGGATACAGACAGTTCAGAGACGTCATACATCTGTAATGTCTAAGTGGCTTCCTCTTTCCTTTCTTCTTCCACCCCAATCAAGAAATCCCAGATGGAAGCTCTTTGGTGTCAGTAACAGCTGCACAGCAGACCATTTTTTGCGCCCTCAGAGCTGTAACAGTTGTAACTCCATATAGGTAGCCATGATATATGTTTACATTAAGGATTTTCCAGTCTTTGAGTTTCCTCAAGGCTCTTCTAATAATCCTTGTCACAACATTTTTCCTGTATTTTCTGTTCCTGACCAGAAGTAGCTTCTTTCAACAGAAAGAGGTTAAGATATTCTGCTGTAAACTTAATTTTTAGGAAGTCTGAATATTTCAGGAGTCCTGTGTTGTGATTCAAAAATTGTGCTCCCTTCTTTCATCTCTAGGGTTTATAATAAGGTGTCAGCAATGATCCAGTCCATCTGGGAGCTTGCATCAATGCTTGGAGGAGCCATATGTGTCTGCCTCAAACAAGGCTATGGAAGAGTGTTCCACTAGCAACCAAGATGTCATCCATCTGCTAGACAATCCTGTAGCTAGTTAGCTTAATGACGTATTTATTTGACTAGATGTTTCTGCATAGCAGACTCCAGCTTTCCTCCCTGTTCAAATTAATACCAAAACCTCCGTGCTCCGGAGAAGAAAACCTGCCCCTTCTGAAGAATGTCACAAAGTTTCTGGCTTGATGGGTTTGATCTATTTATCTACTTCAGGACTCCCAGATTCCAAGTGAGCAGGTTGTTGGGAGGTGGCTCCATCCTTCCAGTGAGAGGAGCCCATGCAGTGCAGGTGTCTGCGTGGCAGAGGGATCAACAGAGTAGGCACAAGACCTGGGTGACCTCAGATGCATGTCGAAATCCAATCATGCTGCTACTACTTTAGGGTATTATTTTAGCACACAGAGCTCTGTGAGGATTTCTTCCTGCAGCAGTCAGAGCTGGAATTACCATAGTAAACATTTTACCCACCTACACAGAATAACCCAGGTGATTCTTTCACTTGGTGGCTTTAACAGAAATGTTTATTCAAGATTAAAGCGTTCGCAGTCTTCAACAGGAGTGTTCTACGTATTTGTATTCTCAGATGGTCCTGCAAAGTCAGAGCTCCAGTAACTGTGGTGGAAATACACTGTGGGAAGAGAAGCCCTGTACGCTTCAGATACTGCTCATTCCTCCCATGATAAAATAGAGCATATCAGGATGGACTGGCATTGATACCTTTTTTTCTACTCTTTTTGCTAAATTTTACCCGACAGTCATTGTTTAAAAATCAGTGAACATGGATAAAAATACTTGGTGAACCTCAAGAAAAAAGGAGAAGTCACTGCACAGAAAAACAACTTGTTTCTTGGCTGTACACTAGAGGCCTCTCTTCTTACAGGTGTAAAACTTTTTTTGTGTGTGGGCATAGAAGCAGCTCTAAACTGAAAAAGTAGGTGAAAGTAAAATCAGGACAATTCCATGGAGGAGTGTAGAGTTGTCCAGACAAAACAGACATTGAAGAAGTGAACTGTACTCTTGCTTCATCTTTAATGATACAAAGAGAATCATAGAATAATTCAGATGAGAAGGGACCTCCTGGAGTTCATCTAGTCCAACCTGCAGTGATAGGACTAAGGCATTTCTGAAGAAATGCTCCTGAATCTAGCAATTTGTGACTTACATCTTAGTTTTCAAAACTTGATGGTTTTTTTTCATATGGTTTGATTTGCTTGTGTTTGGACAGAAGTGCAGAAAAGGTCAAGTGGAAGAAAATAAAGTATGAAAAAAAGACAACCTTAATTCTAAAGATTCTGATTAAGTGCCAAAAAAGAGCAAAGTTGATAGGAAGGCTTGTTGCAAGTGAGGAGGGAGTTACCCTCTCTTAGGTAGCTGGAAGCTGTTGCATGTGTTTAAAGTAATCACACTCTTTTATTTCCTTGAGATGTTCTCTTCTAAGTGTTGTTTACATAATTAGTAAAGAATCTTGCAGTTTACTTTTAGAGAAGGGAAACAGCTGACAATTCTTTGCTGATATGAATGTAGGTATTTTTATTTGTATTCCTTTTGCCACGGGACTACTCTCCGTTGTCAAATAAAACACAGTCAAAGAAGCTTTTCCACAGCATCTCGTGAAAACACAATTCCTCTCAGAGGTAACTCTCTAATGGATCAGAGGAATATGGAACAAGCCTTTGGTGAGAATGGGATTTTGCATCGTGCTGGAAAGCTTAATGTAGCAAAATTTGATTGTTTTAAAACAGAATGAAAAAAGCATTTTTGCTCTTTTCTACAAAAAACACATTTATATTGGATTGATGTGTTCTTCTGTAGTCTTGGATGATGCCATGCAAAATAACAGCAAAAAAATCATTTAGAATGAGAAGTCATAATGTTATGAAGGATTGTAAAATTTCTACCGTATAAAACGCCTTTTTAAGTTTTTATTTCATGATTAGTGTCACCAAAAGGATACTTTGCAAGAAGTATTTCCGCTTTGATATATTGGATTTTCTGATGGAAAACAAAACCACAGAAGTATTTCTGACAAGAACAGAAAACTTTTTGTCTGGGTGCTTTGCTTTTTACTATTTAGTTAGATTTAATTGGTTTGGGTTTGGTTTGGGCTTTTTTGTTTGGTTTTTTATGTTTCTTTTTGATTCCTTTGCTTTCTTTCCATGATTAGGAACTTGATTAGAGAGTTTACTAAAACTCTTGTTCTGATGCTTCCTTCTGTTCTGTTGCTTCATTCCTCTTCATGCTTGTTTTACCATGTAAGAGTGTAGTTTACTGGATAGAAGATGAGGTATCTTCCAGATTGGTCTCAGCTATTGAATATGGTTTGTCTGACTCAATAGCTAAAAACGTTAATCTTCTTTCCTTTCATTTCTTACATGTACAAATACTGTTCAAGATCCTCATTATAATATTGTTTTGTATCTCCTACTGCCAATTTCCCAGTTTTGTTTACTTGCTGCTAATCCTCTGTAGTTTAATGGTTCCTACAAATGGAGGATGGCTTATACAGAAACCTGATCATGTTGAACCCACATCACATTTCTGTTCACTTGGAATTGTCGCTAACAGTAAACCCAATGAGCTTTTGCTCCTAAAGAGCATAGTACTGGCTATGTCAGGTCTCCTTCCCATTAGCCAAGGGTGTTCCTTCTTCCAGCACTTCCTCTGTGTTGGTGCGTATATGATTTTCCTGTCGTTAAATGTTCCGATCCAGTAATGCAGAAGTGCTGTGTTATAAGAGAAGATTATGTGCTTGACTTCTGCTGAAGTAATTAACATAGAATTGGCCTGTCTTCTCCAGTTTAGTTTATGTAGACTAAGATAGCTTTGTAATGCATACTGACCAAAAAAAAAAGGAGATGCAGGATGGTGGTATGTCTTCCTGGAGTAATTTCTGGGATGCTGTTGCTTGGGTCTCACAGTGATAGAGTTTTAAGTCCTTTTCTTTGTATTTGGATAGTCAGAATAAGGGGGGCAAAAAAATAAAAAGGGCATACACAAATATTTGACTTTGGAAAATCCTTATGCTTGATGCTGAGTGGTTTCTGTTTGGCACTGTTTTGTGTCGTAATCTATATGCCGCTTAAGTTACAAGAAAAAGTCTTAGGAACTAAATGAAGAAGAGAAGGATCTATGACTTTGTGTTGAAAGCTGCTTCTGTGAGCTGAATGTGAGATAGTCTAGAATGCTGCAGGAGCCAACAGGCTTATTTCAACATTGCTCAGCAAGGGCTTCACCTTGAAGACAATTAAGGATGGACACAACGTCTGACTCGTCTAGTGGAACAGCCTGTGCTGAGTTACCACATCAAAGTCTGACCCGCTAGAAATGGTAGATGATATGAAAACGCTCACTTTAGTTAAAAATACTTGCTATTTATGTCTGCCAAAGCAATTAGCCACATTCTTAATTTCCGTTTAGCTGTCAGGTTGCTGACACAGCACAATTTTTGTTGTTGTTGTTCAAGGTTTTTCATATCAAAGCAAATTACATGCTACAGAGTGCATTTGTTTTGTGAGCGTCACTTTTACAGTCCAAACCTTATACGCTGCTGGGTAAACAAGTCATGTTGTAATTAGGGATGTCTGTTTTCACCAAAACTATGTCAGAATGTAAAACCATCAGATTAATTAGGGTTTGAGTGAAGTGGCATCAGCACCGTTGAGCAATCTCCCCTGCACTGTTTTTGTGCCAGTGCTACGAACACTTCATTCCCTTTGTAGCGTCAAATGGTCCTGCAAAGAGCTGACCATTTAAGTTTTTATTTATTTTTTTAAAAATAATTGTTGAGCATTATTCATGATGATGCTTGTCTGAAAATGTTGTTTTATCTGTTAATGTTAAATAAAAAAACTCGCGGTTGTTATTCATGTTTTACATTGTATTTTTGGGTAGCCTGTAAAAGGTGAATGGTACAAATACAATACCTCATATAACTGTAAGTTAGTGATGGGATAGAGTAACGTGGATAATGCAAAACCCAAACATGATTGTAACACATACTTAAATAGCTTTACAAATGTGTTTTCCTTGGTCTAGAATGTTTAAAATGAAGCCAGCATATAGAAAACTTGAAATGAATGTTCATAAATGTTTGAAATCCAATATGAACTAGAGCAAGGACTTAAAAAAACGACCAACATGAAGGCTGTATTCCAGAGACTGTAATATTTTTACCATCCCTAACCCCCACCACACCAGCC
>WUAM01000004.1:7351746-7372835 GCA_024336885.1 Actenoides hombroni
CAGCACTGCCAGGGCACCACTAACCCATGTCCCTCAGCACCACATCTCCACGGCTTTGAAACCCCTCCAGGGATCACAGGGACTCCACCACTGCCCTGGGCAGCCTGGGCCAGCCCTTAACCACCCTTTTGGGAAAGCAATTTTTCCTAATAACCAGCCTGGAACCTTGAACTTTGTAGAACTTTAATTGCCCTTTGAGTGGCTCTGGTCATTAGTGCAAGTGTAATGAGTTAATGTTCTGTGAGGCTAAAAATGAACAGCCGTGGTGGGAGAACAGCCGTCTTTCCCCTGTGTCACGCTGTAGACAGACTGTCACTTCTCTTGTCAGCCTCTGATGTAACTTAATTAATTGTGGTGGAATTACTCCTGATCTGTAATTAAGCGAGAAGGAAATTGAACTGGACAATGTGAGAAGCTCCCCATGTTGTTGCTTACCATTTTGAAGGGAAATGGAAGAGTTCACATTTCATTCCTGCCAGTCTGTCACCTTGACTGTGAAACCCTCCTAAGCAAGCACTACTTCAGAGAAAAAGGCAGTAGGTGTGGTGTGTAGGTTCAAGTTTACTCTTTCTTTAGCTAGTTACTTCAGAACTGTTAAATCTCAGGAGGATATGGAAAACCTGAGTTAAAAGTTTGGTGGTTTTAAGACCTACTACGTTAAGATCCTGCAATACCACCACATAAACCTGCAGTTCATCACTAACAGCATTCTCACTGGTGGGGAGGTCCTCCCAAAGCCCTGCCTACTGCTATGCCTTGTCTACCTTCTGACTTTTGGCTTTGCCTTATCATACGGAGGGACCGTGTGTCATATGCTGGAGCTGTTCTGGGTAAGATTCTTCTTTTCATCAGGTTTTCAGCGGATGTTTTTCTACTAATGTAGAGTTACACAACAAGAACTATCAGGGTGAGGACTTCCATACCAGTATATTGCAGTGGTGGTTATATTAACTGTGGGAAGTAGCAGCTATTTCTGATGCCCCTGGTTGGGTACTCAACCTTCACAGGAGCAATACAGCTCTGAAAGTGGAAGCCTGTCATTCACATTTAAAATTAAATATAAAGAAGTAGCTGGAAAGAAGTTACACAATACCTAACTACCATTCCTCAGGGCTTGCACGGAGCTTGTTATCATCAAGAGGATGCCAATGGCAGAATTTTTCTGGTTGCTCATTTTTCTTGGGCACTCCTGTGTTTGTTTTACTGTTCTTCTTGGACATCTCAATTAATTTTATGAGTTCTTCTTTAAATCTTGGTTTTGGAGTCTTCTTTTTTGATAGTTCTTTTTTACCATATCAAGGTAAGTTTTAGTACTACTTCTCCCCCACCTTGAGAACTTTAATGTAAATAATTTGTCACCTCTATGAGGAAAGAAAGTGTATTTGGCCAAAGATTAAATAAGAAGGTAATTTTCAGGATATAGTATCACTTAGAGTGTGAAATAAAATAATTATGACTGACTGAGTCTGTTTTGGGTATCCCAAAGTACTTGCTTTGTTCTATGTGCATTTTGCCTCTTTTCTTTGTTACTAGTTTTTGGAATAATCAAGTTGCAGCCGTACTGATATTTCTCCTTAAAATATTAGCAATACCAGTTGTTAAATATCTGATGGTTTTAATTTTTAAGTTAGTTCTCTTAAAATTCACAGTTAGGGCACTCCACTGTGCCCTGGCTTCTCAAACCCAACCATTCTCACTAGCTGCTCCCTGTGTTTAATTAGCCACACTTTGATTATCAAACACAGGCTCCAGTACTGGCACACGTCGCTTCCTCTTGCCGTGTTTTGACTTATCATAATTATTTCATATGTTTTCTATGTTAAAATACATGATTTAGTGAAAATGAGATGGTGAATCTGTATTTGTTGCAAGGGTAAGAAATATTTCCAGAGTTCAGATGCTGCTAAATATTTCCTCTGGAAATAGAAATACTTCATTTTGCAGTTCAGGAACTTAATTACTGTCTTAAAAGTAATCACGATTGCTGTATGAAAGAAAACAAATACCAGTATTTGTGGTATTATTCTGCTTAGAAACCCCTGAACTTTCAAAGAGATGTGAAGTTGAGCTTTAAACTGTTCATTAGCATCCAAACTTTATTATGAAAAAATATTTTTTTAGTGTGTTTTTCATTTAAGGATTCCTTGTGGACTGAATGCTGTGGAACTGTTTGCCACACTGAAGTGATCTTTTTGCACAAGCTGATAATTATACCTGATCTAGATCTAGAGTAACTAGTTACCTATATGTTACACCTCCCATCACTCAATTTCTGCAATGACAGAAATATTTCGTTGAAAATTCCTTGAAATTGAAGCAAAAAGCTCAGGTGGGAAGGAGGTGTCCAGACTGGATGGGAGAGCTGGCAGAAGGGACAGGTTCCATGGGGGGGGATCAGTTTGAAACATGGTTCAGGTCCTTCACTTTCTGATGAGGGTTGGATCATTTATAGCAGCACTGAGGTGAAAATACGAATCTGTTTAAAATGTAATAGCAGTCTTGTTGAGAGTGCAGTTCTTTGGCAAACAGCGTGTATATCCTTAGCTAAAAGCTGTTCCTTTGGACTTGGATAAAAACATTCCTGTCAGAGGGATGGAAAAATGGCATGTTTAACAGTTCACTAAGGGCAAATTTTAAAAGCCATTTTTCTGATGACAAAAGGTATTTTGGGCAGTGTTTATGTGCCGTCACAGAACTCTCTTGCCGTGTTTTCTGTAGCTGTTATCCGATGTTTGAGCTGGATGTGGTTGGGAAGGAAGGTGGTGAGGGTGAAAGACAGAAAACTAAACTGGTGCTGAAGCGGCTGCGCCGGGTGGTTAGAGTTTCTTTTGAGCGTGGTAGAAGTGGGGAGGCGTGTGCGTCACGCCGGGCGCTGGGAGAGGACAAACAAGCTTCCAGTTATCCTCGAGGCACGTCCGCAGCCCATGGGAACTATCACAAAGCAGATGATGTTTGCAGAGATTTGATGATGTTTCTCTAACTCGTGGATAATCTGTCCTTCTGTCTGTCACTCCCCGGAGATGCTGCTGTGGTGCCTGTTGGATTTGAGCTGGTTTTTTATGAAGGAATTCTTAGTGTTTCAAAAGTGGTGAATGAGCTCCAGATGAGCCTGTCCTCTCTGCAGTAGTGATTGTAACTTTACTTTTACCCTCTCTAGAGAAATGTAGCTTTTCTCCCTGTTGTTTTTCATTGGCTCCATCAGCATCCTTTGAGGTGACACTTTTGCTGACTTAGTCTGGGATTACCCCTCAAGCTCCATAAAAAGAGATGGCAGCTACCACTCAAATCTTGTTGGGAGAAGGGCAATAAAGAACAAAATCCCAATTTGGCAAATTCAGGACAAAAGAAGCATTTTAGATGTCTCAAAACCATCAGATCCTATGTGTAAATGAGGCACTGTTTTATTTTAAGAGCACCTATGTTGTCATATATATTTTGGTTTATTTCTCAAATTTTTATATCCCAGGTAATTTGAGGCAGTTTCTACATGGTTAAAATAGTTTAGACTGTAATTAAGGCACCCTAGTTTAGCACGAGCTAAAGACCCAGTTGCGGAAGTTCATCTAGATGACCTTGTTTTTATTGAAGTTTTTAGAGTGGAAGTGGCTAATTTTGCATTCTACCCAATGTCATTTATTGTTAACTTACTCCGAAGAAATTATCAAAGCCTCATTTTGGTATCTTCTAACTGGTGTTAAATGCAAGAGTTAAGTGGAGCAAAGTATCACACCAGAGTAATTCTCAACAAACAATTGGTTCTGAACAAACCCGTCCGTAATGGTAAGTGTCGTTTGAAGATGACCTGTGATTACAACCCACGGTTTTACTGTCATTTAAGCTAGAGGGGACATGTGTCACTGCCTTGCTCAATTGATGAGATTGGATGGATGATTGAATGATGAGACTGCAAAGCCAGGTCTTTAGCTTGTCAGCTCACGCCTAATTCACAGTGACAGTGTGCACGCAAGGCAAGTGTCTGTCTTCTGTCATATGTAAGCTTCTCGTTACAGCCTTCTCCCTGTGTCAGTGCTGTAGATGCTCCAAAACAGACTGGAGAAGAAAAAAATGTCCCTGGACAGAAAGGAGTGGGCAGTTTTTCTATACATCACTCGCTGTTTTTTCCCCTGCTTCCTTCTTTTGCTGTTTCCACATAGAAATGATATATTAAGGAAGTGTTCTCTGTTCACAACTGTCTGGGAAAACAATCTGTGTGTTTATAAACTACCTTTTCACTGCCTGCCTTTGCAATTTCCAAAGCTGCTTAAACTGTTCTCTGCCCTTTCTCTTGGCATTTCCATGCATTTCTTCTGGTCCTGCCCCTTCTCCCTTTACTTGGCACAGATGTTTTCATCGCTGAGAGTTGTGTTGGTACCAGTAGAAGTAACACAATAGTCCTAACTCCTGTGTGGAGCTGACTAAACTGCAAGTAGTTCCATACACTGTAGCTGCTGAAATCTTCATAGTAATTAACGTTTCAAAATGTTTCCCTGTGTTATTGTGATGATTTTACCCCTGCTGCTTAGCAGGAGCCTAGGGATGGGAAAAGGGAAAGCAGTTGTCTGGACCTGTTCGTTAAACGAACATAAAAAAAATGCAAGTTGTTACATGAACATCAGGAAAGGCAAACATAGAAGCACAGAATGTTAGGGGTTGGAAGGGACCTCTGGAGATCATCGAGTCCAACCCTCCTGCCAGAGCAGGATCACATGAAAAAGCTGTGACAAGAGAAAACAGTTTTATAGCACTACTAGTAGGTTAAAACAATTTACACGGAACTGTGATCTTCTGGAAGTATCATTTTAAGATCAATGGTGTAGATTTTTTTAAGATGCTGGAAAAAATTCAGCCGCAGTTACCAGTGACTCACTTTTTCCTTCCGTGTTTAGGTGGTTTCACAAGTGAAGCTCTAAACGATGCAGCGCTCTTTAAGATGAAGCTGCTTAAAAGAAGATACTCCATATACATAAACCTACTTTTTTTCCACCCGTGCGATTTGCTTCACTTGGTTCCTAGTTGTTGTCACAGCCTCGTTGTCCCAGGTGACCCTGTGGGTTCACTCGCTGTCCCTCAGCCAAACGGCGTTGCCTTTCTCCAGGCAGTCAGTGGCAATAGGTGGTAGGTTTTTTCCTGTGATAGGGTCTGCTGTGCGGTCTTCTAATGCCAGCAAAGTCAGAAATGTAGATTAATACTTGAAAAGAGTGTCATGTGACATTACCTGGTTTTGAGTCCTGGCAAGCTGAACAGGTCCTGTGTCATTGCCTCAGAGGAGCGATCCGTGCGACGCGAAGTGCCCTGCTCGGCCAGCTGGGGCCTCGCACCCTGGAACAGTTGTGGTTCATCAGACTGGTTCCACAGTCTGATTTTGCAAGATGTGTTAGGCAAATCATGTATATTATTGATTCTTTAGATTACTTAGGTTTTTCTCTAGCTGGGTGAGTAAATTATGCAGAGGATTTGGGAGGTGACATCAGCTGCAGAACTTAAAAATGCGGTGAACTATTGTGATGTAGTTGACTAAGTTGTTACAGCACGTGGTACTCTGCACACGTGAGGCTGCCTTAATGCAGCTACAAATGGGAATTAAGCACGTAACTGATAAATTTCTTCTGGTTTACTTTTTTTAGTAGACTGTGTATTTTTTTTCTTCTCTGTCTCAAAGAAAGCTCTAGCTCTGGACTCAACTTGAAAGACATATTCCTTTTTTCCTTGAGGGGTGGAAGCAGCAACATGCAACACATCACTCACTCTCTGCTAAGTCATGTGTTACGTTTTGTATGCATGTTTGGCATATAGAATCTGTTATGCCAGAGGCACTACCACCATCACTGATGGCTTGGCCTCGGCCAGTGGTGGGTCAGTCTTGGAGCCGGCTGCATTGGCTCCGTCGGACGTGGGGGAAGCTTCTGGCAGCTTCTCACAGAAGGCACCTTGATAGACCCCCTGCTACCAAGACCTTGCCACGCAAACCCAGTACAGACTTTTCAAAAAATTCAGGCTGTGTTGTTATCGAGTAACTTAAAACCAAAATTGGCAAGAAGATCCTAAACTGGATGGAGAAGAGATTCATGTCTAAGTCAGGATACCTTAATTTACATTCTTTGTGCTTACTTTAACAAGGATTAAATATTTGACTGTTGGAAAATAAGTGGTGAGTTGATACCTTTGTTTTCTGTGCCTGTGTCAGTCCTAAGACAACACTGGAGTTACGTGTTGTGTTATCACTATTCTAAGCGAGCATGATATGCACGGTATACTTAGGAGATTTAGTAAGGTTGATCATTTTATGTAATCCATCTAGTTTATTGGTGTACTTGCATGGCGGGAGTGTTTTCCACACTCTGCATTTCCACCAGTATGCATTCTGCACCAAAGAAAGGAATCTCAAAAACTCAGTTTCTTTAACATACATGGCCTTAAATTTCCACAAGTTTCAGGTTTATAGATCGCACTGCACTTCTGCAGGCATTTATCAGTTCTCTGAAACAATTGGCTACAGAAATTTCTATTATTTTAATAAAACCCGTGCTTCTTACCTAGCATAGCATCAGTTAGCACTTAAAAAAAACCCAACGTGTTTCTTCCTCTGAGCTTGTCTGCCTCATTTGATTCCTAGAAAGGAATATCCAGGGCCTTGGTACCTTGTTAGCAGTAACAGGCAGGACTTCATGATCATAGGCAATTACAGTCCCTTTTACTTGACAGATGAACACATTTTTTCCCCTTCTCTGCTCACTAGAGATTTCTTTTGCCTTTTGGGTTTAGATGGAGAGCTACGGCTGTGGTCAGGTGGGGCCAGGAGAGGACAGTACAAGAATTTGCTCCCCATTCTCTTTGCAATGGCAGAGTAGGGCATCGACAAGACTTTGGTCAGAAACCGTTCAGTCAGCACAAGTTACTTGTGTCCTGCAGGTCTCTAGTGCAGCCTGCTCTTGTCCATCTGTCCATCCCACCCTTTTTCCATCATGCTTCCTTGTAGGATTTGTTTTCTAGATGAAGGAACAAGTGCTGTGTCTTTTAATCACTTAAATCCCTTTTCTGTTCTTGTTTCATGGATGGGATTAGCACTGTTTTCTACAGACGCCGTGAAACATCCTGTTGCAACCTCCTCCTGTCAGTCACTTGACAGCTCACTTTTTCCTTTCAAAACTGTGACTCTTGATCTTCCCTTTCAGAAGCCTTACGTGGTTGCTGTAGTCACAGGCTCTCCTTGTTCTTGTTAGCTCAAGTGTATCACGATTCTCAACTGTGTCTACATATTTGATCCACAGAAATTTTCTTCTGCAGCTCAAGGGGCTCCAAAGGCCAGTGAAGCAGCTTTCCAAAGTCAGCCACAAACGCTGACTGGGCAGTCCTGGTAGATAAAGTAATTGGTCCATCTGCAGTTTGAGGTCCCACACAAGCTCTGACCAACAAGCACTGACTCCAGATGTTGGAAGTAGCAGGTATTTCCTGCTTGGTCTCTCAGCTGAACCTGCTGAGGAACATGAGCTCTGGTAGCGAGGTTGCATGTCGGGAGGACTGCTCGTGGTGCAGATTTGCCAAGATACACAACTTTTTATAACATTTATATGAAGATTTTAATTAGTAGATGACTTCAGTTGGAAACATTTCTAAATTGTATGGATGTGTTGCAGGTGAAAGCTCTGGTGATTGAAATGCGCTGCCAGTTTGCTCTGCAAATCTATTTCTTGAATTCCAGATTCTAAAATGTGTCTCAGTGGAGAGCCAAGAAGGAATGTTCTTTTTGGTTGCCTAGAACACCCTCTCCTGTTCTGCTGCACCTGGACTCTTCTCAGCATCTGCTTCCTCCTTGCCATTTCCTTTTCAGCCTTACTGTTTGAGGAGGGCTACTTTTGTCTGAAGTCATGCTCGAAGACTCCGTGGCATGCCCTCTTCTGATTCTCCATAGCTTCCTACATGCTCTTCAGACACTTCTCCTTCCTCTGCTGGGGTATTCTGGTAGCAGATCCCACTTGTCACAGCTGCTGCCATTTTCCCTGTGTACTGTGGACAAAAGCTGGAAAATAACCATTTTCAGGACTACCTGTGGAGCTTGTATTTTGGTTTCTTATATGATGAATGAGGTTTCAATTCAGGATCAGAGGTGGGAACCCCTTCTGTTTGAGGTGAAAGATAAAGAGTTGTCACAAGCAGAACAGTCTGTCCTGCGTGGGCTGGCCCCTGGGAGCAGCTCTAATGCCCAGCTGACTGCCCCTGCGTCTGTGGTGGGGTTGTGGATCTGAGTGTCCTTTTATTCTGGTCACTGGTGATGGTAATGTACTGGCCGGTCACACAAACACATCTGGCACTTGTGTTCTGAAGGAGCCATTGTAGTTGTGTGGCTGTGGGCTTGCCCTGGTCATCCTGCATCTGCATTGTGCTCTGGTATGTGGAATGATCCAATGCAGCTGCTGTTCTGGTGTGTGTGAAGCACAGGGCAGATAGTTCTGCTTCCCAGGGAGGCAGATGTGCAAGTTCTGGGTTACGTGAAAGTGTCCAACTCTGGATACCTCAGCACAAGACAGATGTGAACCTGTTGAAGTGGATTCAGAGAAGGACACAAAAATGATCTGAGGTCTGGAACCCCTCTGCTGGGAGGCCAGGCTGGGAGAGTTGGGGGTGTTCAGCCTGGAGAGGAGAAGGCTTCAGGGAGACCTTCTGGTGGCCTTTCAGGACTTAAAGGGGGCCTACAGGAAAGATGGGGACAGACTTTTTAGCAGGGCCTGTTGCAAAAGGAAAAGAGTTGATGGTTTTAAACTAAAAGAGGGGAGATTTTTTTTTACACTGAAGGTGGCAAATCACTGGCCCAGGTTGTTCAGAGAGGTGGTAGAAGCCCCACCCCTGGCACCATTGCAGATGAGGTTGGCTGGGGCTCTGAGCAACCTGCTCTAGTTGCAGATGTCCTTGCTCAGTGAAGGGAGGTTGGACTAGATAACCTTCAAAGGTCTCTTCCAACCCAAATGATTCCATGATTTCATGATCAGTCCTAGAGATGAGAGGAGAGCGCAGTGCTCTTGGAGCCCTGGGTGTAACTCTCAGTTTGTCTGAACAAGAAATTTACTTTGTGGAGGAAGGTTTCTCTTCCACAGTTTGAGCTTTTCCGTAGCATATGGGTAGGTAGGAAGAGTTTGCCAAATGTGTGATAGTTACATAAAACATGCAACATCTGACAGATACGAAAAGCGTTATGATAAACGATTCGTTTGCCCTCCCTCTCCAAAAAAGCTAAACAAAATGATAATATGAAGTCCATCAGGTTTTCTGCCCTGTTGATGGGATCCTTTATGTTAGTGTGGGAACTCCAGCCATGAGCGTGGGCCAGCAGTGGCTGGATCTCCTGGAGAGCTCCCTGCTAGGCAAGTACCGTGCTATTGTGAATTATAGGGGTTCATTTTATTTTGCTATTAATACTTGTGTATACAGGGAAGATTATTTCCCAAATCTCAGCTCCATCTCCAGTTCTGCATCTGCTATAACCCCCTGATACCAGTGACTAGGGCCGAAGTTCTTAGTTGGGTTTTTTTGTCACCTTTCTCCCTTTTCTGTCTTTCCCATTTTTAAAGCTGTACTACTTTTCCAAAGGATAAAGTGAAGTTAAAAAAAAGAAGTAAGAGTTGTATTTAGGAGCTGGGGATTGGTTTGCTTTGCTGGAAATATTTAGCCAAGTTGTTGGTTTGGAAATATTTTCATGAGAACTGCTTGAGCTGAGACAAAATTCCATAAAAATAACTGTGAACTCCGGTTTATAACAAAGTCTTTGTTGGCAGCCTTCAGTTTAAAAACTTTCTGTAGCTGCAAGAAAGGAGGAGTGGATCAAAGTGATCTGGACTTTTTTTTTTTAATTATTTTTTTCCCCCTTGCAATTAAAAAAAAAAAAAAGAAGTTAACATTTGGATTTGAACTCCACCATGACTAGCTCGTTTCCATTCAATTTTTATTCTGTATCCTTACTAAGAATGACACAGGAACAGAGAGGATGGGAAGAGACACTTTTTATTTTCTGTTTAAAATTGGTTCCGCAGGATGGAAATTTGGCAAGGGACGTGGAAACTGAGCAAATCTGTTTACAGAGCTCCTGCCTCTCCATATAATGAAACCAAACAAAAAAAGCTCGAATAAAGAGGGATTTTAATGATGAAGCCACACTTTGTTGAAATTTTTCTTTGTGCTACTTTTTTGGTCTTTTTAGCTTGTTGATGAAGTAGTTACTGGGTGTGAGATGTAATGCAAATGGAGGGGGCCAGCACTCATCGTGGGTCCTGTGCTCTTCAGAGCTTCTGGCCACTGCTCACAGGAACGAGCCAGATACAAAGAGTCTGGAAGCGGGGAAACCAAAGAAGCTGAGGGTGTTGGAAGCATCGCTCTAGGAGAAGTGTTAGGACAGAGCTTTTATGAGAGGAGTCATCGCAGGTTTCAGGCATAAATGTAAGGATTGGGCTGTGGCCATTGTTAATGCAGGATCACAGCGGAGTAAGTGGAACCAGTTTCCTGTCTCTGACTCCTACAGATCATTGTCAGGTCTTCTCAGAATTTAGGTGGGTGCACCCGTACCCTCCATGGTGTGCTGGCAGGAGACAGCTAGGATGGAGAGGCTGGAAGGACACAATTCCCTGCCCCATTAGCTTAATGGTCAGCAAAAATGAGCCTGCAGAGGGATGGAAATGAGTCTATTAGTTTGGTAAAGAACAGCTGAAATTTGCCTAAGATCAAGGAGAAAAGCTGGGAGAAGCTCTAAATTGCCAACTCAGAATTTTCTGATGCTGTGCAGTTGCTGGCAGTCCCACACGTCTGGCAAACAGCAGGAAAATATTCTGAATTTTTAAAATGTTTGCTTACTTTTTGTTCCTCAGATTAAAAAATGTTAGAAAAATTAATGAAGTCTTGTCTTCCCTGGAAAGTTACTGGGGGAGAAATTGCTGTTATTATGCCTGTGCCACTTCTTAGTCGAAGATGAAGCCATATGTGGAACCTTAAATTCCCTGGCTGTTTAGCTTCAAAATAAACAAATACTTATTGGCCTTTCATATTTTTTAATTTGTTTGTTTGGTTCTCTTTAAAGAAAAGGAGGAAATGACATTCCTTAGTTCTCTAACATCTTGTCTGCAAAGGTGCAGAATTACTCTATTGCAAGGATAAAATCTACTTCATAACAAGATTATTTACAAATGTGTTACCTGCAGGGATATAAGCTCTGCAGGAAGAGTCAACTTTTCTTTTATGAAGGGAAATGCCACTTCAAAGTAAGCCCTTCGAGGTGGTGAACATGTGACTAACAAAGATTTGGATGGCATTCAGAGGTCACTGACCATGTTCTTTACCAGAATGAAGCCAAGCAGCTGTGTGTGAAGGAGAGTTATGTCATGGACTAATATGTGGGTCGAAGATAGGAAGAATAAGGTAGGAATGTCAAGGGTTAGGGGGGGGCTGACCACTAGACCTAGGACAGCCACTCTCTGTTAACCCCTCTCCCTTCTCAAAGGGGAAGAGAAAGGGAATAAGGGAGAGAGATGTATTGATTGGAAAACTAAACAGCTTTAATGAAGCAGTAACAACAAAATGGAATATGTACAAATATATCCAAACCCAGTATTGAACCCAGTTCCCTGATAACAGTTGTGTCACTGTCACCACTAATGCTGCAGAGTAAGCACCGTGGAAGTCCCAGACTGGACTCAGCAGCAGATAGGAACTGGATTCAGGAACACATGGATGGGGATCGAAGGCAGAATGGACGGAGTCCTGCTTGGACACTGGCCATTGAAGTGGCCCCTGCTCTGGCAGGGAGGTTGGACTCAGTGACCTTTGGAGGTCCCTTCCAACCCGTAACATTCTGTGATTCTGTGAAGAGGCTTGACTCTCATGATCCTCCAGCTTTATGCTGAATATGATGTGTATGGGATGGAATCCCTTGTTGGTCAGTTCAGGGTCACCTGTCCTGGCTGCTCCTCCCTGCAGGTGCCACCTCTTACTCACTGCACCCCAACATGGGGCACAAGATTGAGCAGTGACCTTGGTCTGCAGAGGAGCAAGTCTAAGCAAGAGCCTTTCTGCCCCCCCCAGCCNNNGCAGTGACTCTGAACATGGAGCGTGGTCACTGCTGGAAGCAGAGAGTGGCTGTGACAATGTGCTGTGAACTTCAGACCGGGCAGGGGCTGAGAAGAGGCTGAGCTGGGAAGTGAAAGCACTGAGCAGAGTTAGCTCTGTTCTAACTCAAACCGGGACAAGGAGTAGAGTGGTCTCTTCTGACAGTAATCAGTATAGTTGGACTGGTTGGTGTACTGAACATACAGAAAGAACACGGGAAGAGGGTTTTGTTGATGAAGTGAGAGAGTTTGCTGCTGATACTGACTTGGTCATGATAGTAAGGTTGAAGTGAACCATGAAGAACTGGAGGAGAGACTGACGTGACAGTTGTGTGACTGAGTAGTAGAAGGACAGGTAACATTCAGTGCAGATCAATGGAAAGTGATTAACGTGGAGAAAAACAACAGTAATTCCACTAAAAAATGATGAGCTTTGAGCTGACTGTTACCATGAGTGAGTCAGTTACCAGGTTATGATAAACAGCAATGTAAAACAGCAACTCACTGCTCTACACCGATCAGAAAAGCAAATCAAATGCTAGGAAATAGTAATACAGGAATAGAGAATAAAAACCGATGGTGTCCTGTAGTTCAGGTGCCCTTCAGATCAGAAACAGCCCAGCAGGATGGGGAAAAAAAATTGAGAAAATAGCAGTTGTTAGAGCTATGGAAAGGCTCATGTACAAACTCCCCTCTTTATCCTGGGAAGAAGAGGCACTGGAGGATATTCTTGAGGTCTGCAATATTGTGAAGGATGAGGAGAGGGTGCACAGGTTCCACTTTTCATGATGTCTTCCAACATGAGTCCTAAGAGGTATCGGATAGAGTAAAACAGAAAAGAGGTGGGTCGTCTTAAAGCACCGTGCCAAAGAATATGGTGCTTGCTGAAAGTTTACATGGGTCCACTTTCTGACACTCAAAAAAAAGAAAAACAATTTTTTTCTGTAGTTGTAGGTATGATGTGATTGGAGAGGTGCTCTTTGAAACATCAGTGTTTTCTCTGGCCTTTTGCAGTTTTCTGTAGCCTTGTATTTCCCATAGCAGGTAACTATCACAAGCCTGTAAGGAAAAGTGAGATGAACTTAGCTGAATTAAGTGGCCTCCCTTTATGTATAAAATTATTGGAATCCTTTGCTGAGGTTTGAGAAAACCTTTCTGGGTTTTTCTTACTCAGTCTTCCAGCTTCCTCAGTCACTTAAAGGTTACCTTTACTTGGATTTTAAAAAGAAGGCTTGGATTTAGTTTCTAGATGTCTCTACCATTCCCCTTGTCCACGAAATAACTCTTGGTGGGTTGGAGAACTTAAGTTGCTCGCTTAGGAGAAAGAGTCTTAAGTTATAGTGGTGTGGGTTTGTTGGCAGCCTTACAAAGGCATTGTGCCTCTTCAGGCACACACATTGTCCTGGAAGAAGGTGAACTCGTGCTTTAACCTTCAGATGGGGCGGGTTCCTTCTCCATGTGTTGCCAGCTCCTTCTGAAGTGGTCCTCCTTTAACAGCTGTCACTGAAATACCAGTCCCAGGTTTGGTGCAAAAAAGCAGTTGTTGATGGGAAGCAAGCTGGGAGCTGCATCTCCCTAGGCTGGGTGAGCTCAGTTCCTGTCTTCCCGAGGTCGCTCCCCTCAGCGTTATCTCCACACGTTCAAAGTGCAGCCGCTTGCCTGCGTTTTGTGCGTGTCCTCTGTGGTTTTTGCCTCCCCCCTCCCAGTGTCTGCACTGCATTCTGAACCTTCACTCGAGGTGTTAACCACCATCCTTGGCAGCCTCATCGGAGAACTGTGGGCTGGCCTCTGTTGCTCGGGCCGTCGTGTCCTTGCTTCTTGTGCTATATCTGGCCTGGGGATTTCCGCTTCCCGGAGCAGCTGCAGGGCTCTGGTGTGCCCCAACCAGCCTCCATAGCTCGCTGAACCCCATCGAGGGATATGGTGTCGTACCTCATGGCTCTGCCTGGGACGGTTCCTCAGCACGAGGAGACCTTGATGTAATTCTATTCTGATGGGCACTTTTTCTTTTAGGAGATTTCTCTCTTGCGGTGTTACTTGTCTGTGAAATGGGTTCTGCAGTATCTGGTGTGGTACCTGTGTGTGATGGACTTGGGTGTCTCACGTTTTGTTCCTGAAATGAGAGACTACTCTTGAGATGGTCCTGAAGACAGAAAGCACGAATACCAGAGTTCAACGGGAGCCCAGGTTTCCTGATGGTAACTTGTTGTGCTAACAGCAGATTCATTTGTTTCCTAATTAATCAGAAAGAGTGTTCTTTTTATTTCAGCCATCTGGTGGAGAGCATGTTGTTTAGCTTCTTGCTACTGCAAATTGGAGCTGCACAGGAAAAAGGATGTTTCAACTTCTGTTTTTGGCTTGTTTTTCTAGGTTGAGTCAGTACAGAGCACGTTTAAAACATACAGTAATCGGTTACAAAGTTCATCTCTCAAGGACTGCAAAAATTTAACTTAAATTGCCTTTCCTGAGAAGACAAGATGATGGTATTGACGGTTTAATTGGTTATCACTACTTGTTTTATTCCATGAAATCAATTGTCACAAGCGAAATTTCCGTAGTGAACTGCAGAACTATTCTAGGAGACTCGATTTGTTACCGCTTCGGAGAGAACAGTCAATGTCGCTTTTACATTTCTTCTTTGGATTAATGTCAAAAACATATTGCCTGTCACACAGTTTGTCGCTGAGCGTGCTATTAGCTTGCTAACGCCTCACAAAGATCTTAAAACATTGCATTTTTTGATTCTTTCTCCAGAAGTCCCTTTCTTTGGAAGCTATATTGTTCTTGTGGAATATTTTCCAAGGAGCAGCCTGGCCCTATGTGGTGTTTACTGTATTTTTGCCTTGCAGCCAGCAGATTTTAGTACAAACTTGCCTGGGGGTGGCCTTGTCCTATTTTCCTCTTAGATGGTTCTGGCATTTATAGAGCTTGGGAGATCGTGCTTCCGAATTTTCCAGTCTGAAGAGCTCGAGCCAAAACAGCAGGGGAGATAGCAAACCTGTACGGTGTTTGGCTCGCGGCAGCTGGGCCTGTTTTTCCTTTGACCTAAAGCAATGGCAGATTTTCTTGGCTTTTGTGTGGAGGAGGGGGAAATGAAGAAAGATACGTGAGGAAAGCTGTTCGGTAAAAGCAAACCTTTGCTTTTGTATTGTTACCCCCAGCCCATCGTTTTTGCACTCCTGAGAAAGGTAGCTCAGTAAACCTCAAGCCACTTGTTTGCTACACGTAGAGATTGTCTTTGTTGGAGTTAGTTTAGGAATACTGATTACTGATGAGAAAATGAACTGTGCATTTTTGTTTGGTTGGGATTTTTTTGTTTGTTTGGGTTTTTTTTTAGCATTGCATCAACATTTTGAGCAGCAAAGGCTTTTTCTATTGTAGCACTTGCAGAAAGGACTTTATATGAGAAGACTGGCTCCTTGGTATTTTTTCGTGTCCTTTTTTAGCTTCCCACCAGCCTCTGTTTTCTCCCTTACATCTTGGTCGGTGAAACCCATGCCAGTTAGGGCCCAGAGTCTCTGCTGATGAATGAATGTGGGGAAAAGATGAAATACCCTGCAGATGGGTGGCTTGGGGAATGTAACAACTCCTCGAGTTTGGCCTGGTGCTTGGAGAGCCTTTGTTGTCTGTAAACACTGTCTCCACGGTCAGACGCTCTAAATGAGGTTTCCTGTGGAAATAAATTTCACTCTCTCTGCTTTTTATGTGTCCTGGTCTTAGATTTATCGGCACGCGTTTCGGTTAAGTTTTGCATTTATCTAGTAGAAATACTGAGTTGTGCCACAGAGTGAATTTATTCCTAGGGGAGTGGATTTGCATGTGCCTGTTTAAACCAAGCTAAAAACCACAATTTCTGTAAAGATTGAAAGGATTCCTTCTTTTATCTCTACATTAGCCTGGGACAACAGGTGGCACATCCTGAGCCTTTTCAGCTGAATGTAAAGGAAAAGAAAATAAGGAAGGAAAAATAAGGAAAACAATAAGGAAAACAAGGAGAGAAAAAATTTCGTCTTTATGCATGTTTTCATCCTTTATGTTGTTTATTTGGTAGTTTTTCCTTACATCTACGTGGGCAATCTTCATGATGATTGTTGTAGGAGAAACTATGGGTTCTGCTGTAGTTCTGTCAAGAGCTGATGGTTCAGGAGCCACATAGCTGCTGCATCTGTTGAGGAAGCCTTTGACCAGTTTCATAGCGCAAGTGCTCATCCAGAATTAAGAATTTTCTTAATTGGCAACTTTGATACATTTCCCTCCCTTCCTCTTGTCCCCATTTGCTGCCCACTGAGTCAGTCAGTGATACACCCAAATCATGTTTCATCCTAAAGGGAAGAGTATTTGGACCTGTAAATGGATGGAAGAAGCAAGGGGAATGTTAGAGCAGACCCACGGGAGTCTAAAACGTTTCCCGTTGAGATAAGAAGGGTCAGCAGAGAGTTGGTGCTGTAGAACCAGCATCTCCAGTCTCTCCTGGCCAAACTGTGGAAATGCCTCAGGCTGTTGGAGTGGGCCAGGAAGGAGCTGAACCTTTCAAAAAATATGCTGGCTTCAAAATCATTCAGTGTGTTATGTAGGCAAGTGGTCCAGTTTTGCCTAGCAGGAAAACAAGTAATCCATTCTGAGGGGATAATTTAGCTCATTTTCCTTTAGAAAACCAGTACTGAGAAGAGGTGATTATTTTGTCCAACACAATCTTTCTCTCCTTTTTGTTGCCCTTTGCTCTACAAATCCCAGTGAGCGGTAGTGAATTCTTGTTGCACATCTTCCCCTTTTTTCAGTGATTGCCCAAAATCTGAAGGCAAAACACAGACCCTCAGACTTCTGTGAATGTTCTCTCTCGGACTTCAGTGCCGCTCCTCATCTCACTTTTGTCACCGAATGTCGCAATTCCTATAATTTGTCTTTTGATATTTAATACTATTGCCCTGAGGAATAGGTTTCCTTCCCATGCTAAACTTACCTAAGGAGGCTGTAATCACGACTTACTAATTTGTCTCTTCTTTTAGTGTTCTCAAGAACGTCTTTCTTGACATTAAGTAGCAGATCTGGGAGATTCTTTGCTGGTGTTAATTGCTGCACAACCAAGTGCCCTTGAAAGTCAGTTATGTAAATGAGCAGCCTTGAGCTGGCCATAAGAACAATGCTGGCTTGAGTTTTAATTTAATAATTGAGGAACTGGAATGTAAAATGGTTCTTTAAATCTAAAATAGGATAGAGTCGTATTCTTTATTAGACAAAGTCTAATTGCATGAACTATGATCTGTCGGCGGTTTAACATTTAGTTTCGGCGATCACTTTGCATGCAGGTGAGCACTTTAGATACAGTTAGTATTAGGTAAAAGCCTTGCCTTCCTTTGCCTTAAGTATTTTTAGTTGAGTATTTTGAAAGAAATAACTAATTTGTTGTGGTTTTAAAATACCAAGTAGAGCCTTTCTTGAAACACCTTCTTTACGTCCTGTAACTTAAAATAGTCACCTGTTCTTCTGCAGGTTTCCTTGTATTTTTCCTGAAGATGCATCATACCTGAATTTCTTGGCTTTTTAAAAAATGCGTGAGTTCTGGAGAGTGGAGGGCAGCTTAAACAAAAGTTCTTTGGATGATGCAACCTGCCCTCCATTGTCCAGTCATCCAAAGAATTCATCTGTCCGTTTGGGTAAAGGTTATTTATCGTTAAACGGAATAGACGCAGAAATCGTTGGATGCGAAGTTATTTGCAAATACAGGCTTGGCAAACCTCCTCTGGAATTCGGAAAGGGTTTTCCAACTCGACTTAGTCATTTTTTCCCAAATGTCTTGGCATAACTGATCACTCAGGAGTGACATATGGTAGAAACATGCTCTGAGGGACAAGTCTCCCGGATGGCGCACAGCACCACACAAGATAGACAGATGGTGGCTTATTCAACCTTGGAAAAAGTTTAATCCTACATATTGGCACGGCGGCCCGGGTACTGAGAGAGAGGCACACACATGCCTGTGAAAGCTGAGGCAAAGCTTTTCTGAGTTTGCTTGCTATTGCTGAAAGAACTAGAAAGATCGTGCTGATATTACACAGCACGAATATCTGCGAAATTACGTGTTCAGCGTGCTATCCAGAAAAAGTGATGTTCCCTGGAAAAGGAGAAATTCCAGAGTTAGCAGAACGCTGCTGAGAATAAAGTTTGCTGAAGTTTTCACAGCTGTTCCTAGACTAAAATGTGTTTATTCGACAAAGCTGTTGAATGCTTAACTTAACCACCAATAGCTATTGATTAATCAGTCTGATAGAAGAAAGGCTATTTTATGTTTTCCATGGTTTTACTTGTGTTTTAGGAGTTGCTATTGGTTTTGTGAAGTGTATTGGCACTTCACAGCAACTGTAACCTTTCTCTTGGGTAAGCTCAAACAAAAAGTTACAAATTCCCTGGTGCTAAATTTAAATTTATAGCAGAAAATGTGAACTGGATGTTTAGTGTTTTTTAAAAGAAGCTGAAGAACACCAGGCCTTTCACTTCATTATCTTTGTGTTTAAGACGATGGAGAGACAGAATATCTGACATGGAAATATGCATCCTTGGTCCAGCTTTTTGAGGTACCTAGAGAAGAACAAAATTTGCTTTGAATTCTCTCTTGAAACCCAGTAGCAATTGATTGATTGATAGATTGATTGATTTTCTGGAGCCAGTGCTGTGCTCTGTAAGGATTTTGGAAATACTGACCCACTGAGAATGTGAAGGATTGCATGACAAACTTTTTTTCTCCACTTTGTTTTTTCTTGTAGATCACACTCAATATTCACAACTAGAAGGAAAAGGAAGAATCTCCTGACTCTCTGGACTTCAAGGATATCATTATGTTGTATCGGATGAGTTTAAACTAGACAAGACTTCTTTCTGAAACCCTTCCAGAAAGGTAAGTGTCATTCAAACAATCTAATCTTTTGCCAGTAGAGGAAGTACTTTGATCAAGTTAATCTCATGCCAGTAACTTTTCAGCCATACCATACCACACCACACCTCAACATCGTGAGATTTTGATTTGTTAGCCCTGGTATTTTCTGTGAAAAGATACTGGTTTCAAGGAATTCTCTTAGTTGAGAGAGGTGGGAGAGGAAGAGGGAGAGAAGTGAGATGCCCTGAGTAGCCAGCATATTGGTCATTATTTGCCTGGATGTGCAAGACCCAGTTAATGTTTCCATTCTGCCTAATGAGAAAAATTACTTGAAAATGAGCTCCTAGGAGCTGAACTATGAAGTCAAATGACTCGTTCAGCATTGAGTGACATGTACTTGTGAAATACGGTGTGGTATGAGAGAGGCAGAGCATGCCCCAAAGAGAGAGACTAATTTTATAGCCTGTTGTTCAGCATACGTGTCGAAGTAGTAAGAGAAGTCAAATCCTTGCTTTCAGCTGAGGGTGCTCTTGTGTAATATAAAGATATGCTTACTTTGGGACTAGTAAAAAGAAACATTCACTCGTCCTGAGGATGTGAGTACCTTTCAGGTACTTATTTTCTTGTCACCCTTTTCTTGCTTTTGTGTGAGAAATGGTGACCACACTCTAGCCAAACCTGAAGGCCTACAGTAATTACTTCAGAACTAGTGCACTCTTTTCAAACTCTTCATTTTTTTATCACTAATAATTATAGGACTTGGTCAATAAAAAATTCAATAATAAGATTTTGTGCCCAAGTGCACAGCTGGCAAAATATTACAAACATAACTTTACTCTCTGCATAGACCCTCCAAGAGTTTTTTACATACTGCAGAGAAGGAATGAGTGTTTTGGTGGCCCATCCAGCCCCCTGTGACAGCGTCCTGCCTTGCATGCCACGAAACATGCCTGTGAGCCCTCCAAGCATCATTTATTTGTGAGAAAGAGTGCTGCAGTCTGGTGAGATGATTAAAATTCTGCAGATCCACAGCTGACACCTTTTTGACCCAGATCTGAAGTTCAGACTCGGAAATACTTCAGTCCCTTGAAATTTTAAGTCATGCTTCACAGAATTGCTGTTTTTATAATTTATAGGCTAAGCGTGATCGTATCACTGAACGTCAGTGTGTGTGAATCAGCCATCTGCTGTCAGGGATGAGTCTTGTGTCTCCCTGGCCAGTGACAGTGGAGGTCACTAAACCATGATGGCTCTCTGTCAGATGGGAATGGGTCAAGGTAATAACGTGTCTGTGTCCAAAAAAAGCCTCTTTTCTTCAGCCTGCTGGTAAGAATGACATTTGGAGGACTTGAAATGAAGAGAAGCTGTAATAGAGGCTTTGAGAATGTGTGAAGACAGAGGTGTGAAAGGTCTGGATGTTTGAGAGGAATGAAGGCTGGCTTTTGTAGAGGGTTTCTTGAGTTAATTATGGAACCAGATGAGGAACGGAGAAACTCTACACAGGAGAGTAGAAGCCTCTTCAGGATTTGGAAGAGAAGCTGCTGTAGTAGGGATTTTTAGAGGCCTCTGATCCTTAGGTCACAGACCCAATGATGATATAAAATGCATGTAGTCTTTATTTTGTCTAGACTTGTATACCTCATGCGCTTCCCAAGTGGAGAGTGATTGGGTATTCTGGAACTTGAACAAACTTTGTGCATGTTTTGCTTCAGCTACGTCCTGTAAACCCAGCATAGCTGCAAGGTTAGATCCTTCAGTTAAACTTGCTGCGAAATCTGGGCAGGATGTGGGTTAGTGCTAACGATGGGATTCTGGGCCATCTTAGAATCAAAGAACCATTTAGATTGGAAGAGACCTTTAAGATCATCTCTTCAATCCCTCCAGGGATGGACACTCCACCACTGCCCTGGGCAGCCTGGGCCAGCCCTTGACAACCCTTGCAGGGAAAGACATTTTTCCTAATGTCCATCCTAAACCTTCCCTGATGTGATTTGAGGCTGGTTGCTCTTGTCCTGTCACTTGTTCCTTGGGAGAACAGACTGACCCCACTTGGCTTCAGCCTCCTGTCAGGGAGTTGAGGAGAGCCAGAAGGACTTCCCTCAGCCTCCTTTTCTCCAGGCTGAACATCCCCAGGT
>WUAM01000004.1:7372935-7386709 GCA_024336885.1 Actenoides hombroni
GCCTCCTGTCAGGAAGTTGAGGGGTGCCAGAAGGACTTCCCTCAGCCTCCTTTTCTCCAGGCTGAACATCCCCAGGTCCCACAGCTGCTTCTTACACGACTTGTGCTCTAGACCCTTCACCACCTTTGTTGCCCTTCTCTGGCCACACTTCAGCCCCTCAATGTCCTTCTGGGAGTGAAGGGCCCAAAACTGAGCCCAGTATCAGAGGTGTGGCTTTACCAGTGCTGAGTACAGGGAGATGGTCCCTGCTTTAGTCCTGCTGGCCATACTAGACCTGATAGAAGCCTGGATGCTGGTGTTGCTCTGCCAGTTCCTGTTTCTGTGGAGATATGGTAATCAATACCAGAAAAATTGAATTCAGAAACTAAGAAAAAGATTTGACAGATGCTAACTGATCCAAACCAAAGGAGACCAAAGATGGTCAGACAAGGACAGACCCACCTGTATGTGCAGTGGTGGGAATTCTGCCCTTCTAGTTCATGCAAAGTGCTGCTGGGCTGTTGAGTGAGCCTCTGAAGTTAAGATTGAACTGAAACTTTAAAAATCAGAACTAAGATATTTTGCTGAACACCTCATGGAATACATTTAGTTTTATTTCATAGAATGGTCGGGGTTGGAAGGGACCTCTGGAGACCATCTAGTCCAACTGCCTTGCCGTTTGTTGTGGCTTATTCTGAAATGTTGTCCCAAGATGTGTAGCCAAAGAGGAGGAAAGAACAACGTAAAAATCCTCATTTATTCAGTAACCCAGTGGTAGGAAATCGTGAAGTTATAATTATCTTCTATACATTTTTCTTTCCCCTTATTGGGAGATTTAGTTTTTGAGGTATTAATTCCTAATTTAGCACTTCATCTCCCTTCTTTCTCCCCCTAAAAAACCCCCAGCCCCTACTGGTTTAAAAACGATACCCTGTGATGTAACCACGCGTAGGTTGCTGCTGGGCACTGGAGCTGATGCACCTCTCTGAAAACCTTCAAACCTTCAGGCAGAGCTGAAAAGGGCTGCAATCACTGGGACTCTTCCTGCCTGTCCCCCTTTGTTCTCTCACCCTCCCCCTTCAGCTTGTGCTCACTTGCTCTCCCTTTAGTAGAACACAGTTGAACAGCAGTGAAGTGTAAAATGTGCTTTTGCCAAGGTCAGTTTCTTGTGATTACTCGCCTGTGGCAACTTCTGCCAGTTGCAACAGACTGAGTCTCAGCAGTCCACAAAGTCACACTGGTGCTTATGCAGAGGACACCCAGTGTAGGTTAGAGTCACCGGAGTCTGGAGTAGCTTGCAACACTGCTGAATTTTAGCAGCTTTATTTAACTCTTCCTGTCTAGCTTGAGCTTCCTTCAGCGGTTTGGAATCTCTTCTGCGAAGCTCTAGGTTGTCCTCTTCTCTGGACACCCTTGAGGAGGGTTTTGCGTAGGTGAAATTCTTGTTGTTCGAGGTTGTTTCTTTTCTTATAGTGGACTTTGCTCAAATTTCAGGAATTATTCATAAATGAAGAGAAGATAAAATAAAGCATCATGGACACGTGTCTTCTAAAGATTTTATATATATATATATATGTATATTTTATGTGGTTGGCTTGCTTTTGGAGAAAGTCATTTCATAGAATCATAGAACGGTTTGGGTTGGAAGGGACCTTAAAGATCACCGAGTTCCAACCTCCCTGCCATGGGCAGGGACACCTCCCACTACAGCAGGTTGCTCAAAGCCTTGTCCAGCCTGGTGTTGAACATATCCAGGGATGGAGCGTCCACAGCTTCCCTGGACAAACTGTTCCAGTGTCTCACCACCCTCACAGTGAAGAACTTGCTGCTAATTTCTCATGTAAATCTCCCCTCTTGCAGCTTGAAGCCATTACCCCTCATCCTATCACTGCAAGTCCTTGTAGTGATACCAAATGCTGCTCTGTTGACAGTGGCAGAAGAGAAATTTTATCTCTGCGTATTAAGAAGTATTATGGAAAAGTTTAAGTAGTAGTTTTTTAAAGCAAGAACTTTAAAAGATAGAGACAGTCTTTGTACCGCCTTTAAATTTGTTGTATGCACTCATAAGCATCGAATTATTTTTTGTTTAGAAGCTAATAATCATTTTGCTGTGACTGGGGAATGAATGTGAGATTCAAGAACATCTGTTTGAGGAGATAAGATTTACTGGATCCTGTTTTGTTGTGCTCACTGGGTTGGGTACCACCACGTTGTACACAGTGGAAGCAGCAGGGACCTCCACTTTCATTCTCATCTCTCACATCTGAGCAAACATACCCCTTTATGTAAAAATGACATATTTAGGACAGAAAAGCATAGACTTCCTGGGTTATTTTGGTTATTTCTACTATCATCAACAACATACATGATGTTATTTTCATTCTGGAAATATTTTTGTAAGAAGCATTTAGCCCTGAAGCTCTGTGATAGTGACTTTGAGGTTACCCGTCTGTCACTACTGACTAGTAGAGAAGGAATAAGAAATCTCAGTGGTCTGCTGAAGGGTTAGAGCTGAACTTTGGTGACCTTTGAAATTCAGCTAAGTGAAAAATTTCACTGCTTAAAATTGATAATGCATTTGATTCATTTGGAAACTGTGTGTCGCTCACTTTCTCCCTTGTGTTTGGTTTGGAATCATTCCTGAGCACAAATTAAATAATGGGGCAGAAGTAGAGTCTTGGTCCTGTAAACAGCCTTACACAAAGCCCACGAGAACATTACTGTTGCACTCTGGAGCTCCCCACAAACCAAGGTGAGGATTCAAAAGTCAAGTAATTTGAAGCAGTGCATGAAGATTTCATCCATAATTTTTTGTCAAACCTTGCTTCTGGACTGACATGAAGTATTTTTATTGAGGAATATGTTACTTGTTGCTTTTTAGCCTATCTGGAAGACAATGAAGTTAAATCTTTTGTTGCGAGTACGTTTTGGACTGACATCTGCTTGTATGTTTTTCGTAGCCTGTATGATTCTTTTGTTTTGTTGAGGATTGATTTGTCTGCTCACCTTTGTGTTGGAAATTCATGATGGAACCAAGCAGTGCTTTGTCTGTCTGCGCTGCGGTACATGGACCTGCACACTTGCAGTGATGCATGTTGTCTTCTGATTGTTAGAGGAACAGAGGAATGAGCATTACCTGTAGGAAGAAACAACTGTATTGGTAGAAGCTGGTCTTCAGCCAGCTGAGAAATGAACAAATGGGTGTTCTTGGGTGCAGTGATGTAGAAGAGCTGCACTGTCCATGTTCACCAGAATCTGTCCCATTAATTTCCTTTAATCTTAAGGAACTTGAGGAAAGGAAAGAACTATTGAAGCACTGAAGCTGTTTTTGGAACATTCCTAATGACGTTGCTGAAATGGGAGGCTGCTGCATGCTTGGAGGATTTCCTCATCAGTATGTTCAGCATGAGCAAGCCGTTGACAGTTGAGATGGAAGATGCCTGCACAAAACCAAGCTCATTCAAATCTCTTTGCAGAGATCCTAACTAATTTTTAAAAATTCATTAGAACTTCACTAATTCTGAAGTTCTCACCTCCTGGATTCTTGGTGATAGCAGAAATGCTTTGCTTCAAACAACGAAGGTAGATGTTGTGGTTTGTTTTTTTTCCCTCGACAAGCGAGGATCCACAGCCCTTGACATCCTGCAAGATTTGCAGCCTCATTTTTTTTAACTCCTGGATGGAGATAGGAAAATTTAGGGATTTATCCATGCATGTCCTGGAAGTTTTAAAGGAAGCTCTCCAGGTCGGCGTCCCAGTCAGCTTTGAAACATTTACTGGGCTAATCCAGGTGTGGTGGAAACAAGCGTTTTAACCTAGGGATAGAATCCTGCTTTTGTAACACAGTTGCAATTTGTGAGTACCACAAGAGGTTTCCCTTCCAGAAAGCAACCTCTGTGCTTGCATTGTAGAGGCTGAGGAGCACCTGACATTTCACGCGCATATTGCTGTATTATTTACATTAGAAACAGATTGGGGAAAACCCTTATTCCCCCCCTTTTCCCCCTTCTTCTTTCTTTCTTTTGCCCCCCTTCTTCTTTCTTTTTGCCCCCTTTTTCTTTCTTTTTGCCCCCTTTTTCTTTCTTTTGCCCCTTTTTTCAACTTTTATTTATCTTGCTTTTCTTGGCAACAGTAGGAATATCTCCTCATAAGCATTCTGCTCACATTCAGACTTAGACTAGGATCCAGGTGAAGAGAAGGCAATAAATTTAGACAGAAAAAACACTCTCAAGTTCTACATAAAAGATATTTATTCTAAATAAAGGCCTGTGTTAATCTGAGGGAGCAGTAACTCTCTAGCAGTTATCAGCCATATATCCTGAGAAGAGGAAGAGGAGACCAGTTGACAAACCTTGTTTGAATGGCAATGCTCATGTTGATGTTTCACTTGTGATAAGACAACATCATTCTGATAGTTTCTTTCTTATCAGGTGGGCAAAATGCAGTGATCAGAAAGTAGAATTCAGAGGCAGGGTTTCTTCCTAGGGTTTGTTCCTTGTGTCTGTGACACCTGTATCACTGCATGGATGAGGATGGTCTGTAACGTGACTTCAGCTGCCTCGTGGGAAACACTGGCTAATAATGTCCTGCCTCATGGGTGCGTGTGAAGATTAACTTCATGGAACCAGTGAAGGATCTGTTAATAAACGATCACTATTGATATGTCAGTTCCTCGTTCATAGCAATGACATTGCTAATATATTACTCCCCAGGGGAATGGAAATGAGCACATAAAGCAAAAGCCACGCAATTCAAGTAATTTTCATCGCCCTGTGCCAGAGCCGTGTATTCAGTGGTGTCCATGCTAGTGCTTGCTTTTATTTTTGATGATTTTTAAACTGTTACAGAAGAAATGCCACCAAATACGAAGGGAGAAGCCAAGGTGACGTTCACTTCTTCTGTCTTCAGATTGTTTCTAATGGAATAGCTTTGATACGTGAGGCAGCACAGGTGAGCAGTTTTAAATCCAGCTACAGTTTAGAAGTTGAATCTCACTGCGTGTTTTCTGCAGTACGGATACGATTAAACTGGCAAGTGTCTGACAGCAGTGTGGCTATTTAATTATTTTCTTAAAAAAAACCCCACCAAAACTCACCTTTTTCGTGACCGAGGTTAAAGAGAAATGAAATGTTTTGCCAGTCTGTTTCCAGTGTCTCAGCTGTGATGGGAGATGTGGGAAAAAGAACATTAACTTCACATTTCTTTCGGTGTTGAGTTCAAAGGATATGACAGAACAGCAAGGTCATACAGGGTTTTGATGGAGGGCTTTTTTGGTTTGGTTTTTTTTTTTTTCCTAGATGCTTTTACAATTTTATTAGCTCCTTAATGAAAAAGGCCCCTGGATCCTTGTTTTTTGTTTCTTTATAGGTTTAGACCTCTGTATTTTTTCTAATAAGCTTTAAATATTAAAAATAATCTTGTGATAAATGTCCTTTGGGCTGAAGCTGGAATTGCTTCACAGAGCCTCTGTTTTTAGGGTGTGGATTGGAAGAAAGAAATGAGAGAAATACAAAGGGCAGAGGAGAGGGAATGCGCTTGAAAACTCAATTTGCTATAAAAGCTGAGGCTCAGAGGTAATTCTTGACATTTTGCTGAGTATCTGAGCTGTTGCCTGAAAGGTTGATCGTCCTCATACCCATTGGTTCCTCTGCCATCATCTCATTGGACTGAGATTCCTTTTTTTCAATGTTGTAGTTTAATTTACCTAAACATTACACTGGAAAAAAAGAAGCAAATTCAACAGCTTTACTGAATCTCAGCTGCTTTTATAAATCTGTGTTATTTAAAATGCTGGCAGTGGGTGAGTTGTGCCTTAACGAATCTTTTGTTGAGGTTTTGGTCAGCAAGGTCCCATTCCCCTTGTCCCCGAGGTGGACACCAGAGCTTGTGCCCGGCAGCTGTGTAGAAGACAATGTGGTCTGACAGTGTGGTCTGATGTGCTCACTGTCCTCTGCAGGATCCTGCTGCCTGCGAGACTTGCTGAAGGTTACTGGTCGTGGCTTTACACCTGGGTTATGAACGTACATAACAGAAACACTCAGAACTGAAAAGAGTTTTTGTCTTACGTTCTTGATGGAGCTTTTTCTCTCTCAAGAACAAAACCTGAAGCAATGACTTATGAATCATACTTTGTGTCCCACTTAGAGACTGACTTGGCTCATCAGTGATTTTAATTCTGACATGATTTGGGGGAACTGCCAGTTATTTTTTCCATCTGTAGTTTTTAATTATTATTGACTGTTGAATAAAGACAGATATGAAGGCAGTCCAGCTAAACACCTGGATTTTATTTAGGTCTGTGCTTTTGATAAGTCACATTGTACAATAAAGTGTAGTATGATTGTGTAAGAGAGACAGTAGAACATGGATTTCTGATTCTTCAGTGTTAATGTCAAACAAGGGTGGTAACAAGTGAGTCCTAAGAGCTCATTATTATGCTCATAATTCCTTTGCCTTAATAGTTTCCAGATGTATAAGATATTTATACATAAAATTCTCATGTCTGGAATGTATCTCCTGCAAATAAAAGCACAAAACACAGAGCTTCTGATCTCGAGATGTCCTGTAAGCCTCTCACTATCTAAAGATAGTATGTGTTTGTAAACAAATTACACTGGTCATGTAACTTCTGACAGACTTAATCCTCATTTTATTGGGTAGCGTTATTTTTAATGTTACATTTATCTTGCCGTGCTTATTTTGTGGAAACTTGAAAAGCAAAGCCCAATTCCAGTAGTGCTTTTTAAGCTTACGAATCATAATCGTCTCGAATTAAAGCTCTGTAAGAATAGTTTCTCTTACTGAGAGCAACCATGGGTTTTTTTCTATATTAGTTTTGTACTTATGTTAGTCTTATGTCAGAGATCTAAATACTCTTAATGTCTTTTGTAGAAACCATAAAAGCTTTTAGTTAGGCGTCTCAAAACCTCCATTTGTTTATATTTGCAGGCATTTGTGAGCCTCAGCGACTGAGGTCTTACATGCAAGGAATAAATAGTTTAATCTGTTCAATATTACGCAATCTCTCCTCCTCACTACACGTTCATTGTCAGAACTTGACTCAAGGGGTTTGTTTCATGCAGTGTAACACTTCTTTCCCAATTATCTGGAAGGAAAGCACAAATGGATGTGGCAGTTGCGCAGCCATGGAGCTATACTAAGGCGTTTCCTTAAGAAACTAGATATTTTTCTGCTGTATACGAAGACTCAAAATCCCTATCTTCACTCCGTGACCGATTACTAAGATACTTTATCCTTTAACTGAAGTGAAACCCTGAACTGAAGCAGCTTTAAAAGCCAGTTTACATAATTGATGATGTAAAAGTTGCTGGAGCAACTAGAGAAGAGAGAAATGTGACAGATGTGTAGGATATCTGCATGCAGAGACTGTGGGCAAAGGACTATATCGTGGTTAAGATGCACAGATTCTCTCTGCAGGTATGGGAGAACCCGGACTCTTCTCCTGCATCCTATTGGCATGTGGTTATTCATCTATGGGGAATGAAATCCACTCGATTCTTATGTGCCTTCATAAATTATTGGCATCGATTTGAGCCAAGTATTTCTTTCGCGTGACACCACGAATGGGAAAGCTTTCCTGCCAAGGAAGGGAGAGATCTGAATGATAAACGTGGCAGTAATATTTATTACAGAGCTTTTCACCAAAGAGTGAAAAGAATTAATCTCTGATACGACCAGCTCTTCATTGCAGGTAACTTTTCCCTCCTTTCAAGCTGCCCAAGCAGCCATCCTTAATTCAGAAACTAAAGAAAAACTTGCTCTCAAATTCCCCATTTTTGTTCTCTGCTGGAGGCATCCAGTTTTGTTGATAATGATCTAATCTGTTGCATAACCGGAGAACACTGAGCCTGCTGCCACAGCCTGCTTCTTTCTTGGCACTGCTGGAAGGCTTCAAAGAGAGACTGTATGTGTGAGGCGACTGCTCTACCAGCAAGACCAAGGGGATCAAAGCATATGGTTAGAAATGGAAAACAACAAAAAAGAGAAGCAGTTACCACACAGTTGCCATCCTGAAACTGGAACCAGTCTCAAAAAAAAAGGAACTATTTTGAAGTTAAGGATAGTTACTTCATATTCCATAGAGCAGGAAAAGGTCAGGAATTTTGAAGGGAAAATTCATTAAGATTTTATTTTGTAGATACTTGGTATGGGGAAGACTTATTTTTCAAAAAATGGATGTGTTGTTTAATTGGTTTTTTTATGCTGCATCACGTTGCTTTCTTGGTTCCTCTAATGTTTTCAATTAGTAAGTTCTAAAATGACATCAGCTGAAACATTACTTGAAAGAAAGAAAAAAAAAAATGGTAGGAAATTTTTCTGTAGCAATATTCTTTGAAGGTTGGACAGTTGTTTCAAGATTGCATTTAATGAGGTTGGAAAAAAATACATTGGTTTGTGGTGTGAGTTTTGTTGGGTTTTGGGGTTTTTTATTTTATTTTAAATTTCATAATAAATGGAAATAATTTCTCTTAATATTATCCTCCAGTGTTTTGTATGAAAATGCCTGATTGTTCAGGAGATATCTAATTTATGAGCATCTAATTTATCTTTCAATGAGTTTCATGAATAAAGATTGTTATTCCTTGTACTTTAAATGTGGGTTACATTATGATGCAACTTTGACTTAAACTGATCCTTTCTCAGTGTCTAACATTCTTTTTTTTTCCACTTAAAATTCTGAATATTTTTCCTTCATGCTGCACGAAAATCTTACTATTTACCTGTGCTGATTTAGTAACCTTTCATATTGGAAACGTAGGGTTTTTATGATAGGGAAAATGATATTTGCACCCTGATCAAGTGTGTGGCACACTTCCCACACTTAAAATCTTGTGAGTTACTGTTTAACTAGAATTTTGGACTCTAGTATTAGAAAAAATCCTGTTTTCTCCTCTTCTTTAAGAGACAGATTCCTCACTATGTATATTGATTGGCCAAATGATACCTTCTGATGATAGCTTGTCCTGATGTTGACAGGAGGAAGCCATAGTTGGGATTTCTCCTTTCTGCCTTTGGCTACTTTGCTCTCTGTGGTGGTTTCTTTTTCTTCCTCGTAGGGTTAGAGGGAGGAGATGCTCTCTCAGACCAGACCCTTTCAAGACCTCAGCTGTAAAACCCTGACTATATTTCAAAGAACATGAGCAATCTGTATCTTTTCAATACATCAGCTACATTCAGAAATTATTCTGAGGGTCACAGAAAGTGTTTTCCTTATCCAAAACTATCCCAGACCCTTTCTTGAAAGCATCAGTCCTTGAAACTTTTAAGAGTCATTTTAACAAGGGCCAAATGAGATATTTTAATTTGTTCTCCTTCATGAAACAGTTGAATTGTTCTGACTGAAATGAAAATACTTTAGAAATTAAGACTTAAGGCAGAGATTCAGCGTGTAAAAATTCAGATTGATTTTTAAAGCTTAGCAGAGTTTTAAGGGATGGACAGTGCTCTGATCCCTAAATGTAATGCTGAGGGTCAGCTCTGTTGATCCTACCTCTCATTGGAGAAGCACTATCACCAATTGACTCATTGCCATAATAATGTTATTTGGTACCTGTTAAATAGCTGTTTAGTTTTGTTGGTTTGTTGGTTTTTTTTTAATATTTCATTCTGTAATTCCCTTACTAGTAAAATAGATCAGTGGCAGTGAAGTTGCGTGTGCTTAGTGGAGCCTCCTCTTGTCCTCTTTTTGGGTCACTGAAATCTCTGCTTTTCAGAGGCTTTTGTACTCTGTTTTTTTCATGTTGAGGGTATTTTTGACAGGGAGTCAATGCTCAGATTGCTGTTCTAGTTACTATGGAGAAGCTTTCCCACAGGAAGGCTTACGTTCTGTTTTCTGAAGATGGTCAAACATTGAATTTGCCCAACTTCCTCTTAACTTGCAGTTCTGAAGTTCATTTTGTGCCACTTGTCTTTAGACTGACAGTTCCTTTGTCTCACACATGCTTCCTTTTAGCCTTTGTGATCTGTAGTGTCCTAATGGAAAAAGGAAAAGATGAAGATCACACCAAGAGAGGAATATATTCTGAAAGCCTGCATGGCACAAGGGAAATGAATGTAGTTGTCATTCGACTGTGGGCTTTTGTTGAGAGAGAACTAACACCTGCCTGTCTTGGAACTAAGTTTATTGGCCATCTCTGGTAGATACTGATGTCTGAAAGCTCCTGCACTTGTGGGTGTGGTTGCCATACACAAGATGCTAGATTGTGGTGTTCTTTAGCAGATTCAAGTCTTTTAAATAAGTTGATTTTTTTTTCCATGGGGAGCACTTCCTGGGTCTGGGCTGAACGGCAACAACACATGTGCTTTGGTTCGTATGTAGTTGTGAGAGGTTTTTTTTTCCTCATACCCTCTGTAGTTTTTCTCTGTGCCTGCTATGTTGAATACCATTTGAAGAGGTAGCTGCATTAAGGTGTGTAGTTCAAAGTGGCAGAAAGCCATATGATGCAGGGAACTTGATCCAGAAATACATTGTGAAAGGTTCTGAAAGCATTTTATTTTCATCTGTTCTGTCAGTGTCTTTGCTGATTGAATGCTTACTCCTCAGCCCACTGCTCTCAGACTGGTTAGGCTGTGTGATTTTTATTTTTTTTCCAAGCTCTCACCTCCTCTAGCTATAGGAAGGCAATTCTGCAGCCTTTGAAGGGCCCAAAGGTTTGATAGCATTGTGCCGCAGTGTGAGCTTTCCTCCTGATCCTGTGCCATCCACTGTGATGTGAAAGGTAGGAGCCTTTTTCTTCTCATCTTTTTATTTCTTTTAAATCACCTGCTAAATACCTGAGAGGGAGCAGACTTTTGGGGTGAAAAAAAAAAAAAAGTTTTCCGCATAATAAGAAAAGTTGGAGGAGATACAGAGAGAGGGACCAGTTTTTTAGGTTATGCCTGGAGGACTGTTCAGATTCAGGAAAGGCTTCAGAGCATGGGGCTGAGCCTCAGCATCCTTTTGTTACCAAAACTCCAGTAAAGGAAGAACTCTGTAACACTCAGTTTAACATTAGACAGCAGGCATTTCTTTATTGTGGCACTGGGTGCACGGGGGATAGTTCCACCTATGGTGCATATTGTACCTGGACCCCATCCAAGCTTGCATCCCCCCTTTACAGACATAGGCATTAGTTTTCCTGGAAAGATTATACATATTCATTCTATTTTCAGGAACTAATTATCCTATAGGCATAGATACTAGACATGCAGCCTGGATCTCCAAGGGGTTTCCCTGGGGGTCCTTGGTGGTCTCTGGTGGTCCCTCGTGATTGTTGAAGAGGAGTCTCTTAGTGTTCTTTAGATGAATTTGAGGCTTCCTCCCATGTAACATCGTCACTTAGCCCATCTCTCTGTAGAACCCTTCTTAACTGGTCCAGTAATCTATGGGCTCCTCCAGGATGCTGACCTCAGTTGATGTCCTTGATTGTGTTCTTATCTGAGACCACATACATCTGCGTCCTTCCAGATGTGCCAGTTGCAGCTGTAGAAGTTGATATCCTTGTTTATATTCCTGCCTGAGGCCCCTTACAATATTTCTGTCCTTGATAAATAACACTTTCAAATTCCTAACTGAACTAAAGGCAGATCAAACTCTTTATCAATTATCAGTAAATGCAGAGGTATTTTAAAGGCCTTTTAGCTGTCTCACATCAGAGTCTGAAGACATGGGAGGTGATTTCTGGTTCCATTTTTTTCAAAGCATGATGTGGGATGGAGTAGACTTCTGTAGAGGGTCTTAAGGCTTCAAAACTTGGAGGAATAACAGTGTTACCAGATAACCTGTGTGGAAACGAGACGTAAAAGCTGTCTTGCCCTAAATCACACTGCAGCTAATTTTAAAAGGTTGGGATTGGAACCAAGGTGGAGTTTTTTTTCTGTCTCCTCTTCTTCCTAACTGTCAAAATACACAGTTTTCTTCCAGAATTTCAAAACTTCAATCCTTAAGTTAAATCTGATGGAGTCCTTAACTTTCAGAGGAATTGTTTCCTGAACTGATGATAGGGAAGTCCTGAGAAGTGCTGGGTTTTGCTTCCTCTTCCTCTTTTTTGTGGCTCTGTCTCGTTGAGTTTTGCAAGCCAAAGCTCGTGAACCCTTCCAGAGGATAAAGGCTGAAGCTCCTTGTGTATAATCAGGACTCAGGTGACAGAGAGACTCTGTCAAAGTGACAGTTACTGTCTATTAAAAAAATGACCGATAGCTGGGAAAGAATTTGTCATTGAATCTTACCCAAATTGTGAACATTTTCAATTGTGTGACCTTTTCTAGTTCAATTAGTGTAAATCTCAAAAGCATGGGGCATCCTGATTACAGGAGACAAATGTGGTTCAGCTGTGTTACAGAGTTTCTCCCCTGAAATTTGGTGTGAGGTTTGGTGTTCATGGCTACACTGAAAAACTGAAATTTGCTCTTCACAAAGTATCATCTTGAAAAATCAAATTCACTTGGAAGTTACTAATGCCAGCCATACCTCTGGTATTTTTTGCAACTACTAAGTCAGATCATATTATTTTTTGTATAAAAACCTTAGAATCATTAACACGTCCATTAAAGTTTGTAAAGAAAGCGGCAATTTGCATATGCACGGCTGAAAAATCATTGTGGTTGTCCCAGCAAATTTCAGGGTCTCTTGAATATTTTGTTCCCAGAAAATACCGATGAAAACGGAATTGTTGATTCAGACCTACACGTTCCTCGGTTTGGTTTTGCAGGGAGGAAAAGCAGCGGGGGCAAAATACTGAAGATTCATGATGCCGTGAAGCTTAACTGCCTCACTGTGTGTTCATTTAATAATTTCTGGTGAAGTCTGTGTCCTTTTTTGCACTCTCTTTGGAAATGCAGGTTACCTGCTTATAAAGCAATGGCTACGTAATAACTGCAGATAGGCTTTGATAGCTTGGGGTGTTCCTGCCCCCTCTTCTCCATCCTTTATTGCAGGTGTATGTTAGAGTCCTGCAGCCAGATTTTCTCTCCTACATAATGAAAGTTTCTGTTTTCTTTCCAAAACTGGACATGATCCCTCTGTTATTTTGTTTTGTTTTGGTTTTTGGTTTGTTTGTTTGTTTTTCAAATAAACAGTTAAATATATACATGCCAATTGACATAACTTTGAGGTCAGACCTTAATACAAAAGCTTAAAAAAATATAGCTAAGCACAATTTCTACATACGTTATCATTGCTGCTTCAGTGTTGTCTTAATAGTTTATCAAAATTACAGAGACTGTCCTGATAGAAAAAGTTTTTAGAGTTTTATAGCTGATTTAGAATTACGTGCATGTATTTGTATGATGGTCATGCAATCAGAAGAAAAGGACTCGAAGGTTGTTTTAGAAGAAGCTCTCGCTTTTTGATACTGTTTTTGTGTTTATTATGCAAATAACTTTGTACATAATGTTACTTTCCTGCAGTATGAAGAAAACAGCATTTTTAGGTTGCCTTTTAATTTAGTTTAACTATTCTGTACTTACAAAAGGGTTAGCTGTGGGAGCGTATTTTGTAGGGTTATTTTATGACTTGGCATTGTGTAGTTGAATAAATAATTTGCATTTGAAACAGGAAGAAGTCAGCACCACTTAGCCTCCTTCCCTCTTGCAAGCTAGTCCACCTTTTTGTCTAAGCTAATTCAGAAGAACATGTGTTGCCACACAAGTGAGGAAATCCAGCATCTAAAATGTGACAGCAAAGAAGGGATGTCTTTACCTAAGTGGTTTATGCCTGTTCCACAGCAGCTCAGCAGTTTTGTAAAGCTGTGAGGTTTTTGAGGTGTAGAAAGCAAATCTTACAAAGGTTTCCATT
>WUAM01000004.1:7413414-7428821 GCA_024336885.1 Actenoides hombroni
TGCTGTGCTGAGGACTCCCGAGCTGGCCCCAGCACTGCAGGGGGGTCTCTCTCCCCAGAGCCCTGGGAGCAGAGGGGGAGTGATGCAGCCTTGGAAACTGGAGAGCTTGTAAACATGATACATTGCTTGTGTCTGTGTGATGGGTTCTCAAAATTACATGATAGGAGGACCAGAAAAAACAATATTCTTGAATCAGCAATGTTACTGTGGGAGAGGAGGAGGAGAGAAACACATCTCTCATCTTATGCTTGGCTCTGTGTTGATATTGGTCTAAACAGCAGATTGACAGTGGCTATGTTATGTTCTCCAAAGGTGTTTCCTCCCCGCTCACAGATCCTGTGTGGCACAAGAGAGTTAAACCAGTAGCTTCCCTATCCTACTGCTGCTTATCAGGGTGATCAGGTTCTGCAGCTATGACTCACAACTGGGGCTTTTCCAGCGGTGTGCAGGGATGCTAAGTACCCTTTGGTGTGTAGCTTGATGTTGGATGCTCAAAGTCTTGAGATACGCAGAATCTTGTGGGTTTCTGGCAACTGCTCATTTCTCATACAAGTCATGGGAACGCCAGTCAAAAACTTGTGATCTTTTCTCCAATCTGCTCAGTGTAATTTTGGCTTTTACCAGCCTTCTGCAAATTCAAGTACTGACCCTGGAGCGCTTTGGATAAAAAGATTAATTGAGACTGGATTCTGCTTTTACTATCTTTTTGTTATTTTGGCAAATAAAATTCAGAGCTCAGGTTTTTCTGTGACTGCTCAGGTTCATAGAGAGGCATGATTAATGATTTCTCTTGGCAACTTCTGCTAATTACCGTTTTATTAATGTCCAGAAATACACAATGCAATCTTCTCATTTGCCCTGCGTAACACGGCTTGTACGATTTCTCCCAATTATTATCTCATCCAAACCCCATAGCTTGTCAGGGAGATCTTAGTAAACTTTTCCACTGGGGTTTTACTGTATCCTGTCAGCACTGCGATGGGAAAATGTATGGCTCTTTAGTTTGTTTGTAAGATAGAAAATAGAGGAGCCAAATTAATTATTTCACTTAACAAGATTAATGGAAGGAAATGTGGCGTGCTCCTATGTGTTATCACTTATTTATAGGATTTCTTCAAGTGAAACACTCCTTGCTATCTGATTACTAGAGGCTATTCACTTTGGCAGGAAGCTGCTAAACAGACTGATTTTATATCCCTGCTTCGGTTTGTTGCTTTGCTCCAAAAAGAAAGAAACAAATAGAAAAGAAAAAAAAAGAAGAAATGTCTGCACCGAAATGTTCATCCTATTTCTTTTAAACCAGGCCTTGCCTGTACTGGGTTTTGCAGTGTGTGCTGGCATTGATGTTGGGGTTATATATTCATAGAATCATAGAATCATTTTGGTTGGAAGAGACCATCAAGACCATCAAGTTCAACCTTTGACCCAGCACTGCCAGGGCACCACTAAACCATGTCCCTCAGCAGCACATCTACATGGCTTTTCAATCTCTCTAAAGATGGGGACTCCACCACTGCCCTGGACAGCCTGGGACAGCCCTTGACAACCCTTGCAGGGAAGAAATTGTTCCTTAAGTCCAACTGAAATCTTCCCTGGTGCATCTTGAGGCTGTTTCATCTTGTCCTGTCACTTGTTCCTTGGGAGAAGAAACTGACCCTACCTGGCTCCAACCTCCTGTCAGGGAGTTGTTGAGAGCCAGAAGGTCTCCCCCTCAGCCTCCTTTTCTCCAGACTATACAACCCTAGTTCCTTCAGACGCTCCTCACAGGAGTTGTTCTCTAGACCCTTCCCCAGCATCATTGACCTTCTTTGGAAATATTTGGCTTTTTAGAGCATTTTCTTAAGAGGCTGGAGAAAACAATGCTTGGTTTTGGCCGTATGCCCTTTTCTTGAGTCCCATTTCCTGCTTCATCTAATGCAAAAAGACCACACCTCACTTTGGTTGTTTCTCTGTTTGCCTGAATTCAGGGGGTGCTGTAACAAAAAGGAAGGAATGAGAAGCTTTGACGCTATTCCTAAACTTAAGTGTATCTGAAAGTGTCTGTAGGAATATAAATATGTGTAACATAACATCGGAACTCATTTTGTATGTCACCGAAATGCATCAAGAAAGAGAAATGCAGCAGCTGTTTCAAAAGTCAAAGCTGACCTAAACAAATACTGAAGATGGAATGTGGAAAGAAGCGATGTATATGTGTGTGTGAGAAAGATGCCATTAGAGAAACATATTTTAAACATCTGGTTTTGTTTGTTTTGTGTTTGGTCTCCTGTGGAAGTGGCCTTGAGTTTTTTAAGTGGTCTTTGAGTTATGGAGCATATTTCCCAAGAAATTCACTTAGCACTGGTGCAACAGTGTCTTGGAAGGAAGACAAATTATGGATAGGAGCAAATAAAGTAATTTAGGATCACCTAGTAAAACACAGGCCTTACTGTCAAAAAAGAGTAGGTGTAACAGGTAGATATTAATATAGAGAAGGAAACCCAAAGCTTGGAAAACTTGGTGAATCCAGAAGGGGATGGAGAGGTGATGTGCACATCTGCTTAATTTTAAATTGCTTTAGCAAATGTTAAAATACATAAGCACTGTTTTACAAAAACAAAATGTTGGAAGTGTTTTTCCAGCCAGAAAATTATAACAGAATCATAGAATGGTTTGGGTTGGAAGGGACCTTCAAGATCATCTAGTTCCAACCTCCCTGCCATGGGCAGGGACACCTCCAACTACACCAGGTTGCTCAGCCCCGTCCAACCTGGTTGTGGACACATCCAATGATGGAGCATCTACAGCTTCCCTGGGAACCCTGTTCCACTGTCTCACCACCCTGACAGTGAAGAACTTCTTCCTAATTTCTAATCTAAATCTCCCCTTTTCCAGTTTGAAGCCATCACCCATCAGCCTGTCACTACAAGCCCTTGTAAACAGTCCCTCCCCAGCTTTCTTCTAGGCCCCTTTAAGTCCTGAAAGGTCACCAGAAGGTCTCCCTGGAGCCTTCTCTTCTCCCAGCTGTCCCAGCCTGGCCTCCCAGCAGAGGGGTTCTAGCCCTTGGGTCATCTTCGTGGCCCTCCTCTTGAATATACACCCATGTCTCTGCTCCCTTAACCTACAGGAAGTATAGACCTTACTTCAGCAATGTGTTGAAGCACATGGCTAGTTAAGCACTTGTCCTGGCTTCAGACAGATGACTTTTTTCCTTGAATTTGGAGCCAGACTTACATCTCCCATAGAGCTGGAGTCACAGCACGGGCTGGGCCAGCATTGCTTCTGTCCTGCTCGTAGCCATGGAGCAGGTTGTGGCAGCAGCGGCCGAGCTCCCGCTGGGCTCTGCCCCCGTCTGCAGAGCCCCCAACCAGAGCTGGGCAGGGCAGCTCAGCCCCTCTACCCTTCTGCACTCCTTCCACCTGACAACTGAAGCAGCGAGGCCTCCTTTGGTGAAGTTCAATTAAACTACAGTTCACAAGCTGTTCCATGACTTTCTCAGAAATGTAAATGTGTGTGGTTGCGAGACAGGCACTCCTGGAAGGGAATTTGTTACGCCTTCGTGTAACGCTGCCCTGTAAGGAATCTCGTGCCCAGGGCTATCACAGCCACGCTTCCCGTGGCCATAGCCCTTCATCCGGTGAGTTTTTAATGCCTGGATGGGAACCAACAGCACATGGCCAGAGAAACAGACTGGATATAGTGAGAGGAAATGAAAAAAACCCCAACAGAACCAAGCAAAAACCTCTAGGTGCAGCATTTACATGTCAGACAGTGCTTTTGAGTTTTTCAAGACATTCCTGTCTTGGACAAAGTGATATTTCACTGCTTCTTTCAGTGAAAGTTCTTACAGACTTGGTCCTGACTGACGATGCACAATACTTCATAAAGTGTAGATACTATTGCAGGATCTAATGATGCTCGTTGGCTACTTTCCTTTCCTCTCTCAGATTCTTTTTTACAGCGGTCCTTTGATGCTGCATCTTCAAATGCTGAGAGAAGAGGCGTAGCAAATTGACTAGCTAAATATACCATGAGAACATCTAACTCACATAAGGTGTTAAATAGTCAAAATATTTTCTGTTTGCAGTTTGTGTGAGGTTCAGATGGTGGTGTCTTTCCCAGGACCAAATCTAAGACAAGTGGAGAGGAGATAAACAAATGGATTTGATTTTTCCCTAGGTATTCAGTCACGTAAGCGAGTAGTAGCCAAAATTCTTCATGGCACAGCTACATTATTTCTAAAACACGTTTTGCTTTGATTCCCTTCTGAGACTCATGCAATGCTGCAGTGGATGAATGAAAGCAGAAGTGGAACCAGAGTTCCTGTTGCAATTGGAAAGGAGGTAACAGATGGAGCAAAGAGAAAATCTCTAATCTTTGTAGTCCACGTTTTCTCTTTGCCATCTGACCGGTATAACGGGACGTGTTCCCACCGCGTTCTCTGCAGGTTGGGAAAAATGTAATAGTGACATCAAAGATCACACCTTACTGCAGTTCTATCAGTAGTGTTTACTTTCCACTTTCTTCTTCAGATGCTTGTTTTTACTTTTTGGTCGTTTGAGCTGGTTGGTTTAACATTTCTGCACCAGGCTGGTATAAAAGGATGAACGCACAGACTCACTGGAGTTGTCTGAGCCGCTCCAAAATGTGTCAGCAGAGGTCCTGACCCAGTCTGTGCATGCAAATGTGCCAGCCTGTTAGGAAACAAAACACAAAAAACCTCCTCTCCCTTTCAACATCAGTTCAGCTTCAGTGTAAAATTTCTGGATAATGTAAAGTCCGATACCAAGGTCGTAGTGGAATTTACATTTTCCTGACTCGCTGCCATACCGGCTGGGCTGCTGCCTTGTCTTCACCCGGATGCGTTCGAAATCTGAGATGTGAAATCATTGTGCCAATGCACCTGTGGAAAATGCTCATTAAATAGCTCATTTTATTAACTAGTTGAGTTGTGCAGAGGCCCAGGAAGCGCTGAGCACTGAATGGGCTTGTCCTGCCAACCACCTCTGAGTTCGTCATCTGCCCAGGGAGAAGAGTGCTTTTGAGTGAGAGAAAATGCTCAGATACCAGCATCTTCTTTCACTTGAACCCTTACAGGAGGACTTAGACCTGATGCAGTGTGCTACCTTGTAGATTTTAAGGTCTGAATGAGCTCTGTAAGTGTTCCGGTGTCCTGGAATGTTGTTAAAATTCCATCTTTCTGTCAGAAGTGGTTGGTGCAGGTGCAGTGCCCGCGTCGTAGAGTTTCTTCAGCGCTGTCAGGTTCTTACCTAGCTTAGCAAAAATGCTGAAGCGGTGGAAAATAATTCTTCTTTTAATAAAAAGTTGGTTTTCAAGAAAGGAAAAGTATTTTATTCTTTTAAGAATCAGAAGTCTGTTATATCTAATGCAAAGATTTAACAATAAGAGAACTTGCCCGGCTGCAAAGGCATTGGTGCACATCTCCTGAGAATCTCTAACGTGGGGAGAGAAATTAAAATGCTGAAAATAGAAAGCATCCAACTTGTCGATTTCTAAACCAAAATCAAAAGTTATAAGGCTGAAAAAGTGAATGCAAATGTGAACCTGCTCTTATAAATATGGAAGAAACTCAGGCCTCTAGAGAAAAAACTTGGGAAATGAGTGCAGCATCCGTCTGTAGTCATTATAGAGTAGTTAGCACAATGTGAGCCAAAAGAAATAGGTGCTGTGGTGTATGTATATTATACTTGTTCAGTTGTGTGTATTTGAGAAGAAAAAACCCCTCGTATCACAGAATCACAGAGTGTTAAGGGTTTTATGAAATGGTTATTAGTTGTATAGAGCACTTTGAAGGGCTGAAAAAAAGGATGTTGAGGAGCTTACTCAGGAATATAGTATTATTCAGGAGTAAGAGCATTTGAAACACTATTCTAAATTTTTTTAATGCAGCTTTTCGTGGTAGAAGGTACTACATGTAAAGGTGTTGGTTTTGTTGTTTTTCTTAATTTCTACTTTCTCCTCTATTAAGGTCAGTTGTATGGGTAAGAAATGGGGAAAACATCTTCAACCTGTTCTGTAACCTTATTTGATTTGAACACAAATTACTCAGTTTGACTACAAGTAACTAATCAGTTGGTCCTATGCTACCTTTTGAGACATAATTGTGTGTTCTGCAGTAATACTGAAGTAACAACATTGGGGTAAGAAAAGCAGCAGTGTCATTAAGATGGAAGACTCATCTCTGTTAGCTTTCATCTCGCACTGTTCTCTGGAGCAGCGAGTGCTGGTTCCAGCAGTGCCACCGGCACCCTCTGACAGGGGCTGCTCCAGCAGATGGGCCTCTGGTCCAATCCAGTACTGCAAGCCCTGGCTAGACTCATTAACTAAGATCCATTAGTAGATCATAAGATCATCACAGATGTAGTTTCAGCCTGCCTGTACCGCTGGATTTGGAGACAGTGAGCCAAGCATGACTACATGGAGGAACAGGATGGCTGGGGAGTGAGTGGGTTCTCCTCCCTAGTCCTATTTTCTTCCTTCCTTTTGTTCCAAAATAATCTTCTCCCTAAGTGTCTACACTTATCCTGTACCCAGGGCTAAACTACAGCAGTTACTCTCTCACCCAGTGACCCCTTCCCAGCTGGAAAAAGGAGAAGAGAGGCTCATGGGTTGAAATGAGAGTGGATTTAACCAAACAGTGAAACTAATATTGATACTAATGCCAATGTAAAGTATACAAAGATATACTCAGCCCAGGGGATGTACGACCGTCACAATAAACAGGAAAATAGCTGTTGGGAGCAGAATGGGGAATGAGACCTTCCAGGGATGGGGAGAAGCAGGAGGAGAAGGCTGAGGAGGAGCAGGAGCAGGGCAGTACCTGTCTGCTGTTTGCCTTCACCCCATAAAAGTAAACGGATGCTGTTTTTTAAAAGCTGGATGCGCAGCATCTCCAGTTTTCAGTGAGTTGCAGATATCCGTGCTATGCAGAGGTAGCAGGAGCAAGAAGAAAAGTAACCACTTTTCTCTTGTATAGCCTGTGGGTATTTTTAACGTTACCGAATGTCTGAAGACATCCGAGTTGCATCATCTGCGCTACCGTTGAGATTTTAGACAGGTAATCGACAGCTCAGGCACAGAAAGGATTTTAACCTCGGAAGACTGTTAGAATGGCATATATAGTGTCGGCAGATAATGCTCTCTTCCCCTGCTCCAGAAAAGAAGGGAAGCAGCTCTATGAAATGCTAATAATCTCACTGTGGTTTTCAATAGACTAGACTTGAGAGCCTTGAGTATTTTTCCTTTTCCTTTTTAACTGCAATTTTGTTATTGTATCGCTGCCCCCATCACTGCTAAATATGGCTTTTGAAATGTAAATCATATCATGTTCTCAGAGATGCACATGACACCCTCAGCACTGTTCCTCTTTGCACTTCAAAGAGCTGTGTGGTCACACTTTGCATCTCGGCAAAATCGCAATATTTGCCTTCTGAAGATCTCCTTTAATGTGTACAATCAATCCCTGATAATGTGTTTTGGGTTTTTGTTCCCCGGAGTCTGTTAATTTTAATGTTGCTACAGGTCATCAGGAAACATAATCTCTTCTTTTTTAATTTCTCAGAGAGCGTGCCTGAGGGGAGAGGAACACAAGAGAGGACAGACAATTGAACATCACCGTTGGCCGAGATCTGAAAAAATGGTGCTGGATGAACGGAGGATTAGAACCTAATTGTAAAAGGGAAATCAAGTCTTGGCAGGCGATTTACGTGGTTTCCACATTCATCATGGCCCAAATCCTCTGGCTGGCTGGTTGATGGGACTGTCTGACGCTTGGTACTTGGATTCAGCGCAGATCCCCTCTGCCTACAGATTGCAAGACCTGGGACCAGGTGGGAACTGGATGGTGCCAAATACAGGAATGGAAAGAGAAATGGACTCTGGCGAGCAAAGATGGAAGTGACTTGACAGCTCCAAGCTCAGCAGTTGTCTCCAATAAGGACAGGTTAAGACGGGAATCTCAAGCTTCACTGGGAGAGCAGTATGCAGGAAGCTGGCTTTCAGGCCACAAATGCTTTCACAGGTAAGGACTTTTGTTCTAGTTCAGCTCATGGTTTGGGATCAGTTTACTGGAGTTTAGAAAATAAATTGATTAGGTCCTGGCTGTCATTAGCCTCTGGTAGTACTTTAAATAATATTTTTAAATAATTCACTTGAGGAAAAGTTCAACACTTGTATTAACAGTGAGTAACAGTTACCTGTATTTCAGTTCCTCTGGAACGGGTGGCCATAAGCCTTAGGGAAGGTGTGTCTTGGCCCTCCTGTTAAAGGCCTCATTAACAGCTTAACAATGAGTGGCCTCCTGGCTCAGTGTAAGCTGCAGTCCGTTAAGTTGCTCTTGTGTTCAATGTGGGAGTTTGGTGAGGGCGCAGGAGGGACGTGGTTTGTATCTGGAGGCTTCTCAGAAACACGCTGGTGTTGAGCTTTGTCTCGTCAGGCAGAGCACATCTCTGGGCAGGACTAAACATGTACCTTCTTCTTACTCCCACCCCGCACCACTGATGTGCTGCAGTGCTTGAAGTGGCAAAACCGGAGACTTTGGACGGTAACTGGTTCACCTCAGTCCAAAGTGTTGCCCTCTGGACACACTGAATGTCATGTAAGGAGAAGGAGGGTGCCAAGGTGTTGCATCTGTCTGAGGAAAGCTCCCTCTAGTGTAAAGTCCGCTGGTGTTCATTCAGGGTTTGACTTGTCTAGAGGCTTCTCTGATTTGAGAGATCCTGCTGCTTAGTTTCCACATCTGCTAGCCAGCCAAGACCCTGTGAGAAACGGGTAGAAGATCAACTTGATGTTCCTCTTGCTTTAGGAGGTCTAGATAAGAGATTAGTACCACAGTGAAAGTCAGTGATGCATGAGATGTTTTTCTTTCCAATTTAAAATTTTGAGGTTTAAAATAAGTTTATGGGGTTGTATGTACAGGAAGATCATTTTCTGTCTCGGGCTGATTACCCTGGGCTGCTTGCTGTTCTAGGAGCTCTTCCCAGGAAGGAACAGCAAAACTGTTCATTTCCCCATGGGCAGACTCCTCAAAGCAGCTCCACCTCAGAGGTTGGTCTCACCCTTCTGGCTGCTCTGTGTCTGTCCGTTCGCACCAGCACGTCAATTTGAGAGTTAGTGAACTGTCTCTGTTGCCTCGTGTTGCTTTGATTTATGTGTGTGTGTCAGCAAGATGTGCGTTGAAGGAGAGGAAGGAGGGAAGCTTTGCTCCACGTGTACTCCAGCGCTGGTGGGAGATAGGTAGTGTGGGACCACAGCAGGGTCCTCCTGCCTCTGCCTGGCCAGCAGAGTGTTCCTGCAGCTCCCTGCTTGTCCCTCTTCTTGTCCTGGCTACGCATCGTCCTCCTTGCTGCTCTCTGCCAGCCCTCAGCTTGTTCCTGGAATTTTTTTGCCACTCCTTTGCTCTCTACCAAAATTCCTGCTGTGTGGGTCTCTCTTCCTTACCTGCCCTGCCTTCTGTGGCTCTCTCCTTTACTGAAAGCACCCTTTACCTTTAGCACCCTTGCAATATTATATTATTTTCTTGCCAGCTTTTACACTTTTCTGCCACAGCATCTGCCATCCCTTAGCTCCCAGAGGCAGGGGTTGGTGGTGGCACTGTGAGCACAGTACTTGGGCAGTGGGGTGGCAGAAAGCTGGTGACCTTGTGACTGCTGCTGGGTGGAAGAGACCTGGCAAATAGTTCTGCATAAAATACAGGGAGATGAAACTGGGGTCCCTGGAGGTCCAGGACAACAGTCAGATCGTGGTGACAACCCAGCAGATTCAGACCTATTCTGGAGACTTAAACGGCTTGGTCTTTCCTGAGGAATTCTTCGATTTCTTTTGGAGTTCCCCTCAGGTAAAGATGTTAATAAACATTTTCAAAGCTTGGTATCTGTACTGAAGAAGACTTGTAAAGGAAACAGGTTGAAATATCATTGCTTTACATGAGGAGAAGGCCAGGACTTCCAATGTGAATCAAACTGATAGCCTTTTTTGCTTTCTGGAGAGCTTCCTTGTTACTTGTAAATGTAATGCAGCAGTAAACAGTGGGTAAGGATCTATTTCTTAGCAAAATTACTCGGACTGTTATGCTAATTTAAGAGCTGCAATAAAAATGTAATGGCAGGTGCATGTGGTTGCACCTCTGACCTCTGCGATACTGCTCCCTTTCTTTTACTGGCATGCCAGTTTAGCTGTATCGGAAACCAGGAGCTGCTGGAGGCAGAGGGGCATGACCACAGGCAGAAGGGAGCTGATTTGGACAGGAAAGCTTTGATACCTGAAACCTGTGCAGCGTCAACACTGAATCTGGCCATGCTAAGCAGTGGCAGCTCTTGCAGCAAGAGGAGCAATCGTTTCCATTGGCAATGGAACGGCGTGCTGGCAAACGAAGCCTGGGAGGACGATGCCTCTGTGTAGCCACCTCCGGAGTATTTCATAAACCTCCTTTCCACCTTGCTACTTGCTGTGACCTGGAAAGGCTTAAAGTTAAGGCTAGGAGATATTTTGATCCTGTCTGAATGCTCATTTTACTGGCACAGATGCCAAAGCCACCCCTTTCTGCAGATGATTCTCGTTCCAAGAGATGGGCTCCTCCAATCACTTTATCATATATATCCAAACAATAGCATATGGTTAGAGCTTTTTCTCTTTACTGGCTAAATACTAATTTCAGAAGATGGTGTAACTAGAATAGGTTCAGGATTACCAAGTGTAGAAAAGGCAATGGAAGGTAAGTGCTCCTACGCTTGATTAGGAAAGAGGTGGCTGAGCATGTGATGGTAAAAGGCAGTTTGAGTGATAGCAGTCATGAAAGAATGAGCTTATCATCCTTCAGAAGACAAGAAGGAAGAACTTGAGCATAAAAGCAGTTATAGGCAAGAAAGTAGGCTGCATTCAGCTCACAGAACTGGTAGGTAACAGTTCTGGGGAAACAGACATCCAACTTTTTCTTTTCCGGTCACGATGAAGAATATGAAAGACACAAATACAAGGGGTGTGTGTGTGTGTGTGTGTGTGTGTGTGTCCCCAAAAAAAAAGTGTAAGAAGAGAGAAACTTGCATGATCTGACAATTTGGGACTTGTGCAGAAAGTGGAAACTAGATAAATTACTAGAGCTGAGTGTAAGGGGAGGAATAACCCCCTGCACCAGTACAGGTGAAAGGCTGACCTGCTGGACAGCAGCTTCACGGAGAAGGCCCTGGGAGTGCTGGGGGACAACAGGTTAACCAAGAGCTAGCAATGAGGCCTTGTGGCCAAGAAGGCCAGTGGTCTGCTAGGATGCATTAAGAAGAGTGTGACCAGCAAGTCGAGGGAGATTCTTCTTTCCCTCTACTTTGCCCTAGGGAGACCACCTCTGGAGTACTGTGTCCAGTTCTGAGCTCCCCAGTTCAGGAGAGAACTACTACAGGAAAATACTGGAGAGAGTCCAACAGAGACCATGATGATGCTGAGGGGTCTGGAGCATCTCTGTGCTGAGGAATGGCTGAGAGTCTTGGAACTGTTTAGCCTGGAGAAGAGAAGACTGAGAAGGGATCTGATCAATGCTGATCAATAACTGAACGGTGGGGGGTCAAGAGGATGGGGCCAGACTCTTTTCAGTGGTGCCCAGCAACAGGACAAGGGGCAATGGACACCAACTGGAACCCAGGAGGTTCCATTTGAACAGGAGGAGAAACTTCTTTGGTGTGAGGGTGTCAGAGGCTGTGCCAGGCTGCCCAGAGAGGCTGTGGAGTCTCCTTGTGTGGAGAGATTCCCAACCCGGCTGGACACTGCGATGCTGGGCCCCCTGCTCTGGGTGACCCTGCTGGAGCAGGGGCCTTGGACTTGATGATCTCCAGATGTCCCTTCTAACCCCCACCATGCTGGGATTCTGTAATTCTGTAAAAGAACATGAGAAAAATGCAAGGGCCAAATCAGGTAGGCCAAGGCTCAAAACAAAATGCAACTAAGAAAGGACACGGTAACAAGGACACATGTGATGTTCTCAGCAGTAATGAGAGGAAGACTGAGATTTTTGGCTACTAGTTGAGAGGGTATGACAAAACTCATGACCTGATAGTACAGAGAGGACCAAGTAGTTCACAATATTTTTTTTTGCATTATTCTTTGACAAAAAGGGTGATCTGTAATCAGGTAGCAAAGGACCTTGAGAGAGGTAAGAATTCCAACCAAAGCAGGACCACAACTTGTTATAAGCCAGTGAGAGAGGATAACAGGTATTTTGGAACAAACTGGAGCTTATTAAATTATCTCTGCAACATAGGGTGAAACAGCTGAAGCAGTGCCTGAGCAATTCTTGGTTACACTGGAGAACATTTGGAGGACAGTCTAGGTTCAAAAAAGCTGCGAAAGAACAAACACTGAACCTGCATGTAAACTTCCCCGGGTACTTTTTTTTCCCACTTTGGAGGAGATAGCTTAAATTCTTGGGGGAAAACATTTGAATCAAATAACTGATTTTTTTTTTAATAAATAGCCTACAGATAATAACAAGATAAATCAATTTGCATGTTTTTTTTCCATAAGGTCCCTTGTCAGTAGAGCCTAATTTTCCTGTAAGCAGAGACACAGAATATCTCAAGTTTTGGAGGGCTTTTCACCCTTTCATAAGTAAGGTGGCAATAGGGGCTACAAGGTGGGTACAGAGTTGGCTGGAAAGCTGTTCTCAGAGTAATTGCTAGTGATTCATAGTCAAACTAGAAGGATATGTCAAGTGGGATTTTGCCCTGGATTGCCTGAAAATATTCAATATTTTAATTAATGACTGAGACGGTAGAATCCGCATGCAAAATTTCCAGAGGACACCAACCAGGGAGAGGATGGAAACCCTCTGAGCACAGGATTAGAATTCAAAATGAATTGTGCGGTATATTGCAGAACTGATCTAAAATAAATACGATGCAGTTCATCAAGGACAAGCTCTTAAATTGCGGCTGGGCAGGGATAATCATCTGTGCAAATCAAAATGGAGCCTAACTGGTGAGGCAGCAGGTCTGCAGAAAACAGATGGGCAGTTGCAAGGGTTCAGAAAACGACTGTGAATCACCAAGGCTACGCCATAAACGTCGTGCAGGAATATATGGACAGGACTTTGCATGTTAGACATGCAAAATAATTTTTTTCCGCTCTGCTTGGCTCTTGTGTGGCTGTGGGGCTGATTCTGCTCTGAGCAACGCTCGGTGGGCCCGCTGGAAACATCCAGAGAAGAGCAGAAGGAAAGGCTGGAGGTCTAGACAATGCGACCTTTGAGAATTCAAAAAATGGTCTTTCTCCGATGAGAGCAGCTAATTCTCAAACTTTCTGAAGATGTTTTTCATTCGGGTTCCCAGGAAGCAGGGGAGGGGTTGTGCCAGGGCACGTGTCTGACACGATGAGCTACGTGGCGAGATGTGGCTGTGACACAGTGGGGCTTTGGTGTGCCGGTCAGAAGGACCACTTCACTTGTGTGCTTCTTAGCTGCCATGAAGTACTACATCTTCTGCCTTGGCCACTCAGCGCTAGGGTAACAGTGGTGGGGATCCTGGACAGCCAAGGTCCATTTTTTGACTTGGCTGTTTTCTTCACCAGTGTGTGTTTTGAGTGCTGGTTTAGGAGAACAGTGTGCTTCTGAAATCAGCTCCCCACTGTTGTGACACAGGGACATCCAGGGTGATCAAAGGATAAGGGGAACACCATGGGATGGATTAGGAATCAATGTATGAAGCCTCCTGACCTTGCAAGGTCAGTTTAGGTCCATCAGGATTTTATTAGCTCTGTCTCAGCACAAGCTCTGTCAGACCTGGGTTGACTCAGAGGCATTCCTGCCCTGTGACCTTCAGCACTGCTGGAGGGATTATTAGCTCTAGCACTATGGAAACCAGAATAAATAGTAGGAGGTTGCTGTGTGCAGTGGGCCCCTGCCCTTCGGTCTAGCGCTGACTTTCCCTGTCACCTTCTGATCCCATTCTGTCATAACTTCATATCTTCTCCCTCACACCTTTCCCTGTGGAAGTGATGGCACCTTCAAAACTTTCCATAATCCCTTGCAGCCTTATGTCTGAAGGTCATTGTTGCTGATGCTTGACCTTGGGCCACATCCAGAGAGGCCATGTTACTCCCAAGGAGCAACTCCTCAGCAACTCCCAGGCCCTGCATTAGCAGAGAAACTGAACTCCTCAGTTAGCAGATCCTCATGCTGATAGGAACACAGCTTGATGGAGCTTCTCCAGTCCCCCCACCTCTGCTCTGTGTCCCCCTGGCACTCACGACTTCTGTCACATTTCTCGTCCTGGGTTCCGTGCTTTCCCAGACTCTCTCTGCCTGCTCCCCCCATCAGTGCCCAAATTTCCCCTCTTCTGTACATGTGGTTTTACTTCCAGATTTTCTACCCTTCTGATAATCTTCCTGCTTTTCACTGCTTTCCTTCATCTTCTTTTGTTTCCAGACCTCTCCCACTTCTAGACCAACTCACTACTACTCAACTTACTACTACTACTACTCCAGGTTGTCTAAAAGCCTCCTCCTCTCTTTCCTAGACTCAACCCTTCCTCTCCTGGTCTGCCCTTCTCTGGCATGAGTACCTTTCCTCACCTGACACCTACTCCACAGTGACTTCTGCTGGTTTGTGTGGGACCTTTCTTTTCAGGAGGGTGATCTGAGAGCCTGACACTCTTGCTTCTCTCCCTGCCTCTTGTTTTGCTTCCCTTCTGGTGTTTCAGGTGGAGATGGGCATGGGAGTGGTAGCTCCAGAATGCGGAGGCTCCTTGAGGAGATCAGTTACATTGCTCCAGCAGATTGTGTGACCCAGTTGCATATGACCCAGTTGGCCATTATTAATTTAGAGAATGGGAGAGTGAGGGAAGATAACCATTTAAAAGTATATGGAAATTTCATGTAAAGAGGAAGGTAATAGAAACTGTTAGCCAGTTCTGCTGCAGGTAGAACACGAAGAACCGAGAAGCTTGCTGTGGTGGAGAGATTGAGGTTAGACATTAGGAAAATCTTGCTAATGGTTCGGCTAGTTAAGAACTGCAGCCGATTGCCTAGGGAGGTTGCAGAGTCTCTGTCACTGAAGGTTTTTTAAGAACAAGTTAGACAAATATCTGTCAGGAATGGTTTATGTGTAGTTGATCTTGCCCTGTGGCCAGGGAACGGACTCCTGAGAGCACTTCCAGCCTTACTTTTCTGTGATTCTATTATTGCTGGTTCCCTGGATAATAAATGTACATTTTAAAGTTAGTAACTCACGTGCACAACTCTGTCTTCCTGTTTAAGTAGATTCTATTGAGCTCTTGGAATAATTGATACAGGATAGATTGTCTTAGGTGTTTAAAATCGTAACTCTCTTTTTGCTGGAGTCTCACTCTGCTGCATTCTTCCTAGCCTGGCCTTCTTTAAACATCTTATTTTTTTTGGGGGGGGTGGGGTGGGGGGGGGGCGGTGTGACA
>WUAM01000008.1:25270-44436 GCA_024336885.1 Actenoides hombroni
TTGATAATTAATAATACAATAGTTACTACTATTTGAGCCACCAAAAAAATTATATTTTTTTAATTAACTCCAGTATTATTACACTTGCCGGAGTTAAACTCTGCTGGAGATTCTGTGTAGCTGGTGTATCTTGTCCTGCTGTCAGTCCTTCTGTGCTGGTACTGTCAACAGACTCCAAGTTTGTGAAGATGTACTTATCTATGCCTATGTTATTTTTTGATTTTAATTAAGCAGATAAACATATATAAGCAGATATAAACGTGACAAAGTCATACTATGGAATGTTTTATTAGGTTTTACAAACTAAAAAGCTTTTCCGGGTTCAGTATCAAATCTTTTCCTAGTCAAAAGACAAGTTTCTTTTTCTTATCCTTATAATTTTAGGAGATAGATGGGAAAAACTGAGGAGAAAGAGCAGAGACAACCTGCTTAATATTACAACATGATAAGGCTTCATCAAGAACTTGTGAAATAGGCTAAAGTCCAGAATTCACACTGCGACAATTAAGTGTTTCAGTTATGCCAGAGGGAGGTTATGACTACTTTTCTGGCTCCAAGTTGAAGCTTCTGCTCAGTTTGTTGTAGGGATAAAAATGTTGGGGATTTTTAGCAGAAAATTGTAGAAAAAAAGGGTGAGATACTAGCCGACTCTTAGACATCTGCTTCCAGAGCTTGGTGAGATAGCTAATGTGAGGTGCAAAATACCTTGTGCGGAAAGAAATATGAGGAATATGGACAGAAACGTGTTTTGATAGGGCTTAACATGTAATTGAGTTAGCTTGCATCTGGAGTGGGTAGCTAGTGTCTGTTGGTTGTTTCTGTTAGTTTAACTTGGTATGTATAGCTGGATTGCATGTCTAAGCTCTTTGTGTAGACTTGCACAGCACTTGTGGGATGCATAACTCGTGTGATTTCCTTCCTCCTCTCTTGTAATGTCTCCCAGTCACCTAGATCAAAACTTTGAAATAAGTTCTGACAGTATTGTTCAAAAGTGCATCATCCAGTATTTGGTACTGATAATAAATGTCACAATTTAAGATGGCCACAGGAGACAATTCAGGTTTTTTGTTAGTAGTTGAATCATCAGTAATGATGATGAACCTTGAAATCCACGGCAGAATAAAACTGAAGAGTTCCAAATGTTAGAGCCTTTGTTATAGGTTCCTGATACCAGCTTTTGCAAATGTGTCTATGTCAGGCAGCTCTACCAGACAGAGAAACCTACCCAGATATGCCATAGGCTTATTATGAAAAATTGAGACTTTGGTTCTTAAGCTATGCTGACACCCTATGAATTATCCGTGATACCTCAACAATCTTTGGACATGTCAAACCAAAGGAGAACACTGTTACTTCGGTTAGGCTCTGTTCTACCTTTGACAGACAGTTTGTATAGCTCTAGCTTATTTTCTCTGAAGCTAGTTTTAGATAATTGTATCTAAACCTTATTAGCAGTGAAAGATTATGAAGGTTTAGGGGAATAATAAAGAATAAAAATACTGGTTTATGGACTTCTTAATAAATTTAAATGAAAATAAATGTTTTAGTTGAACTGGCTATTCCATGATATTTTTTTTGTTTCTGATTTATAGGGGAAAATATTGAGATGAGATCAGATGCAGATTAAATTTCCGTTTTTTAGGCTCACATCTGGAAATTAGTTTCTACAAGCACTTCAGGTTGAGTAGCCAAAGTTGCAAGACATTTTTAGAAATCTTTTTCAGAAGAGTTTTCCAAATTGCTATTTATAAACTGTACAAGTTTGCTATGAACTTTACAAAGCTAATGCAAAAGTATAGGATGTGATACAACGTAAGTCAGTGTGAGGTCTGTAAATAAGTTGATTTTATCCTCTTACTCATTCTTTCAAGTATTCATTTAATGTCACTCCCAGGTATGACTTGTGTGCAACATGGCAATTAATCATTTATTTAAATGCTGCTGTCTATCAGACAAAAAGGAAGTTTTCCTCAATAAAAACTCAGCATGGGATTTAGCTCTTGATCTGAGGTGTTTCTGTGTACTGTAAACTTCTAAGAATGGTTTATATATGCCATAAAATCTGTACAAATGCAAAGTTAATGCAGACCTTTCTGGAGGTGTGTTTTACAGTGTAGATGTTATATGTTGACCTTTACACTGTAATGAGTGTCTCCCAAAGGGAATGTGTCTGGCTACTTCTTAGTAAAAATATTTGGAAAACTGAAAGAATTGATGATGGTGAGAAGAAAAATGCTTGGGTATTTTTTCTTGAACTTGTTTAATTTTAATCCAGATGTCACCTGGTTCATTCTTTTGCTTTGTCTGTGCTTCAGCCTGCATGTGGCCAGTCTTGATGATTTGCGTCTAAGTTACTGAAAAAACTATGTGCTGAATGGATCAATTCTAATGATTTAAGTATCACTTTAATTTGGGCAATTTCTTATTTATTGAAGTTCATTCAATTGTTTATGAAGTTGTTTGTCAAACTCTGAATTTTTTATGGTACTGAGCAGCGATTCTGGTATATTTGGCCATCAGCTTGGAAGTTTATATATAAATAGCTGCCTTGAAAGACTTTTAATATGGATTAAAATAAAACCACAACCAAACCCTGAAACTGAAGATCTGTTTTCCTGATTCAGGGTTGAAACTGGAAATATAAAAGATTAAAAGTGGTTTAGGACTACAAAGACTATGAAATGGCACATGAACTCTATAAATGTATAAGCAATTAATCATAATGTTTTATAATTAGTAAATTAAAAAACTCAGTAAGGACCTCAGTGAGGAAAACCTAATCTTGAGAAAGCAAAAAAACCCTGGATTAAAACTTGGGATAAATTTACCCAAATAAGCAAAGTCTAACGTCAGACAGGACAAACTATGCCAACATCCAATTGAAGAGTCTTATGTTCACAGCCCAGTTCTAACAAATGTGCTTTTTAATGATTTGGGAATGGGAATGGAGAGGAGACTTCAAGGGTGGATTTGGGAGAGAGCTCTTGTGAAATGATCATAATGCAAATCACTCTTAAAGGACATGGATACATGGTCAACTCTCAAAAAGGTAGATTTTCATATAGACAAAAGCAGTGTAAAACTGCCCAGCACAAGTACACTGCAGTATACATGAGCTTTACAGACCACAACAGAAGAGGCCCTGAAATCTGCCTATGGATGCCAGGCTGCCTGTGTGTGTGCCAGCTTGTCAAGAGATTGAGGCTGCTTATTCCATAAAGTCACATCTCAGTTTGGGATGTGTTACCAAGAGTTTTGTCTGTAAGAAACAGGAGGTCATTAATCTCTGCTATTTGGAGCTAATGAGGCTGAAATATTGCTCAGATTTGGACATCATGCTGATGATACCTGACATGGTGATGTCAAACATGCTGACAAATTTAAAGGAGCAGAATGGAAATCATGACCCGTGAAGAAAGACTAATTGAAGTAGGTTTATTTAGTCAGAAGAGAGGAGAAGGCAGGATGATGCACCGATTATTGCTCATTGCTTCATGCTGGGGTCAGGCAGGAAGAAGCAGAATGCGGACTGTTGGTACTGCTGTTAACAAAACCAAACACCGAGTCAGGAGAGGTGTTTGACAGCTGGTGCCAGAATGCCAGTGTCTAATGTGGGGAGTGAGTTTTACCCAGGCTTATGTCATTCCATAGCCTTTACAATATTAAACCAAAGCTGTCAGGAACAAAGATTACCTTGTGAGGAGGCAGCATGGAACTGCTGCATCCATGCTGAAAAAAAATGAGCAGTGACAATTTATCTCTCCATGACAGTAGTGCAAGCCAACAAACCTTTATGATGGGGCAGGTAGTATATTACTCTATTGCCTGTATGCATATACTTATCCTATGTGGTTGTAAAGTAATCTGAGATTGTTTATACTCTGTAGTAGTTTTCAAAAAACTTAGTAACACCATTTTAACAAATTAAAATATTTATTTATTTATTTATTTATTTTTAAACCAGCTGTTGGACCAGCTGTGTCATCCTTACAGAGTCAAGGGCATTATGGATTCAGACAAACACATTACATTGTAGAAAGGAGTAGGAGCAGGAAAATACCATAGCAGGCTAACAACAGAGGTTACAGAATTTCATTTACTGCTTGTTAAGAGCAGGTTTGATAAATACCTGTCATAGATTACATCAATATTCTTCAGTCCTTAAGGGAAAGTTTGTATCACACAGTCTTTTGCCATGTATTCCAGGCCTGTTTCACTGATGCTATGAAAAACACAAAAACACTACCTTTTTTTTTTCCTCCCCAGACTGAGTTTTTTCATCTTCTTTCAGTTCACTTCATTATTTTTTTGTTCTTTTCTATGATTTGCTTTCTGATCACATTTATTTGTCTCAACAAAATAAATGGAGCAAATAGTTAAAAGAGAAAACTACTAAGCAGTACAGAGAGGCAAAAATAAGATTGGAGACAGGAAGGAGAAATAATTGTCTAATTACAGTATTGTGTATGCAGAATCCAAAGGGAATGCTTTTGCTGTGATAGAGTGAAATGCTGCAGGAAGAAGTAGGTGTAATAAAGAGGAAAGCAGTGAATAAAACAGGATAACAGAGTAGGTAACGGGAAATTCAGAAAGCTTGTAGGAGTTGAAAGAAGAATGAAAACAGCCAAGGGAACTAAGAGAGAGCTGACAAATAGAGACAGAAGCTGAAAGGGGACTGGAGTGGAAGCAGATGGTGGGTGGGGTGGGCAAAGCAAGAAAGTGAAATAGCTGAAAAACTAGTTCAGAGTAGGTAGTAGAAATGGAAAATAGCAATTTCCAGGAAGAGCTCAGTAAAAGGGCTGAAGCTGGGGGGGAGTGACTGAAAAGTGTCGAAGAGAGCTGAGGAAGGATCAAATGATAAGAGGCGACAAAGACTTAACGTTTGAAAAGAGCAGACAGCAGCCTGTCAAAAGAAGAGCTCTACAAAACACTACTCAGACCCTTCAGCCAACTCCTATTTTAGAGCTGCTCTTGCTTCCAGGCTTATAACTTCATTTTCCAGGTGCTAGTTATTTATTCTAGTGTTAATATAGTTTCTGCAGCTCCATCTTAAAATCCTGGTTTGATCTCCTGTTTGAGATGTCACTCTTCACAAATTTAATAAACATTATTATCCATTCTAAACACATAGGAGAAAGCTTGTTTACCCTTCATTTCCTGAAACAAGAAATTCCGAAATGTTAGCTATTCTGTGCTATTTTGCGAGTTTTACTGTATACACTTGGGACTTGACTTCTAGAGATTTCATGCTCAGCTGGTCTACATTTCTCTAAATGGGTTAATAACATTTTTATGTCATTTACAGTTTCAAACTGACTAGATTTTTTTTTTTTCCCATTGCTTTCCTGCTGCTTAAGCAATTGGGTTCAGTGAGTGAAGAACCTTCCCTCCACCATTTTTTTGCAGTAAGAACAACAGTGAGTATATTAGTGAACAATGAAGTATGCTTTGATGTATCAGTGGCTTTGGGAATCACATCACAGGAAGTGAATTACATTTGTTGGTGATTCACATAGCTTTATTTCATGTGGTAACCGAAGAGGGAAATGCTAGTTTTTTTAATGGCTCTTGGAAATAAAGTGGTTTGAATTTAGTCTTCACTCAGTCTGTGGCTGCAGTTAATTCAAGGTTTTGGGGCTGTATTTCTTTCTGAGCTTGTCTATTGTTGCAGTAGTACAGTTATTGCTGAAGTGGGGGAGAAACTTGAAAATCACTGCTATTCTGCCCATTAAAAAAGCAGAAGTAAATGAGTAGTTTATTAGTGATTATGTAATTTCTCCTTTGTTTAAAATCTACTGTGTTAATCTTCTTACCATATCCTTGCCAGAGAGTGTGAAAATAAAGAGTAGAAGAGGTGAAAAATTCCTCTAAATGTAGCTGAAAAAGAAAATCTTGGAATAGGGAAATTAAAACTACGATATGTAGAGATTTAAGTGGGCAAAATAGCACTGACTCAAAATTATGCACAGCTCTCCAGTTGGTATAAACTGGTGGATGCTCAGGAACCTCATCTGAGACTCTGTGCTGTAGGATATTTTTGCGGTGTCTGCATGCTGCCACCTAAATACATCATACGCGTGTCTCCCAGTCCAGTTTGTAAGGTGTGGATTATATTTTGCTGTTGCTGTCTGTATTGTCAATTCCCCAATCCTTTCCTTTTTAGATTAATAGTTTTACTTTTGTGTGGTGGTATTGAATCATGAAAATTTTGCTCTGTGAAATTCCCTTTCCTATGTAGAGGAACACTGTCCAAACAAGGAAAACAGTCAGCTATAGAATTTAGTAATCTTAGTTGATTTTGTTTCACTTTTAATTATTTGTTAATAATCATTCCCCATGTTTACTGCACCAATATTTGGAATAAACTAGGGTAGTACAAAAGCAGTACTTTAAAAAAAATGTATATTACAGTTAAGATCAGATAAAGCAGTGTTTGTCATCATTCATATAAAATGATGAGAGAAATTCTCATTGGAGGCTAGGACTCATGCTTCTAATTTGATCAGAGATGGAAATTCAAGATTTACAAGAACTGAAAATAATGTTGAAAGACTGAAGATGAAATCTCATTTACAGATATTTAAGGTTCATTATTTGCTGTTGTATAATACATTTTGATTGCTTTATAGTGTAAATAAGTGTTTGGGGCATTTAAAATGGGGTGGGGTGGGGTGGCGTTGTGTGTTTTTCACTTGCCCTTTGAGGCACACTTTTTTTTTTTGGCAAAGATTTTCAGTTTTACGAGAAAACCAAGAAAAATAAAGATTTGGTAATGGACTATTAGGCAAACAAGGGGAAAATAAGGAAGGATGGGAATGCCAATCTTATCCATAGTTTTCCAAGACCACTGGTGTCAGTATCAAATCTGAAGTCTGATGGTTAACCGTTTCTATTGTGTTGTTCTCAGAAGAGAAGAGTTTTAATAGTGTTCTGGTTAAACAGCTTGAAATATTCTGTTGAACAGTAACAGACTTGTCCACAAGATTTGTTGGAGTTGGACTCTGAGCCTGTTCAGAACAGAAAGTAAGTACTGCCTTAGCTATGGGAAAATTAAGCCCTGCAGATACCAGTTCTTCCAGTGCTACAAATTACAACTGTGTATATCATGTCTAATAAGAGTGAAAACCTGTAAGGCAAAGGGTGATGGAGGGGAGAAATGGCACCCTTCCAGCCTCTGCTGCAAATCGTGTGAACTATCTATGCTCCCCTTAGTGGAAGGTTCAAGTGGTAAAGCCATGCATTCACCTTGGAGCCATCTTTTTGATGTAACTCTGTGATACAGAAATGCAAATATTCTTATATGTTCTTGTAGATTCCTTTTTTTTTGGGTCCAGTAAGAATCTTAAATTAAGGTTTTCTTTCTGGTGGTGCTCAAATGTCCTGCTAACCTCTGCAGGCTTTGCATTTTGCTTAGGCAAAGAATGGCTTAGTCTTTCTCTTTTTTTTTTTCCAGATCTTCCTCATATTGCTTTTGTTCATGTTTTAATGCAGGGAGGCATAATTAGTAATTTTGATATTTAAAGAATTAATTATCTGTATTTTACATGCTCATATGAATACAGCAGGTCACATTTCTCAGAATCAAGGTGCAGCAAATATAGGCAGCTGTCATGATACACAGATAATTTAGTTCATGTTTCAAAGGTATCTCAGTAACTGCAGGAGGCAAACACTTGCTCTGAAATCTGCTAAAACAGATGGGCTCCCAGGATCAATTGAAATGGCTCTTACTGTCCATGCCATACACCAAAATGAAAACCTTGAAAATAAAAAAAAAAGAAGAAACAGGAAAGGCTGACAGGCAACCAGGCCACAAAGTGCTTTCACCCCAACTTTCTTTTCAAGATCTGTCCAATGTGGTTTATAAAACACCTTTAAACCTATTGGACAATCGTAGCTGTTTTGGAAGAGGCTAGAGATCGCAGAGAAGAAATATATTTCTTCTCTATTTTAAAAAGTTTTTGTTAAATGTATTCTATTTGGTGAGGTGGGAAATAGACCATGTGCATGCCTGCACTGAAAGCAGTAATGGAAAGATTCTTTATTTAACAAGAGAGAATTATATGAAATGAGGCACTGGAAATCAGCCTGTATATTATATATATATTATATCACAGCTTACAGGCTTATTTCTAATACATTCCATCTGTTTTTGTAGGAAAAGCTATTGAACTTCTGGAGCAGTAGAAGTTCACAACTTTTCATATAATGTTTCAGTTCATTTACTTAACTTACTTTGCAGTTAACCCTGTGACTCTGGATTTCAGTGGTCGATTAAAGAGTGCCTAAGCACATATGCTATTAATTTATTATTTGCTATGGAATGAAAAGAACTAGGGGGTGCATGTTCAGAATCTCAAATATTAAATTTAATGGCTCTGATGTACATTTTCTATTAGAAATTGGTTTAGGAAACAAGTTTTGGATATTCTTGTTTTTAAAGTTAGAAGTCAAAATTGTTATGAAAAATATCTCAATCTCTGAAATAAATCTTAATAAAACAAAATTAACCCTGAGAGAGACTTATTTGGATGCTCTCTCTGGTCATGGAAGCTGTATGAAAACATATCAGAGTGTTTTTCTTGTATCAAACACTTTAGCAGCAGAGTTAAAACAGCTTGGTCTGCCATAGCTTCTGTTCTGCTAGCAGCCCTGCATGCCAACTGGCCCGTGTAGCCATCTGTGGGGATTTTGTGAGGTTTTTTTAACCATGTATCATTTTGATCTGAGGTATAAATGATCCACATCTTTGTAAATGTTTAATATGTATATAAGATGCCACATGCATTATTCAGGCAAGATATTTTAGAAAATTCTTGTAAATTATTTCACATAGGAAATACTTCATGTAATATTTTGACAAAGAAAGCAATTCCTGGTTGTAAATAATAAAACACTTACATGGCTGTTTTCAATGGTTTATTTAGCTTTCAGGTTATTATCTAGCTAAAGAGAATCAGAAATTTAGTTTCATTTATTGGAGCCATCTTGAAAATCAGAAGCCAAAGATTCTAGCAGACACTTGAGAGGCTTTAGTAGCGAGTCATGCATTACTGCTGAAGATCAGTCGCACACCTGGGCATGTTTTGGACAGTGTCTGTGGCTCCTCAGTGTGCTAAAATCATAAAGAGTCTGTGAAATAGAACTCATCACTGCTGGAGGGGAGGGGACGGGTGGACGGGACAGGGACTTATCTGGAATCATCCCTTCATTTGAAACATTCTAAAAGGTATTTGTTCCAAATAAGTTTCTCTAAAAAGCAATCATTCTAAAGAGAGAATTCCGTATTTTTGACATCAGTAGGCAAAAATTCATAAAGCTGGGATAAATTGAAGCAAAGAGTGCAGGTACTTACCCAAATAGTGGCATATGTATCCTGTGTCACTGAGCTGAAGTGTGAGGCAGAGGTTATTTAGAACTACAGGACCATGTTGCAAGTATGATGCTTTACACAGAATACAAACAAACTTTTTAGAGTTGATGACCAAGTGGTAAAATAATATGTACCTATTTGGATCAAGCAAACTTAAATTTGCTGTTTCTCTGATTGAAATGCTTTTCATTTAACACAAAACATTGTTTTGACCAAAAAAAAGTCCAGTTATTGGAAAGAAAACCTAAAAATAGAATTATAAGCTTCTTTTAAACAAAGCATTTGTCCTTGGAGCTTTTGTGTAAGATATGTGAGAACTGAGTTCTCATTTTTTTCCTGAGGAACCTGAACTGCCCTTCACACAGCCCAGGGAGGAGCACTGTCAAGCAGGCATGTGGAGGTGATAGGTAGGCAGCCTGCGTACTGAATTATGCTTATATGTAGATAGCCTGGAGTTCTGGGCACACCACTTACTAATTATGTCTTCTTTCTTCTGTTAAAAAAACAAAAGACAACTACTTTTGAAATGAAACAATTAAATCTAGTAAATATATTGGGATACCCTTCTGACGATATTTTTATTTGCAGTGTAATATTTTCTCTGGAATAGGGAAGTTAAGGTTGCAGATTGAAAGTTCTAAAATTAAGGGCTGCCATGCTGACACATCACTGTCCTGAAAGCTGGACCAGGCATAACCAGGCTGGGGAAAGTGGCTAGCTGTGAGAATGCTTTGCCATGAATGGGGATATGTTAGCTGGTACTAGGGAGTGAGGTTACATCCCCTTTTCCTGTTTGATGAAGCCATGACTAAGCATTTAGTGTGTATTGCTTCAATCCAACAGCATGACTTTAATTTGAATATAATTTTGTCTTCTGTTCAGGAGGGGAAGAATGATTTAGGAACATGTATGTATCTGTGTGTCTCAATGCTGCTGGCACTTGGGCAGATGCTTATCCTGGTGAAGTGCAGGTGTTTGTCTGTACTGATCCATGAATAGTGTCAGGTGATGTTCTTGCCACCTAGCTTGCAGATGAATGGTTTGTTGTGAACATTTCAGGGTTTGTCATGATAATTTGTAATTGTGTTAGGGAAATACATATTTTTAAACTACTATAAGTGATTTAATTGAAGTGAAGAAATGAAACTCCCTTAATCCCTTTGTTCATCTCTTCAAGTTTGCATTGATTTGAATATACAGATAGCAGCAGAATCCTGTTTTCCATACCTGAATGGAGTCTTGGCCTCTGAGATTTCTCAGCTCTGATTAGACATTTGGATAATGTAAAGATTCATTCAGAATGTCATTTCTGTCAGGAAAGTAAATTGTTCTAAACATGTGCTATAGAATTCTGTATATAATTTTTTTAATTAACTTAGTTAAAACAGGTAAATAAACTAGAATAAAAAAGTTACACATTTCTAAAAACCTTTGCCTAGAATGAATGTCAAGAAGAACAGATATTTTTGAACCTAGAGAACTTTTTACAAAATCAGATATGAAAAAGCATCACTTCTTTGCATTAAAGTTATTCAACTTATGACTAGAACTTTTTTGATGATATTCAATGGTAAACCAATCTTTTGGGTAGGAATCTGCTCCGATCTGCCTTGTATTTCCTAATGCTTGCTCTTCATGTGGTGTTCTGCTTTCTATAATCACATTTGCTTATATGATCACTATTCCACAGCTGGCGTAGATATGGCTTTTCTAAACAATCCTCCAGGCAAAGTAGGCTGTTGTCAATTGCTTTGACTTCTGCACCTACACAGCGTATACACTTCTATACATATGCTGTGCTGATCTTCACACTGATGATATGAAGGGCTAATATGCCTTCCATCCCCCAGAACTCTTTCATTCACCCAAATGAATGAAAGTCTTCTACTGTTGGTTTACGGATGGAATAAATTTGAGGTTTTATGGTTAGCTAAGTACCTTGCTTCTTGTCCGTTCTCAGCTCTTGAGTTTTCCATTACATTCTGTGCCTTTGGGATCCTCTTGTCATTTATAAGCTTTTTGCAAAGTTGTGAGAGTGAAAACGCTAATATGAAATAAAAGGCAGATATATTGGCAAAAATACTGTATTTTTGAGGGGAAAAAACAGACTATAATTAGGTGGTAGTATTCTTTTCTGTTAAATGTTAGACACTCTATAAAACCGCTGTCTGAAGTGTAGAGGTGCAGCACATAAAAATTCTGCAGCAAGTAGAAGCTGAAAAACTAGAATACTTGGCATTTGTTTTACTAGACAGAAATAAGTGCAGTGTGCTTTTATTCATTGACCTATGGCTTTGGGCTTGTTTAGAAATTCTTGTGGCACGTGTGTAGCTATCAGAAGCAGCCAGCTGAGCATGGCCAGAGAAGAGGGGCTCTAGATGGGCAGTCTTCATATGCTGAGGGTGTTACAGACCAGATCCTGGCCTCTTTGCATAGTGCAACACAAGCACAACTGCATCCAAGTAAATGATAATGAAATCCTTACATTTCCATGGATTCCAGTACAGGAGTCACAGTTTTTCTTGCTGGCAAGGTTGAAAGGGCTTAAACAAGGGTTACCCAAGTTTACAGTCAAGTCCTGTGTGACTTTGGAGAAGATGAATTGTACTTTGGCAGGGCCTGACAGCAAGGTTTACCCGAGCTGCACCAGTCACTGCAATGTAAATGGTTAGCAGCAGTGATGACCTGGCTCAGGTAGTGGTTGCTTGTGAATAATTGTTACACTGTGAGCACAAAACGATGCCTTTCTCTTTTTGCTCCTGCACTAACCCTTCTGCCACTAGTAAGCCATTTATTTAGTGGTACTGTAGTAGCTCTTCCTTTTTAGGGTGATATGTCAATAATAAGTATATGAAAGTATGTTGTTTTAGAACTGGGGAATAGTGTTTGACTTAATGTTCAATTACTGTGTGGTAGTTAATGAAGTTCGTATATTAAACATCAAAAAGTGATTTTGCCAGTAGCGAATGCAGTTAATCATTTTTGGAATGCACTTTCAACACAGTAACCTCGCTTTATTGCTGCAATAACGTCAAGTTCTGAGTCCTGGAAGGTGGTAAGATCTATAAAACATTATCATTTTCACCTCTGAACTTTATTATTAACAGGACATACGTCATTAGAAGATCTTAATTTATTCTGTAGATGTTTTCTGTGTGGTCCTGTGGATGATGCTTGAAGCATCTGTTATAGTGTGCTGTATACCTCATCGGTTCCAAGTGCTGTTGCACCAGTGAAAGTCCTGTTTGTGATACACTGCAAATGTCATCTTGTATTAAACTCATGCTATGTCATGCTTCCCAAAATTCTCACCTATAGCAAGGAGGGATGAAATGACTGTGCTAAGTTTGTGAGTATAGAAAAGGGCTCACTCAACAGTTGCTGTTTTTTCTGAAGCTAATAGTGATGGTCTAGAAAGAAACGAAAAGTGTTCCGTTACCAGGGATATTCCAAGCTTTCCATCTCTCTGTGCTTATCTGTAGGCACAGATAATGATCTTGGTGGCTATTTCCTTGTGTATTTGTGTATTTTGGTCAGAATCGATCCTGTTTGCCTAATTAATTTCCCCCTAAGGCTTATCAAGTGTTAATGAGCCCATAGTACTCATTCTAAAACTGATAATTAACTGCCTGAAACTTGACATACCCTTGAATTTTAAAACAGACTTTATAACATTTGTAAACAACAGTTAGCAGGAAAAAAGGTAAAATTGTATATGTCATTCTGTTTTCTACCATACATGATTTGCAGTTCAAAGTGAATATATTTAAATGATCTCCCCTGCAGCTACTGTTTACAGTAATCTTCAGAGAATGATGAAAGCTTTTAAATAATGTATAATATTACATGACTTATTTCTCAAAATACATGAACTTAATGTTTTAGATTGAAACGTCTGTGTTTCAGATTAGATGGATTGCAGACAGCAGATGCATTTCCTGAAAGTTATAGATGGAAGGGAAAATACATGTAGGGAGAAGACTAAGAAAATGAAGCATTCTTAAGAATGCCTTATGTCTGAACAGCAGTAACAGCAAATCAGATCATCTCAGATATCACTGTGATGGCTAAGAAAATATTACTTTAAAAACAACAAAAAAAAGGCAAATCCAGATACAGGGGCACAGTCCCTGCTTTCTTATAAGCATATTTGCTCTAAGCTCTCTGGGAGAGGGATGTGCTGCTTCTCATATTCACTTCCCAACTTCTACTTGGTGTTACCTGTTATGAGCATTTCTTGTCTACGCTGTTTTGTCAAGGAAGACTTTAGCTGTTAATGAAGTTATTACAGAGTTTATGGAGCAGATAGATGTTTCTCTGTTAGACTGTATGTTTAACTTTTCTTAGCCAGGAATTCTTTCTCTTGATAAATTTGTAATGCACTAACTGCTGCTTACGCATCTTGACTAGGTGCAAAGTGAGTCATGAGAAGCATGACACAACTTCACATTAATGGCAGGCCAGCCATATATCTACCTGCTTTTTTTTGGATGGGTTTTAAATTTTTAATGAAGCTTTAGGCTTTCAAAATTATATTGCTTACACTGTGAAAGACTGCTTAAATTTGGCATAAAGTATGTCTACACAGACCACAAGAATTACTGCCTTGTGAAAGCGTGGTAAAAGATGCAAATAAAATGTAATTATACATGTTTCTGGGAAAATTGTGAGAAATTTTTATTTAACCTAATGTCAGCTAGTACGTGAGTTACCCCCTGAGCATAAGCTATACACTGCACAACTTTTCAATGTGAAATTCCTTTGTCGGTTTTGTAAACCCACTGTTTTTACACTTATTCTTTTTCTTTTTTTTTTTTTTTGCTATCTTGTTACAAATTATCTCTTCTACTGATTAAAACATATCGAAACCTGTCAGTTCTAGAAACTGAGCTACACCTCTGAAGTTGTGGTGTATCCCAGAGCCACCTTAAGGACAGCTGGAAGTATAAGAGTCTGCTCGGGGCTTGAGCTTTTATATCCCTTGGATGCTGGTTATAACGAGACTTGGAGGATAACGTATTTATGTAGTTTTATGGTGTGTGTGCTGGAAGAAGCAGGGGTTTTAGGTGACCATGTTCTCTTAACAAAACTGGGGTTGTGATAAGGATTTCAGTGAGTGACTTACTTTTATCTGGAGGTTCCTGACATTTAATATTTAGAGGCTTTTCTTTGTTAGAAATGAACACTGGCTTTGTTACAACTGCTATTGTTACATCTTATCTTGAGTCTTTCTCCTTCCTCTTTTTTTAACAAAAAAAGTACCAGCAAGTGAATTTCTTCTATGTTTATTACTGTAAAATTGGCAGATGGTTTAAATAGAATGTGGTGTCTCTTTTGGTACTTACCAGATTAAAATAACAAAACCCTGAAATTTTAACCTATAACAAAACTATGTGATATCACAACCATGAGGTGATTTATTTCCATATGGCATCACAGTTAAGGAATACCAGAGAGACAAAGTAATCCTTAATATTATAAGAATTATAATCTTCAATAAATTGCTGCAATAGCAATAATATCACTTCAGGTGCAGGAAAAGGAAAAGTTCCTAGAAAAAAAAGCAGTGCTGTGGTATCTTTGAGGTCTCCAAGAGAAATGATGTTAGAAATAACAAATAATAGAAAAACATTCTATAAACATAAGGATTTGCTTTGGGGATTTTTTTGGTATTTGCATCACCTAGGTGAGCTATTGCTGGTTCTTCCTGACTTTGTACCCTTTGATGGCTTGTGATCTTCAGTGTTTCTCTACTTCTTTCTCCTTTAGAGTGTGTTCTTGGTTGCTCTTTGTTTTCCATGTTGCAGTTTTTATTTGAGTTCAGAGTCTCGTTCCAAGTTTTGAAGATGTTTCTAGCTATATTTGTATTGAATTACCTTCACAATCTCCAATACAAAGCAAGCTTCTATTACAAATGGGCCAGTGCCAGTAAAAGCCCATTTGACACATCAGTCTCCTTCTTTCCAGGATTTTAGTTCCTACTTGGCAAAAATCGGATGGTTGCCAAACACTAGGTAATGCCCTGGCTTGCAGTTGCAGAACCCAGTCTCAAACAAAATAGGTGCAAAGAGTCAATTATTCTGTCACCCTTATTAATGGCTCTACTAGCGAAGGACAAGCCTTGTTTAACAAGGCAATGTAAGAAAACTTGCATCACAGCTGCACCTTTACTGTACCTGTTAAGCTGCAGCCAGAGAATTTAAATCTTCAGGACTAATCAATCCATACACATATATTCCAGCATAAATATTTAATTAGTTTTAATAAAAAGCTGTTATTCAAAACCAGTGACTAGATAGTATTCTCTTGATTCTGAATTGAAATTGGGCATATTTCCTCTCTCAAAAGTGAAATTACAGTAAATATAAAGTTATTCCACCACTATATATTATTCATAATACCTTTATAAATGTGGTGTTTTGCAGAAGAAGAGTAAAAGAAATGAATCTTTAATATTTCTATCATAGTGAGAGTTAATGAGAAGAAAAAAATAATTAGTTTCTTGCAATAGAAAGCAATGTTATTAGATTTCTTTCCCCTAATAGGGGGAAAGAAATCTTCTGATGAGTATGCAGAAAATACCTATTTATCATAATGCACCTATTACAGTAGCTGGAAACAACCTTCCTCTAATATTGTTGTAAAAATCAGGTTAGGTTTTGGAAATGTTCCTCTCAGCAGGGTAAAATAGCCTATGCTAACTATTCTGCAATGGTTTGGTTGTTTCCTTATTTCCTAATGTCAGTAGCTGTGAAGAAAAAAATAAGAAGAATAAAATGGAAACACTGGGGTTTAATAGAGCTGATAGGTGAAATGAAGGTGAGGGAATGTTTTGGGGTCTTCTTTGACCATGAATTATTTTGGCTCTGTTCCTTGGAAACTGATATTGAAAACCAAAGCCCCCTGGTTGCTTATTATGTGAAACTTTTTCCTGAGCATGTTTCTGTATCTTTTGGAACCATGTTAGCTAATGTGAGCTACCTGTATATCTGTGGATTAACAGCCTCGCTCTCTGTTGATGTGTCTGCACCTCTCAGTTTTGCCTCTGAATATGCCTTCAGGTCTCTGGGATGTCCTGGACTGTGTTGGCATATATTGTCTTCCATGGCCTTGAATGAAATTTCTTTTCCAACTTAGATTCATTTATGGTTTTCAAGGCTGAGGATAGCTCTGCACTATTTTGAGCAATATTCTGCAAAGTAGTGTACTGAAGATATTAAAAAGAATGGAAACAATAATATTGAGATCCTTCACATATTCCCTCTTGGACTATAGTTTTTATTTTACCATAAGACAAGGAGAAAAGCCATCATCCCTTGTCCAAGAACTATCAAAAGAAATTTAACAAAACTTACACAGGGAAAAGGAATTAATTGGTTGACTCATCCAGCACAGTCATCTTTAAAAATAAGTTTTAATTTTTTTAAAGAAAAGATTCCAGAAGCAATATTGTTTATTATGGCATTTATATTATATTATTATATACACTCCTGATCTTGATAGGTTGTGTAAATAAAGTCAAGATTAGCCATGTTTATGCATTTAGGTTTTTATGTACTATGTGTTAATTAAGTGTTAATTATGTAGGGAGTGTGCAGAATTCTGAAGCTGTGTGTTTGCTGAATTGTTTCTTTTTGGAAAAAAGGAAATATCAAAAGACATATTTTTCTGTTACACAGTATGTAGTAGCCACAGCTTAAGGAGTGCAATTCATCATTTTCAGCTGTTCTGCTGGCATGCATAAGTAGTATGGAAAACACCTTCAGGAGTGAAAAATTGAGTTATACAAAAGAGATTTGTATTTAATCTCAATGAAATACCTTTCTTCCAAAGCAGAAGTTTTGGCAAACAAAACTTGAATTCAAGAAGTCTATTTAATTTGTAATAACTATTGATTTGTGTAGTTCAAGTAAGCTGAACAATTACACTGTATTTCATGTTGTTCCAAGTCTGTGCTATTTTATAGATAACTATGCCAACTGTATCAAAGGCTTTTATTTATTAACATAATTATTCTAGTCCTCTACTTCAAGTGTTTTTTACATGTGTGCGTAATAGTTACAGGATGGTTATGAATTGTGTTTCTATGGAGTTTACAGTAGGGCAGCTAAAAAAATTATGTGTTGTATGATGATTTTTTTGGAGTTGCAGTTTTGGGTGATAAAGGAAAGTGGTACGAAGAAATCTGTTCTGGATTGAAAGATGCAGAAATCATCAGGACAAAATTCAGGCTAACAAAATCATCAGAGAATATAGTAATATTGACATCTCAAAAGGCACAACTTTATAAAAGTGCTTCCTTTATTGGCTTCTGAATGTTTTTTCATTAGACGGCGAAAAAGGCTTGGAGCTACTGCTGTGTAGCTGTGTCCTTGCTCCTGTTGAAAAAAGCTTTTGGTGGTTGTTCTCAGAATAACCAGCTAGATGTATAGATTTTCATAGTGGAACAGGAAAAAATTGCTCTGTGTTCTTCAGTATTAGGCTCATGATAATTTCCACTTAAGTCCTTTTTTTAAAAAAATATAAGAAAGTTTGGAGTAGTTCTTGACTGAATCAGGTTTATCCTTTTTCTTTCCTCTTTTCGTGAGGAGTTCTTGTATGCTGCCTATTTGAAAACAGTTATTTTCAGGAAAAAAAAAAACAAACCACCATAATTCAAATAGGAAACGTGTATGTGTTTATATGAGGCTTTACTTTGTAAAAAGATGAAAAACCTTATGAAAAATACATGACAAAAAAACCCAAAACAGACAAAAAACCCCAAAACAAACAAAAAAACCCCAAACCAGTCCTAAATATTTATTCAGTGTCTGCATTGTCTTCTCTGATTTCAATTATACTACACAAGGGATGACTATGAGACTTTTTTACCTAGTCAGAAAGTCTTCCTTTTTTCAGTTCCCTCTGCCAAATAATAATAGAAATGAACTGTCTTGAACACAAATGAATATTGTGAATAAACATGCCCATACCTAGTTGAAATAAAAGTTTCATGTATCTATAAATATACCAGGAAAACATAGATTACACCATTAAAAAGCGGTACCTGAGATGGAAAAGTGCAGTTTGGTTTTATGGGAACAGAATTGCCATCAAAACATATTATTAATCAGAGGACATTGAGCCTGAAGACCTGTCTTCATTTTGAAGCCCCTTGAAAGGAGGTGCTATACCATGTGTACACACCCACACACACTCTTTTTCTCTGAGAGGGTCCTGAATTAAACCCAGGCAAAGTGGACCTTGGAGGAGATACTTTTAACCTGTTTAGCAGCTCATTCTTATCTTTCCCCACTATCTTTATATCCAGGATGAGATCTTTTTATTTATTTCTTAAACCAAAGAACAGAATTCCCTGTGGGACTCTGTTGCTGGAGACTTGCACAGTGAGAGACCAGCTAGAAGGAGGTAACTGAGAAGAACAGTAGCACTGGGTCAGTAAGTGTCAGTAAGTGCAGAAAACTGGAGAGCCTGGGGGAAGCCACAGTGCTCCTTTATTGAGACTTCTGGGATGGAGAATGATGTAAGAAAAATACGGGCTATGGCTTCTGCCTAACTGCTGCTCCTCCTCTATAGAATTGTTTAGTTACAGAATCACAGAATCACTCATGTTGGAAAAGACCCTTGGGATCATCATGTCCAACCATTAGCCCTACTCTACAAGTTCATCCCTAGACCATATCCCCCAACACCACATCTAAACAACCCTTAAACACATCCAGGGATGGTGACTCAACCACCTCCCTGGGCAGCCTATTCCAATATTTCACTACTCTTTCTGTGAAGAATTTTT
>WUAM01000009.1:5510-21248 GCA_024336885.1 Actenoides hombroni
GAAGAGAAGAGAAGAGAAGAGAAGAGAAGAGAAGAGAAGAGAAGAGAAGAGAAGAGAAGAGAAGAGAAGAGAAGGACTGCAGAAAGTGCACTGGAATAAAAAATATACCTTCATTTCTAACAATCCAAAGTACTATGGCTACCTAGCATAGCTAGCCAATTTTGTTACTGATATCTGGAATAGTCCTGCTGAAATTGATCTTCTATAGTAGGAGAGGGGATAAGACTCACAGTTGAAGGAAATTTAAGAAAACCATTTAGGAAAAGAATCCAGATTCAAAAGATATTGTGAATGTGTCTTCATGATAGTAGCTATATGCCAAAAGAAATGGCTAATTCAGCTATATGGTATCCGTGCAAATATTGATTCTTATGATTAAACATGGTTTTAAAAGCATATTTAGACAAATAATATCTTTCTCTCTTTTAAATGAAAGGCTGGCTACTTTTTCACATGAGATTGTCAATATACTCAGAAGTCACATTGGGTTTAAAAAGAGAGATAAACAGACTTACTGATAATTTTTCTTTTTATAAACTGCATATCAGCTACAGACATAACCTTCAACATTACAATAAAAAGTATGGACTGTCTTCCTTCCCCCATCTTCCTCACAGAAAGCATTATTACTAAGAAGTTTTCACAGGTGTGAAGAGAGTAAGGAATTGTTTGAGGGCTTTTATCCTCAAGTCATTGATAACTTACTTTAATTAATATATTTCTGAAACTGCATCTGAGCATTTAGTGTGTGTGGAGTGCAGAACATACTGTGCTATGTCGTGGAGTCTTGCAAAAGGAAAAAAAAAAAAATGCATCCAAGCTTTGTAAATATATATTTTTAGTGCCTAGGGAGTTGTCTTGCACAAATAGTTTTCTTTCATGCCATGTACTGACACCTTTGAAATCTTACCTGAAGTATTTTACAGCTTTGTCTAAATTGGGGTATTTGCGCATGATGGTTTATACAATGACGAATTACTCTTCGCATGCACAGGACTTCATACAGTTGTTAGGTTTAGCACTGCTATATAAAGCATTAAGCTTATTAGGCCCAAAAGAATTAAATTATGCTGAGGCAATTTGATTAGTTCTGTCCAAAGGAAGACACAATTATAATGAGCTAAAAGCTTGAAGTGAACACTGTTAACTGCAATATATCGTAATTAAAGAAAAATATTTGCTTAACTATTTCATTAAATCTATTTTACCTTTTATTTGGTCCGTTTGCTGTTCTTGTGAAAATGTTATTTGACTTTCACATGATTGAAAGCTTGGAAGTTGATTGAACTTTCCAACCTTATTTCAGTGTTTATGCACACTACACACAATATTGTGTTCACTACCTGTATCAGAAATTCTGGATTTGTTTGATTTCTTTCAAAATATTAAATTATAGGCATCTTAATTTAAATTTTCTTGAAACATCCAGGTCTTTGCATGAATTGTAATATGAAAATTAAATAGCACCTAGTCATTTCAGTCTAGCAAACTTAGACCAGTCATGAATGGAAGCTGGTTTATATTTCATTAACATTATTTTTAATTGAAACAAATGGAAAATGTAGGTGCCTTGTGGTGGTCTGCTAAATGCTGAAGAAGAGAGAAGACTACTGCAGCAGTGAGACAACACACTGGGCAAATCAGTAGATTCGTGCAGAAGCAGGTTATTAAAAATCAGCACCTTGCCTTCAGAAACAAGTAGTGATGCAGTGACGGCAAGTGATGTCTCATAGGCAGCCTTCACAGCACAGCTATTTTTTTGAAAATATGATTTGATAAACATTTTCATCTCAGCACAATGTAACATATATATTCTTTCATAAGTTTTAATTCCTCTTAAGAGGAGTGATCCTATCAATATAAATGGGTCATAAGGATTGCTGCATGATCAGATTAACCTCTCTCCTCATACCTCTTCATTGCCTGCAAGCTTTAGATCAGTTCTGCCTGATATTGGAAACAGTTTGTGTGCTATTTCCAGGCTACTCTTTCCATTTTATCGTTATGGTGCTCTATGTATCTATTACTATATATTGTTTATTGATTTATATTCATATTTATTGGCCCATTCCTACCATATATCCTGATTGTATGTGGATTACAGATCAGCACTGTATTTTAAAACTTTTCTATCTCTTCATTTTTGTAACTAATTTTTTCTTTTTTTTTTTTTTTTTGTAACTAGCTAGTTATACCATACATATAACATGGATTTACACTGGTATTAATTATAATCTCGTTCTTTCTTCACAAACCGAGATGAACAAGTACCTGTTAATAATAGGGCTGTATGCAGTATTTTTTCTGAAATCTCAGAGCCATCAGAACTTTGCCTTAAGACTAAGGATATATGGATTTATGAACCTTAGCTCACTCCTATAGAAGTTTTGAAATGCTTCCTATGGTGGTTGGTAGGATAGGTGTGGATTTCATACTGTGGTTGCCCTCTGAAGTTGCTTAAAACAACACCTAAAATCCCATGCCTTCTCACTGCCTCTGTTGAGCTTGGAACACCTGATTCCTGGAGAACTAAGATAGGAGGTTGACTTTGTTTCCCTCCAAAGTGCAAATACAGAATGATGGAGAACAAGAATGACTTAGGGTTTTGACTAGTCAGGCTTTGCACATTACATTTATGGCTCAGGAACTATTTATTACTTATTTAAATTAGTGTTGTTGTTATCCATATGATTGCTTGTGACACAACCACTGAAGAGCAATTATTTTTAAAAAAACATTTCCCTGGGGAATTCTTCTCCTGCTTTGCATTGTTTTCCACTCATCAAAAATAGCTCTTAAGGAGCAATTTGGCAACTGGACATCAATATATTGCTCCTTGGTTTTGGCTTTGTTATTACCTGTATTGTGTGTTAATTGTATCATTGGTATTTGTGATATGGTATGTTAAGGAATGTAAAGTGTTCCATATTTGCTAGATTTCAGGCAGGATGTTAAGTTTAATCCTGACTTTCCAAGACTCAAATTTGCAGGATAATTCAAACCTATTTATTAATTATTGTGCAGTATATAAACAGATGTCTATTTATTTCATTTGATAGCTTGAAATGGAATAGGTAACATGCAAAGTATGCCTGAGAGTCCATTCAAAATGAGCCTGAATTTTGTCAGATTGTGTGTGGTAGTATATAAATACACAGCAAAAAAAAGAAAATTTACGTCTATTTTGAGTAGAGCTGCGTCCAAGTAGGTTTTTTTATTATGTGTATGAGATTCACCTATTTCAGCAAATCCACTGAGCACTGATACTGACTTTGTTTCAACTGACATTTTAAAATAAATAAATAAATAAATAAATTATAGTACTTTTAAAAGAGTTTACTCCAAAGGATGGAAACATTAATCCATCGCTAAATGGAAGATTTTTCTTTTGGAAAAGAAACTTGGAGATAAGGAAGAGTTCATTTTTCTATCAAATCTGAATTACTGTTGTTTCAGTTCAGCCCAAATCAATGATTTTTTCTGATTCTTTCCCACATTTTTTCCCCTCTAGAAAAGAAATGAGTCTACGTTATAAGAATACATCTCAATTTACACACTACACCTGTAATTTTCCAATGTGTTTGCAAGTCAGTATTATTGATAACTTCTAATTTCAGCCTCTGTAGTTGTTTACCAATACAGTAAGTCACAATAGGCAACACTGTGTGTACTATAAAAAAAAATATATTTAATTACATGTAATATAATTTGCCATGTATTTAATCTAGACAATTTAAGCATTCATTCTTGAAGAATACAGTTTAATTTCAATAAGAAAACAATTAAAGGAGATATTTCTACTCCTGGATTTTTTGATTGTTTTGCTCTTGTTACTTGTTTTCCTCACGCCTTCAAAATAACCAAAGTTGTATGTTGTTTCATGAATGTGTCTTTATGCAGTGTACAGCTGCAGAAGAAACAAAACACATTCTGTTGCAGGATGATGGAGGTACTTTCAATGACTAATGTGTTTAGCTTCGTGTTGTTGCCTGCCTGTTCAACCAGCTAAGAGATAGATAAAAGCAAGCAATAAAGGAGAAGTTGAGAAAGAAAGGTACAAAAATGGTACTGGTACAACCTCTTCATGCCTCTTCAAAGCTATAGAGAAAAGTGCTTGCACATTGAGTATATTGGGATAAGAGTGCTTGGAAGGAATAAAAATTAGAGAAATCAGTAATCCTCAGATCAGTGGAAAAAAAAATCTCATGAATCCTTCAAATAGGAGGAAGTTTGAAAAGAAAGGAGAAATTATCAAAAATGTGTCATTGACATTTGTTCAAAACAACAAGGTGATTTTTGTGTTTGTTTTCTTTTCAGTGGTGGGATTTGCTCACAAAGAGGATTTACTTACTTCTTCACCTACAGGCATTATACCTTGCAAAAAAGTAATATAAATTATTCTGTTTCTAAAGCCTTCTGTCAGCACAAACATGCTGTGACAAGTTCCCCCAAGGAAAGTCCTGTAGGGTCCAAATCCCAGCTGAAATTCCTGAGTGAGCCATGCTGAATGTACCTGATTGCAGGTCAGAGTGACTGGATTGTAGAATATCAACTTGAAAGGTACAAAAGCCTGAGGATCTGTACATCTGGCAGTACAGGTGTCTGCTCATCAAACCAAAGAGCACCACTAAGGTTTTTTTTTCTGAATTCTATCACTACTTAGAAAAGTATGCTGAAATTGCGAAAGTATTGGTTAGCTTATGTTAACTTTATATTCAGTAATATCTCTTCCTGGATTGCACTGTAATTCACCCTGCAGTTCAGCTACTCTGATGCACAGTACACGCTGACTTTCCTTCCTGTTGGTGTTTCTTCTTCCAGTGTAAACTAGAGCATAGGAAATAAGGGAAGAGGAAGAGAGAAAATTATACTCAATTGTGGCTCACCTTATCCTGCCATAGGATGCTGCCAGCACCTGCACCCAGGCTCAGGGACAAACAGCACCTGCAGTTTGGATAAACCATTAATTTCAACAGAAGCCCTTGCAAAGCAGCATGCATCTCAGAGTTGATGAGGAGAGCCACTTTCTTCAACTGGAGAGTTTTCTGGGAATAAGATAAGCTGGATAGTAGATAACTCACATGGAAGCTGTATTTTTTTAGACATTAATATACTCTTTTTTTCTTCTGTATCACTATTGCAGTAGTTTCAGTTACAAAAGAAAACAGGAGTTGTGTCACCAGCTTGCTGTCCTGATTATTTGCTTGAACAACAAGCTTGAAAATGACTGATTTGTTTCCATCTGTGTGCCTCTGTACATCTGTTAAGCTAAATAGATTGAAGGGATTGGGAAATACTACCAGACTAAACACTGATTTCTGTGCTTTTTATAGATGGAAATGACCTAGCTACTCAAAAAAATAACGTTTTATTTCATAAGGAATACATAAGTGAGTTGGAATAGGGAGTACTGTTTGAACCTTATACTCTAAGTTATCTCATTCTTATCAAGTACTTCTGAAAACATGTAGTTTCTCTACTGTTTTGATACATATCAGTGTGAAAGAGGCTCAATTAAACAAGAACAATATACCAAATATTACCAATATTGGCTGTTCTTGTACAATATGAATAGAAAGAAACTCAAATAAATGCCTAGTGTTAATAACAGTAATTCAACAGCAAAAAGGATATCATATTCTTTCCTTTCCCTCCTCTGCGACACATTGTGTCTTAAACCAGAATAATTTGTTCATTTGTAGAAAATTCTGCTCTAAGTCTGCATACAGCTTGATGTTGGAATTTTTTTTTTCTGACTGTATTTTAGGCATATATAAATCTTTGCAGGATATTTTGATGCATATACATATATATATGTATCATGAAGCTTGTACTGCTTATGGACTGCAGTTGTAATAAAATTGGAGATCACAGTAGGTTGCTCTGGCCATCTCAAGCCTAAGCTATCTACAACATCATAATCAAGTTTAACGTCATTAATCATGTCTGTGTGAAATTACATTATGGTAGCAAATAGTTGCTTATGGATAGACTGTATGTAGATGCTGCAGGAACAAACTCAGCAAAGTCAGAGCATCAGTAACCATATCAGTGGCACACACATACCTGAAATTCTTGTACTTAATGTTATTTTCATCTAGCAAAAGCAGTTCAGGTGACCCACAGTCATGATTTTAAGGTAACCATATTTCCAACCATCAATAACCATAACATTTTAGGCCAAAAATCCTAAACTGGCATCTTCTTGTGTTCTGCTGTGTCTACAATAGAAAAATTTGAGATGAAGGGCAAAAAAACCACCGAGCTGTGTTTCTTCAATCTGTGTGGCTACAAAAAAAACGGAAAACAAGAGAAAAACACACACAAGGTAACTACCAGGTTCTGCCCTGATCAAGATAACTGCCTTATTGTGTCCATTATAAATGTTGTCATGTCTTTAGTTCAAACTTTGGTCTTAAACAATGGACACTGCGAAATACATATTTGTTGCATATTGAGAATGCTATGGGAATGACCTAAATATTTTATACAAGGGCAGCAATACATCTTGAACAAACATTATCTAGCCATAACATTCTGGAACGTGAACTGTTGAAACAATTGTGGCTGGGGAGAGGTTCCTACAGGAAGACTAATATCCTAAAGTAAATTTGTTTTCAGGTCTCCTTTTAGAAAGGCTTTCTTTTTTCAGTGCACTGTAGGAGTGTGTGGTGGGGGAGGTAGAAGTTTCCTTGTCTGTGCACTTCCCTGAGGGCTTCACTGAGGAAGAATTCTTGTAAATTCACAAGATGCTCTGTGAAACCAGAAAGGCCATCAGAAACCTCTACAAGAACAAGCTGAACTTTATTCCCCTTTCTTTGTCCATTTTTTGGACTGGCTGATTCTAGAACATGGGTGTAAAAAGCAACATCTACCTGGGAAATTAAGTAGAGGCTAGATATTGGCAATGACCTGGATACTGCATCTTAGACATACATACACTGTTAAATTTGTAGAATTCCCTGTATGGCTCTCTGTCACTGTAAATACTGCCATGAAAAACTAAGAAAGTTATTCTTAATGTAAGGACATACTGATCACTGGATTCTACAGTGACTTTCCTAAGTGAATCATTAGGAAATAATAGTGTCCATGGTTGTATAAGCTACTAGTGAAACTAGAGACTCTTTTGTCTCTTTTATTTCAGTTTTTTTTAATGTCTTCTTTTTGGTCACAAGTTTCTCTTTAGCCATTGACAGTTTTCAATAACCAACTCTTCTGACTATTGGATATTGTTATGTGCAGATTTCCTTGTCTACAAGCTTATTCTCTTGCCTTTTGATCAGTTTCATCTTCCTGTTCAATTCTGGTTGCATTTCTAGAGATACACTGTATGATACCTCTATCTCTATATGATAACTGCATGATAACTTTTAATGGTAAAGGTCTGTGATTAAAAGATCTGTGATTCTGATAAAATAATAGGAGACCTTTTTGTTATTAAACATCTCGGGATTGTATAGACAGCTTAACTACTTTTAGCAGATAATTAATGCATAATTGTTCTCTTATTATTCAGCATGAACAAAATTATTTGCCAGGCTTTCTGATATGAAGAGATTAGGAAACTGCATGAAACATAGACTAAGTTCACTGCATATTGTTATAACTGTTTATATTTCTAGTAGGGATGTTTACTGGAAAACAGAAAAAAAAGAAAATGTAACAGAGCTGTTGTATTTCATGTAATAAAATAACTTCAATAACCAAAGTAACCTTTAGCTGTAACTCCTGATTCTTTTAAGGGAGAGGTAGCAACAAGACCAGAAATTATTTCTTCCATCTTTGGAAACACACTTAAAACAAATCACAGCAGTCTTGGGCCATTATGCAGATCACAGTCCACCTTAAGACAAGCCTGAAGGTCAGCTGAAAGGTTCAGATAGACCAGCTTATTTTCTTTCTTAACAGAGATGAGACCACCTTATGAAATTTTGGTGCTTAATGTTTGATTTCTTTTCAAATCTCTCTCTACTTCAAAGTATTGTGTTCCTTGAAAGCATTATCAACTACTTTTGAAGGATCATCTTATCATGATGCCCATTGCTAGAGAATTCTCACCCTTAGTTTTGTAACCTGAAAGAGCCCAGATCCAAATTTACCAAGTGTAGACTCAGAATTCTTATAAGACAAATCCTGGGTGAAAAATTAATGCTTGCTGGAGTCTTGCTGCCGCTAGAATATCTCTTTTAGTAAGACTTCCTTGTGAAAGCAGCTGTGAACTGTCTCCAGAAATAAACCAATAATATTTTATACCTCTAAAATGAGCAACTTTTAGTCTCTGGCAGATAGACTAGATAACAGCCCCACTTATTATTTAGATGAAGTGATAAGCTTCTAAATCTTCATGGTATCTTGGTGATGTGCTGAGATCACTGGAATTGCAAAGAGCACTGACAGTCATAAAAACTGGCACTGTGCAGGTTTTGAAGGTGGTTTTATCTACTGTTTTCTAGAAGATTAAAGGCATAAACAAGAAAAGCCTTTATTTTTAAAAGATATTTTATAACAAAGAAATCCCATGATAGCTTTTTTCCACTTCAATATTGTATTTGTCAGGTACATTACAGAGCCACATATATAATGTAGAATATAGAATACAAATCATAAATAAGGCAACTTCCTTTAGAAGAAACAGAACAGCTTTTTTCTCACCAGTTTCCTAATTCAGCATCTTCAATGATATTAGTGTAAGCAGAAAAATATTTAAAGAATATTCTGAATTGCAAAAGGACACTCTAGACATTGTTCTGCTCTTCTGTACATCTATAATATACAAAAATCTAAGAGACAGCTTTTGCATAGCTGAGATTGTTAAAACCTTACTTTTCAGACAGCACCTGAGGCTCTACATTGAGTCTGATGCTAGCTGTGAAAATTAACAGGTAAGTCACTATAATTGAATAACTTACCTTGCATGCAGGGCACATTGATTAGAAGGGTTTCAGAACTTATTACCAGCAAGTGTTAAACACAAGTTAATCTGTGGGTCAAACTGAATTCAGACAACTGGAGATAGTGGGACTATAGAGATGATATGTAGCTAGCAACAGTTGTGGCTTGCTTAAGGATACAAGTAAACACAATCTGGTTAGGACACTTAACAGGATAAATGTGGGGGAAAAAAAGGATAAGGTGAACAATATATCAAATGATTTGTGGGCAGTTTTCAGTACATGCATGTTCTCCTATAATGCTGAGAAGAAATAACGTGCCATGGCTACTATTTGTCGAAGTGTTCAAGTGTTTCCTATAGAAAGATACCTGCTCCTGTTACCTTTCCTCTGATATTATTTTTTGCTCTCTGTAATGTAATCTCTAGATTCATGCTGGCTTTAATTCTTCAGAGACAGTTGTTTCCCTACTTTCCTGCCCTAACAGACTCATGGTCCTCTCTCCTCTCTTCACTTCCTCAGGTGTCTCAGTCACAGATCAAATCAAAGAAAATTTGTTGTTGAAATGACAGAAAGTTGTAGTCATTCTGGATGGGAAAAGATGTTACAGGTCTAAATTACAAAACCTACAAAAAAATACAATTGCTCATTGAGAAGCAGTCTCTAGGAGTAAACCCTGAACAATTACGCAGGAAGTCTGTAGTCTCCTTGTGACAAAAGACTGTAAATGGTAGATAGGGCAATTAGCTGCCAGGCGTGACACAGGTAGAGCTCATGATGTTTATGAGAAGTATGGACTCGAAGAAAGACTGCATTTTGTATCATGTGAATGAAAATAGTTTGAATGGAATTAACACGTGCCACATTATTGTTCACAAGCAGGCTACTTCCTGAGTAGGTATTAAAATCACTTTGTCTTGGCTTTCTTGTTTGTTTGTTTGTTTGTATTTGTTTATTATTAATTGCACATTATGTTAATGGAAATTTCTGTGTGTAATTATACAGATTTAGTATCGGCTTTAGCCTTGGCCTTTGGCATTCTGGCATCTGTGTATCTACTGGCTATTTTTTCATGTTCTTCTCTATATATACCTGCTAGATTTGATAGGAAGTCACATTAAAAAGAGAGAGAATACAGTTGATGTTAATACAATACCTGAAGCTTGTCTTAGTCACAGAAAGGTTTTATAAGGCTAAATTAAAATTTATGACAACTAGCTATATTTATTAAAATTGGCTCAGGTTTGTTGATACAGAAATTAAACTCTGGCATAGCAACTGCATTGTCACTTCTAATTTATATCATTTTTTTTACTCATTAGTCTTACTTTGTGTATACCCTTTCCTCGTAATGAGAGCAGAAAGAGAATTTGCAGCCTACTGAGTTAGCCATCATAATTGTAAGCTTGTTTCAGGCCCTCTCAAACCACAGGTTTTGTTAGTATTATGAGCCAATTTAGCAACAAAGCCCTGTTAATAAGTATAGTTCAGTAGTGTTTTTAAAGCAGAAGTAAATGATCAGCTCTTTATGTATTTGTTCTGCGTATAACAGCACAGAAAGTCTTGGTGCAGCAAGATCTTATGTTGGTGCAGCTGTATCATATGCTACCCACATTTGCTGATTGTCATGGTGATTTACTGTTGTGACCAAAACTTTCCTGGTTCTGCATACTAATAATTGTAGGCTGTTTGTAACATTTATGGCCAAAAGCATTGGAAATATACTCTAAAGTTATGTCTGTACTAGTAAATTTAACAAGTGCCATGGAACTTCCTGGACATTAAACCTCAATCATTGGCAGCTTAAAATGGTTCGAATCGACCTTTACATGTTTTTCGCATGTTCCCACATGATTCCCAAGGGCAGTTCAGGAAACAGTACAGGCCAGTGGCCATTTCCAGTTTGCATGCAGCCACTTTAGTTTGGAAACTAAGAAACTATAAAAGTATGGATCTCATCCATTGTGTGCCAGTGAGCCTTGGTGGCAGGGAAGGATCCTGGGAACAGAAGCTATCTGTTGATCCCAACAGTCTGACTGTCAAAAAACATTGTACAATGAATGCAGAAACAGGTGTGGTTTTTTTTAAATGGGTTTGTAGTTGCAGACACAGCTTTTTGTATATTTATGTAATAAACATAAACTTAGCCCTTCAACAAGGAAGGAGTGGTGATCAGTCATACAGATGTCTAACTGCTGGTGTCTTGGTTAAGAGGCACTACCAGGTCCTCCTGACATGCCCTTGGGAAGGGATGACTGATTACTTTATGGCTCTCAGTACTTGATTGGGAGTGGATTACATTGGATTAAAATAATGAGTGGCTCTTTACTTTTCAAGACAAGAACATGAAGCTCATTGGGAATGATGCTGTAAGACGATTTTAGCTATACAATAAAATTTACTCCTAATGCTTGTTGAGGGAAGAGGGTTGCTGAATATTTTAGGCAGGCAAGGTTAATTTAATTTGCTTGCTATATCTGTATAGATCTTCAGAACATTTTGGGTTCGGATCAAGAAAAGAGATTTCTCTTGAGCTGAGAAGAAGTTTCTGTATAAACTTGTTCTCTTTGCTCCTTTATGTATATGAGAGAAAACCTAAGAACAGTAAGCAATGTACTGATTTTTATACTTACTCTAAAATTACACTGTTTCTTTATTCCTGTACTCACACGTGAAACATGCTTTTCATTTTACATATCATGGAATCTGAGCAGAATCATGATCCTGCCTCTCAGATAATGTTTATTAACTTCTCAAGTTTTCTCAAAGTGGAAAAATTTTGAAAACTGTCTCTAAATGTGGTTTTCATCTACTCAGGATTGTTTCTGGCCCCAGTTGTAATAATTAAGACTATAGATTTCATTGGATTAGTGCAATTCAATTAATGTAAAATAATTAAAATACCATTATTAACAAAGACCTATAGTCTACTTGCCCAAATGTTAATTACGTTTCATATTTTTCATCCTTCATATGGCTCTTAAACTTGTGGAAATGCTCCCCAAGTTAAATACTCAATAGATAATCGGGTGTAATTTTAAACACTGGCATATCAGAAGCACCTGCAAGGATAGTGGGAGTGAGGAGCCAGGTTGTGGAGATAGGGGAAGAGAAAAAGAATGTGCTGGTTCTGTCCTTTGACAAAAGTACAAACAGCAGGAGAAAGAAAGTTTCTTGTCAATCCAATTGTCATTAATACTGTATACAGTTCAACTAGTACCTGCAGATGAGGCTTCTGTAAGAAAAATCATCATAAAGCAGTGTACTACTAGTCCCATTAATGAGTTTCTTTTTTCCAGATATAATTATTTCTGTTTAAGTTTTAAAAAGCAGGGCAGCATTTCCCTCAATATTCCTGGATTCTCACAGAAAAAAAAAAATTGTATGACCTTCCCAGACACTAAAGAATCAGTATATAGGCTATTCACTGATTCTAATTCAACTTCCCTTGATAATTAGTTCCCTGAAATGAGTAGGAAGAAAATCATCTGAGTTACCACAGATATTCTTTCTTAGCAGAACAAAGTGGCAGTTCTGTATATCCCCAAAATTTGAGCTGCATAAATCACAATTTTATATCACAATTCTGTGTCCTCATCTCTAGGGAGGCAGAAATCACAGATAACTAGAACAGATTTCTTGTTTTATTTGCACTAGAAACAGCGAAAACAAGTTAGCACACAGAATTAAGATGAGGGAAGTACAATTTTAGCCATGGATAGAAACAGTAGGATAAAGACTAGAAATGAGTCAGAGATGACCCTAAGATAACAAGCAGTGTTTGTAATTCTTATAAATTCCTTCCAAATAACAGGATTTTTGTTGGGCTTATGATCCTGTGAAACTCCAGCCCACTCAGGAATTTCTGTCTCTTTAGTAAAAGTCCGTCCTTTCAAACAGCTAACACCTTGTGAAATGAGGGGCCAGGCAACAGAGCCAAGGACGGGACTGTGTAAGGTACGAGAAGCAGAAATGGGGCAGAATGGATGCGTGAAGCAAAAGAATATTGCTTGTTTTGGAGTCAGGGCAGCAGATGTGACTGCTGAGAAAAGACACCTCTGGAAGCTTCAGAGGATAATAACCACAAAGCATACTGGATACAGAAGAATGTGTCCACTAATACGGCACCCCACACATGCCAGGGATAGTGAAAGGCATGGTTCACGAGATGTGCAAACACATTTTTCTTAAAAATGTCATCATTTTTTGGCATCATGATTCATGACTCTAAAGGCAAAAATGCAGGATTTGAGCAAAAATAAAAAAAAGAGGCTGGAGAAGAGAAGTAAGACACAGTGTACAGTATTGGCCACCTTTTTTCCCCAGGATGCTGCTAAGATCTTATCAAGAGAGAAGAGAGTGAAAAGGAAAGGGACTGAGGAGAGACGGAAGATAGGAAATAGTTGCCATCCTCCACAAAGGTGTTTGGCCAGGAATGTGACTGCAAGGCACTGGCCTCGTAAGGCCTAAGGTTCTTTTACCATATTTAAAAAAAAAAAATTGTTTCCTGAAGATGTATTTTTCGAAACATAATTTGATCAACTCCTGGCCTACTAACAAGCACACTAGCATCGTTAAGGTTTAGTCAAATTAATTTTCTCTGCATACTGTGGCTTCAGCGTACTTTGCATCTGGGATAGCTTCCCAGGCAATTAAAGCCAAGCAATTAAGCTGGTAAACAAGCGAGCGTTATTCTGTCTAATCCCAGCTGCGAGCTCCCGCGGAGGAGGCCGGGGCAGCGGGACGCCCGGTCCTGCGGGACGCGCCGGCTGCCGAGCACTGCCCCGGCCCCGGCCCCGGCCCCGGCGGAAGGCGCTGCGCTGTGCCGCGCTGTGCTGTGGGCGGGAGCCGCACTCAGCCCGCCGGGTGGCGGGGGTCAGGCTTTGCACAGTCCCAGGTTTTTACCGTACCACGGTAATTCCTGGGCCACCGCTAATCACCTCCGTCAGCAGCGCGGAGCAGAAACGCCTGCGTAACCGCGGCTTCAGTAACCAGCGAGGGATGGTGCGAGCTCCCACCGCTGGTGTAATGCTGACAGCCCGGGCAGCCCCTGCGGACGGGCAGACAGACACCAGCACCACGGACACTGCCTCAGCCTCCGGGCAGCCGGGCACGGGCGGCTGCGGGGGCAGCGCACGGCGGGAGCAGGGTTGAGCCCGCCGCTGCCATCCCCCTCCGGCGGCCGGGTTCGGCGTGCCCTGGGGGACAGGGAGAGACCGGAGCTCTTCCCGGCTCTCGTCTCAGCCGTGACCTCGTCCGAGTTGTGTTTACATAGGGCGACTCCCAAGTTTAGCGTTGAGACAAAATTTATTGCGGTTATTCCGCGGGAAGAGCTCTGCCGCTGCTGCTGCGAAAGGAAACAGGGACAAAACGGGCAGGAGAAGCGGCAGCGGGTCGGAGAGGGACCAGGGCTCTTCTTGGATGGTTTTATTTATCAGCAGTTTGGCAGCAGCTCTTACTTTTTGCGATGCTGCTCGTTTCCTTTAAAATAAGTTTTTAGCTTAAAATGTCTGTAATAACTCTGGGACTTATCCCCTAAAGAGGTACGAACCACATCCCCGTCCAGCAATCTCCGTCGGTCCTCTCGGTGCTCAGCGAGTGGCACCTTGCCCCCAAGTGACTTCCTGTCCTTCCCCAGGTGTCCTGCCGTCCTTGCCTCTGGTGCAGCCCCGTGTCTTTTCACTTCTCCCCTCGCGAGTACTCCTACCCAGGGCTTCCCCCACCCACCCCTTTTTTGGGCTGTCGTGTATTATTTCTGCTTTGTCTGCTAAGGCGATCTGCGGCCGTCACGGTTTCAGCCCGAGGGAGGAGGGGAGCGGGAGAAGTGTCAGACCTGGGGGTGGAGGGTGACAGACACGGGCCTCACCGTGCCACTGATGTTGTGTCATTTTTCTTTCAAAACCAAACGCTGAGATTGCCCTCCCACCCCGTCCCTCGTCCCGTCCCCCCCAGGGGGGGCCCTTGGAGCTGACCTTCCTTCTCACTTGCCGCGGGAGCCCCCGCGCACCCCTCCGCGGCCACCTCAGACCCAGGGGTCTTCCCCGTCCGACCCCATCCCCGCTCCTGAGCGTAGGGGTTCGCCCCGGCCGCCGGGAGGGCGCCCCCCGTGGCTCCCACTCCGCTGCCGCGCCGGTCTTCCCTCTCCTCGCGTGACCTTCCCAACATGGCGCCGCGGCCGCGGCCTCACTTCCGCCCGTGCGGAGAAACCCCGCAGCGGATCTCGCGGCTCCCGCTTCCGGCCCGGCCCCTTTCTGCCGCTGCTCGCCCCGCGCCGCCATGCCCGTGAGTGCGGCCCCGGACCCGGCCCCCCGCCCCCGCCGCTCCCGGCCCCGTGCGGGGCCCGGCGTCGCGGCCCGGCGGGGAGAGGGGTCGTGGGGAGGGAGGCGGGCGGAGCTGGGCTCGGTTCTCGGCGCGGCGGGACCGCGATCGGCGCGGCGGGGGCCGCCAAGATGGCGGCGGGCGGGGCGGGCAGGGGAACGGGGCCGCTGCCGGGAGCGGGCGCTCACCGGGCTCGTCCCCGCAGTTGGCGAAGGATTTGCTGCACCCTTCCCCGGAGGAGGAGAAGAGGAAGCACAAGAAGAAGCGGCTGGTGCAGAGCCCCAACTCCTACTTCATGGACGTCAAGTGCCCGGGTAGGGCCGGGTCCCGGGAGCGGCGGGGGGGGAACACAGCGGGTCCCGGGGTCCCCCCCGCCGCCCCCTCAGCGCTCCCCCTTTTCCCGCGCAGGTTGTTACAAGATCACGACGGTTTTTAGCCACGCTCAGACCGTCGTGTTGGGCGTGGGCTGCTCGACCGTGCTCTGCCAGCCCACGGGAGGCAAGGCCCGGCTGACAGAAGGTGGGTA
>WUAM01000010.1:3502-21227 GCA_024336885.1 Actenoides hombroni
ACAATTTCAGAAAAAGTCTCAGAAATGATAATACAACAAAAATTATCGTGCACACAACTCCTAGTATCTGTCTCTTTTTCTCTGATCATTCTTTCACTGCTAAGGTCAACAGTGCTAGTCTGCCTCAAGCAGAAAGGAGTGGGGAGCATTGCAGCAAACCATCAGTGCTCCAAGTCTTTCACTGAGAGAATTGAAATGTTGATGCTGGAGTTACTTGCTCTTCTTTGCTAGGAGGAATGTGATACTGGTGTTCATGGTTTCTTCATCCCCTTCTTTAGGATACACTTTGAGGCGTTTTTTAACGTTTGGTAGTCTTCTGCACCTTGCAGTTTATTCTGCCAGTTTATATTGCATCCAAGTTTACTCTGGTGGGTCTTATATATTTTGGCTATTGTTCTTTATTACCTTCATTTTTCTTAGCTCAGTATAGGCATTACTTTAACTGACCATGGGTGAGTTGTGTATAGCCCTTGTATTTCTAGTGTCAGCTTGTGCCCCTTTTCTTATCAACCCATGCCTGAACTCCGCTGCACTGCATTCTGTGTCCTCATTCTCAAGCCTTCTGCTGTCAGACCAGGCTTGTATTCCTCTGCACTGTATCATCATGCCATTACAAATATTCCATTGTACCAGAATAACTATGTTTCTACTGAATATAAGAAATACAGTTATACCATAAAAAAACCCAACAAACAGTAAATGTAAAATAATTCCAAAAAATTATTACTATGTCACAAATTATTACCTATGTCACAAAAAGGTGCAAGCAAGTCAAGAAAAGTCCAAAACAAGCCTGACAAGCCTTGGTCCTGTGGACTTGCAAAGCCACTACAGTTTGCATCCCATTGCTAGCAATGGCAGTAGTGTGTTTACAGGGCCACAGGGCTACGGTAGAAGCTATACCTTTAGAGAAAAGTGGAATTGAATTTGAGATACAGTTTGATCCTGGACCACAATATGACTGCCATCAAGGTGTTGTGTTTTACAGTACCTGTAAAATCACAGTAAGTTCAGTTTTGCAGATTCTGTACGTGTTAATTACAAAGTTGAGTTGCCTTAATTGCCTATGCTTACCTACTGCTGGTGACATTTCTGTATCCTACTTGTCTCAATGGAAAAAACTTGAGCATCCACAGACACTGAAAACATTGAATTAAAAATGAGAAATAAATCAAGTCAATGCTTTGCACTATAAAAGGGAAAAAAGACACCAAAGTCCCTTCTTTTGGAATTTACTTTGTTTTCTGATTCAAACTGGAGAACTTTTTCAGGATTCATGGAATATTTTAGTACTGAATTTGGTGTTTGGGATTTGGAGTAGATCTGGCAATGTCATGGAACAAATACTTCTGTAAGCAATAAAGAGTTTCATCTTGGGTCTGAAGACGTTGAATATACATGTTCAATGTACATATTCCTAGCAATTTTTTTTTTCCTTTTTCATCTTGAGTTGTCATTGTTTGTTCTCAGTAACAGTGATTTTGACAGCAGTAGTTCCTGCAAACAGTTTTCCAAGTTATGTAAGTACTCTTAGAGGCAACTCAGGCTTCTTTCAGTGTCACTCAGAGTATGTCTGAGATCCACTTGGTGCAGCCACTATTCTGGTGTAAGACTACTTCAAAGCCAACACTTCTTTAGTCAGAAACAGTTGTAATATTTAACATAATTAGAAAGACAGTGGGCAAGACAGAGAATCTATATTCTTAATACAGAACTAGGAAATCAATATAATAATCACTGTTTAAATGTACTGTTAATAAATAATTGTTGTTTTCTTGGATAAAAAGGATGTTAGAAAAACTCTAAGACATTTTAACGATATGTGCATTTCAAACAAGCAATTTTATAATCAAACTTTTCCTCTTCAAATCTTCATTTTCATCTAAGATGAGATATCCTGATCTTGTATCACACCAATCTTCATTGTAAGTATTTATAAGATCTGTATTGTTCCTGGTAATCACATTATTAGGTATCAGTATAATCAGGCAGAATAGAAGAGGATGACTATTAAAATTATATGTTCAAGACTTACCAGGGATAAATTAATCGGCTAGAAAATAGTTTCCTCTAGATTTCATAATTAATATACTAGTGAAATTAAAAATAAGATCCAGCAAGCTGGAGATGATTTCAAGCTTGTGGAAGGTACCAGGAAGAAGCAGAGAGAAATAACAGTGCAAAGCACTGTATGTGGCTAGTCAGATAGGAAGACTCTTCTGAAACGTGTTCTGAGAGATTTCCAGATGTCTGTAGGTGCATCGTGTGACAGGCAAAATCAAAGCATATAAATCCATTATCAGCAAAATCTATCAAGTGGTTATGTGTTGATTTTGAAAGTTCCCTAGATGTTTAAGCTTAGGCTTCTGCATGTGTGCCATTGGTGTAGCTAGAAAAGACTTTCTATTCAGTATACTGAAAACATGCCTAATTCATAACAACAGCATAGCTCCTCTTTTCGCAGTTATGAAATAATTTTTTTTATTTAGGAGCACTCCTGACCCAAAGTAATTTCTTACCATTTCCTTAAAATTTGCAGATAAAACCTTGGGTTCTATGTGCAAAAGTGTAACAATAGTAGTTAAGAGCATAGTTCTCCTCCCTCATGTACCAGACTCCTTGGGCTCTTCCTGTGGCAGCCCCAGCTGCCTCACTAGCCCATCACTGAAGATCTCTTCTTTCTGGACAGCATTAACAGCAAGAGCTGCAGGAGGAATTTGATCCATATTCGTAACCATCTGCTGGGTATCTGTTGCCCTGCCTTTGCTGCAGCCATTCCTCTACCATTACCAGCCAAAGCCTAATTAATATTTCTTCATCTTGAAGAGTGTGTGAGATTGTCTGTCAGCCAACAAAAGCTCTTTCTTCCACTGGTATTTAAGAAATGGTTATTATTTTAATTGAAGCTCAGTTCTGTATCAGCAGGTCCCAGTTCATCCCATATTTACAATCTTGTTAAATAAGATGAAGGTTAACAGGATACCAATAGAGATATTCCAAGGATTTTAGGAAGATAAGGCATCCAATGACTCATGTATTTTGTCTTTAATAATGCCTCCTTTATTTTTAAGTAACTTTTTTTTTCTCTTACAGCTTGCCCATGTTCTTTGCTCTTCTTTTCTGTATGCCAGCTCTCCGTATAAAAACAAAAATGGTTGAAAGTTGGTACATCATGATAACAAAAATGAAATATATTACTGCAAGCTCAATGCCATGATAATAAAACTGAAATATATTACTGCAAGCTTATTGACTCATAGGTATTTTATGTGATATCTTGTTCACCTGTTTCGCAAATGTCTAGATTCAGAGAAGAAAGAGTTCCTGCATTAAAACAGTATTCCTCTACATTAAAAGTCTTTAGTGATTTTTTGTGAACAAATAGATTTGGCTGAATGGGTCGATGTGCTTCTGACCGAGTCACAGATTGTTGCCTAAAACTTACAGGAAATATTTAGGAAAATTAAAAAAAAAAAAAAGCCCAACAAGTATTACCTGTAATAATACATTCCTTTTTTTTTTTTGACTTAACAATTTTCTGCCTGTGCTTTAGCCAGCAGTCTTCTGTTGTGGGAAGGGCTGAAGGTTTGCACTTAAAGCATAGAATTCTCTGCTGCTGAGATTCACTCTTTTCATGGCATTTTTATGCTAAAATTAGTCTCAGTTCTGACTTTCAAGTGTGCTTTTATCTATATCTACTTTCTAGAAGTCTTTCCTACCTTTATTTCCATAGCTTCCTTAACTCAAGCTGCTGTTTGCTGTCAGGTTTCCATTTTTCTATGTGGACTTTCTTAGCCAATAGGACATTAGAATAACCAAGACAACCTGGCAGTTTCTTCTCATTCTTACCTTGCTGATTTGCATTGTCCTGTGACAGAGCAGAGGTGCTTGCTTTACTCTAAAGGAGCTCGGATTGTTGAGAGCATATCGTTTTGTGACTGAACAGGGTTTAGGTGCTTTTGTAGAGTCACAGCAGTAAAAAAAAATACTTTATTACTCATGGCCAAAGAATTTATTGTAAATGTGCTTTACAGTAGTGGTGTACATAAATATGAAGGCTTCTTTTCCTGGATGTGTAAATCATTAACAGAACAGTATGTGTGGTCAATAGTCAGCTTACATTTCAAGTAGTGCTTACTTTTATCTAGAGTATGCGGTTGCAGCAAAGCATAAAACTGGCAAAGGTTCAAATTCATCAGTACCTCATCTCTAGCTGCAATAAATTACATCTAGAATTTAATGTTTTGTATGTACAGTAATCATTCAAAATATAAAACTCTTCCTTATAGACAAATCCATCTACTGAAAAGCAGCTCGTGCATAGAATCTGTTTAAAGTAATCTTTTGCTGCTTCACCCTTTCTCCTGGAGTCAGTCCACTTAGGCCCTTTATCTCCTTAACAAGAATTTAAGCAGCTTGTCCTTACCCTTGAGGACTATACAGTCTGTCTGCAGTTACTCATACAACCCCACCCTAACCTGTGGCTCCACTCTCTCCCCCTCTTTTGTGATCTCATGTGTGAAGGTTATTGTTTTATGCCTATTTCTATCAGATGCATTTAGGCCAATGTAAACTTTGTTTTTCCTCTTTCCTTCTTCAGCATAAAAAACATTTGTAGAAACAGAATGGTTTGTATTGGAAGGAACCTTAAAGGTGATCTAGTTCCAGCCCCCCTTCCATGGACAGGGACAGCTTCCACTAGACCAGGTTGCTCAAAGACCCATGCAGCCTGGCCTTCAACACTTCCAGGGAGGGAGTATCTGAGAGTCAAGTTAATACTTGATCTGGCTGGGACAAGCCGTGAAGGCTTGAATTTATAATCTGAGTTATGTGATATTCAAGTTTACTTCTTTCATGGAGGTGTTTATGGAAGAATAAATCTCCCTGTTTTTTGCTTCCAGGAATGCTTTTATCAACACTTATTTCTTCTAGAAGCTCTTCCAAACTCCTTCCTAATTTGTGATATTCTGCTTGATCATTCTTAGGTTGTAAATCATTATCCTTAGTAAACACCCTAATCTGAAACTTGAAAAATAACATGTAAAAATGCGCTATTATACTAATTATTTTTATCTGGAGCGTATTTAAGAATATTATGTAGTGCAAAAATAGTTTGCATTAGTTCATTTTAATTCTTAAAATATCTAATAGACATCTTAAAAACAGACTGGAGAAAAGGTAGCAAAGCAAATACTTTTTATAAGAATGGTTATGTTGTTACTTCATCTTTTTTTTTTTTTTTTTAAGCAGGAGGCAACATACAGTCTTTGTCATTCAAGCTTTGATGTTGAAATAATCTTCCACATTTTATTTTCAGCTGTATTCAATGTATTTCATTCACTGTACCCTCACAGATGATGGAACTAACAGTAATTTCTGTACAGTTTATGAAGTGTGAGAGAAATTATGAAGCTATTATGAAATTTGGCAGGGGAAATTATAAGTTTTTCTGAGTTTTTTGTATTAGAATTATGTCAGTGGAGTTGAAATCAGCTGTTTACTATACGGGAAGTACGACGTCTCACCTATTGATACAAATAGTTCCTTATTTACCTGAATAAGGGGAAGCATCTGAAAAACTGTACCAGCTGATGCTACAAGTTCTTCAAGAGTCTTTTCAGAAAATGTAGAGTAGACAAATGCAAACAGAAAATGGAAAGAACAAATATGTAGATACTGGCATTAAAAAATGGCGCAGGTAGATGTGTCAAGAGAGGAAATCCAAGAATCTAGAAGGAATGAAAAGAATGTTTTACATTGTTTGAGCTTCTAAGCTGTGAAACCCCATGGCTAGCTAAGATGAAACAGTCATGTGACAAAAAGTTCTGAATTATATTAAAGGGTCTGATGCTTTCTTCTAGTTGTTCTTTTCATGCCATCTGAGTACAGAAGATGTGTTTAGACTCCCTGTGCAAATTTGAAATGATTTTGCATGTTGATATGTCCAAAGAGAGGCTCTGTCTCACCTGTTGGGAAGCCTTGGAGGTCAACAGTGTTCCCAGGAACATACAGATGGAGGGCTCCATTTTGTCAGTGCCCCACCAGCAGCCCATACATAGGGACTATGACACAGGGCAAGCAAAGCTGTATCAGTTCAGGACAGACAGATATGAAGAACACAAAATCCAGTGCACTGGGACCCAGCTCAGAAGTCGAGTGAAGAGAGGACTCAACCAGCACCAAGATACCCACTTTGTATAGAATATTTTGAAGTGTTAAATAGGGAATGCTGTGTATGCGTGCAAGGTGCCAGGGATTATCTTTCCATTGCATTGAACAAAGCATCTTACAAATCAGAAAAGACCAAGTCATATTTAGATGTTTTGTTTGTTCAAATGAGATTTTAATCCCACTGATTTTAGCTTCAGGAGAGTTTTCTGTTTCATTCAAATTTGCTCTGGAATCTTAGTAGTTTACTTATAAGACAATGGGGAAAAACTAAGAATTTGCATTTGGGTTTATACGCATCAGGTTTAAAAATCAGCTGTTTATATACACACAAAAAAAAGAAGGAGATTATTATTTTTATCTTCAAATCAATTTAATAACTGATGGTACTACTGGAGCCCTACTGCATTATCACATTAGAAACTTTGTGAGACCATTTACAGACTGCTTCCACATAAGCAGCAAGCATTTATATACGATAAAGATGTTACATTTCCTATGATCCAGAATATGCTCTGAGTCAGAGTGCAACTTTTTTAGTTTTACTCGAGTATTCACAAGCTAATTATATTATATATGCACATTGCATGAGGAAAAGGGCAATGCACTCCTCCTTTAAGTAAAAGAATCCATCAACATCAGCAAAACTTGCAAGGCATATACCACCTAAGGACAAGCCAGCACCTTCCAGTGTAGGTCAGTTTAGTGAAATGCTAATACTACTCAGTTAATTGTCTCTTATTCTGCAGCTCTAGGTTTAAATGAGCACCTGCAGAATATCTCTACCTGTGCAGAAGGGGACAGTGGTAATAAAAGAAATGGACTAGACCCAGGAACATGCAGCTCTTACGAAAATATCAGTGAAAACATTAATGCCAATCTATACTAATCTTTTTCATCTGAAACAATAGGCAACTGCATCAAGCTAAGCTCTTTCTAATATTGGCAATTTCAAGAAGTACTTTTTCCATAGACATGAAATGTCCTTGAGCCATTTTTTTCACACACACAGTTTTAAAAAGGTTTTGTTTTAGCAGTGAGTTGACATTTTTTTATGCCCAGTTATTCTTGTATTTTGCAGTGTTCATCCCAAACTGGCTAGGGAAGGCTGAGTATTATACCAGTCAAAATGTAAAGCCCTTTTCTGAAACTACAATGAAATCCCTAATTTCAAGACCATTACATTATCAGCCATTTCTCCTGAAACTATGAGAGCTCACAGGCTAGTTCATATTTTTGGTTGAACTCCTGCTACTGTTTACCCTTCCTCTCTACCGAGACCACCTAGTTTATTTGCAGCAATGTAGGAATCTAACTGCATCAATCCACATAAGATACGAAGAGAGGGATGATCAAAATGCACAGTGTAACAAGAGTAGCGGTTGTTAAAGTATGGCTTGGAAATTATCTCACATATATGTATGTTTCATATTTTGGTGCTTTGTTACATCTGTTCACTGTCACAGTTGGCAGTTCTACGGGAGCTGATGAGATTTATTTTATTTTGTATAAATCACTCCTGAAAAAATTAATCAAAATTATTGTTGCAAGTTGCAACTGCTATGAAGAAAGTGAAGTCGCTCACTAGAGTTCATTTTCGTGTTCTATTTGAATTTTGTTTCCTTTTTTATAAATATGCATGTTCATATTAAGTTGCTGCTGACATACTCTTTTATGTAGGGCAAGTGCAGTTTTCTTTTTCTTTGATTGTTGATATTTAGCCAATATAACTGAAGGAACTGGGTTTTTTGTTTGTTTTACACTGTTTTCATTAGCTTCTAAAAGGGGACAGGGCCACAGACATCATAGAATGTATATGGAGATACTGCATTAGAAGGTCCGCCTAAATTCAGGTAAGTGCTCCAAGAGAGTAAAAGTTTTGGATGACAACCAGAGTGACAATAGAACAGTAGAGCTATAAACAGAAGGAAGAATATTGGCCTGCATTTTCCTAATGGCAACCTTCCAGTACCTGCAGGGAAGTTATTGAGAAGATGAGGGCAGACTCTTGCTGCCGTGCATGGTAGGAGAACAAAAGGCAACAGGCACGTATAGCAACAAGAAGGTTCTAACTGAATATAGGGTGGTATTTGATCACTGTGAGGACAGTCAAGCAGTGGAATATGTTGCCCCAGAGAGGCTGTGCAGTACCCATCCTTGGAGATTTTCAAGTTATGAATGGGTAAGCCTAGAGCCACCCAGTCTGGTATCACATGTGACTGCTTTCAGGAGAGGGTGGATTTACAGATCTCCCAAGATTCCTTGAAATCTGAATTATTCTTCGATTGTGTGGTTCTGTGCTGTTCTACTTGATGTTAGTAGGTTCCGTGAAATTTAGGTGACCCTGCTGGGTCTTTCTACTGCTGTTGTTTTTCATTTGTAGCACATTTCTTAACATCTGCTTCCATCCAGACACATTGTCCCTTTCTATGTGCAGCATTTCCTGAATTTAGTGATTTCTGTGTGCATGTCCCACACTGTTAGCCCTGCTTTTCTAAGTCTTCACTAGCAGTACCCGCAATAAGAAGTAAAACTTCATTGACTTGTACTTAACTGGTCTTTTTAGAATTGGCAATAAGATTTACCTGCCACATCAAGCTCAGTGTAACTAACACATTCAGGAGAATATGTGGATACTGTGTTTCCTAACAATAAGTACTACGTAGCTCCAAATATTTACAGAACTTCATGGAGTTCTAAACAATCATGTTGTATTTGATTTTTCCATGTTCCTAACTTAAGCAGCTGTTGTACGTCTAGAGTTAAGTTCAACTAGCTTTTTTGGCTTTCTTACTTGTGCTCAGACAAATACCATTGATTTGTTCTTCAAGCCTGTTTTTAGAACACCTATTTTGAATGGAAAGTTAAACAAATATATGCTTCTGCATGTCTAATTTGACAAACACAGATAGTGAGTTAATCTCAGTTTCCAAGGATGGTGACTCCACAAGCTCTCCCATGCAAACTTTCACTATTTAATACACAGCTTGTGAAATATCAATTAAATTGCTGAGTTACTGATTTCTCTCTAACAAAAAATTGCAAAAGACAAGTTGTTTTGTCCCTTTTCTCCTACAACTGTCTTCTCTTCTTTCTCAGCCTCCTCTCCCTCCTGTGTGCACACATGTACAGACACACACGACAGGAGACAGAAGTTTTCCTTTTATCTCTGTCTTCCATAAGTCTCCTGACTACTACAGCATGTGTTCTCTCCTTCCTCTGCAGACGTCTACTCCTGATCCTCTTTCATCCTCCCTCCACATCTTACTCTGAATCTCATCTGAATCTTATCAGAATCTAAACCTCCCATCTGTCTTCTCTGTGGTGATTATCCATGAATCTACAGCTTCAAAACTTTCCTTTTGCCTCTAGTCCCAACAAAAATATTGTCCTCTCTGACATTTCTTTGTAAATTTGTTACCAGCAGAGCCAGCTAGGCAGGGCTTGAGGATAGTTCCTGACCAGTAACCCAAATTCTTTGTTTCTCGTGTTCTTCCTTAACTACTGTAGAAGATTAAATCACCCTACCAGTTAAGCAGCAAATCACTTTTCACATTTGATTTCAGATCCAGGCAGTCTTGTGCATTCCTTTACATTGTTATTCTAAAATATTGTATTTCCTGCCCACCGCATCTCTTCATGTATTTTATATTAAGCAGCCACTGTACAATAAACAGTAAAGTTGGGCAAGGAGCAAGCAAACCTCATTCTTTCCCAACTAAGTACCCTAAACACTAAGCTGTACTCACATTCTGTCCTGGTTATCTTTTTTCTGTTCCTGTAACTCTTGCATGCATAGCCAGAATGGAAACAAGATTGGTTGAGAACAATTCTAGCCCAGATTACTCTATGTCATAAGAAATAAGAGATTTGGGATTGAATTTCTCTAAGATGAAATGATAATTCATTTTTTACCTCCTGGTTTCTAGGCAAATGACCAAACAGGTCTATTTTTATCCAAGTGAGGCAATATTTTGTAGCCCACACATTTCTTAGAAGCCTATGCCCTGTTTGTCCAGGTGGCAACCCATAAAGAAGAACTGCATGCTCAGAGTGAACAGAAACACTGTTACAAACTAACCAGAAAAATAAAATTAAAATTACTCTAAGATTACAAAAGAATTGTTGGAGATTTTGATACGTGAAACTGCTCTTGGTTTACTAAGGAAGTGAGGCTATCTGATCTCACAATCTGTAGGCTCCATTCCTTCCAATATTGTATTATCCTGTTGCCCAGTATAAATCATATTTAAAAGAGGGTAGAATTCCCAAAGATAATAGAAACATACAATTTGTGTGAAAATTGTCAAATTAGTGGAAAAGAGAGACTCTAATTAGCATTTCTCCTCACGTGGAAGGAAAATTGTGCATGCTTTAGTTAACATTGTGTTCCATCAGCATATGCATGCTGGCTGTTCAAGCCAACTTGTGTAGAACCCATCCCATCAGCGTAAGTTTATCTTCCGCTGAGCCATAACCTTTTGGTCTCTTGGATAATGAAGTATTATAGGGCATGTCAGGACAGAGGAAGCTGGTATTACAGTGGCAAGGTGAAACAAATTCTTAGAAAATCAGGCTTTATTAGTTCCACTGCTCATGGAAAAACATGGAGTTTTACCAGGCTAGTCCCAGCTTTAATCATGTGTTATTGCCATGCTTTAGAACTTAACTCTTGTTGACTCAGTCTTGCAAAAATGTTCCCAAAATAGCTTTGGTTCTTGTAAAATTACAGACTTAGTATATTCAAGGGCACAAAGTGTTAGCAATTGCCAACAAATGTTTGATGCAGCTGAGGGTATAAGGGATAAGCAATATCTCTAAGCCACTCGTCAAACCCTAGCACCATCAACATAGATCAATACCACTATGTAGAATGGAACTATTTGAAAATAATTTTGTTTCATACTTGCTGTCTGTGATTCAAACCTCATCTTCTGGCATGAAAAGAATAGTACGTAAATCATTACAAAAACTGAGATGAGTATTCTCTTTGTCTGTGCCGCCATAGTCATAGCTGGCACAGAGCCCGTCTCCTCATTTTACAATGTCCTTAGTCAGTGTTCCAGGTTTGTGTGGCAATGATTTGTTAGGGGAGTGAGATGAGGCTACAGGGGTGGCTACTGTGAGAAGCTGCCAGAATTTTCCTCTATGTCCAGTAGGGCCAATGCCAGCCAGCTCCAAGACAGGCCCACCACTGGCCCATCAGTGATGGTGCTAGTGCCTCTGGGATAACATATTTAAGAAAGAGGAAAGAAAAAACCTGTACAACAGCAATGGCAGTCAAAGAGAGGAGTGAGAATCTGTGAGAGAAACAACTGTGCAGACACCAAGGTCAGTGAAGGAGGGGGAGGAGGTGCTCCAGGCACCAGAGCAGAGATTCCCCAGCATCCCATGGTGATGACCATGGTGAGGCAGCCTGTCCCCCTGCAGACCTTGGAGGTTAACAGAGCAGATCCACCTGCAGCCTGTGGAGGACCCTATGCAGGATTGGAGCAGGTAGAAGCCTGAAGAAGGCTGTGACCCCATGGAGAGCTGACACTGGAGCAGTCTCCTGGAAGGACCTGTGGATCGCTGGAGAAAGAGAAGCCCATGCTGGAGCAGGTTTGCTGGCAGGACTTGTGACCCCATGGGCAGTGCAGGCTGGAGCAGTCTGCTTCTAAAGGACTACATCCTGTGGGAGGGACTCATGTTGGAGAAGTTCGCAGAGGAGTGTGTCCCGTGGGTGGGATGCTGCACTGGAGGAGGGGAAGAGGGTACGGAGGAAGGAGAAGCAGAGACAATGCATGATGAGCTGACCATAACCACATTCCCCATCTCCCTGCACCACTTGGGGGCAGGACATAGAGAAATCAAGAGTGAAGGTGATCCTGAGAAGAAGGGAGGGATGGGGAGAAGGTGTTTTCAGATTTAGTTTTTATTTCTCATTATCCTATTCTGTTCTGATTGGTAATAAATTAATTCCTCCAAGTCAAGTCTGTTTTGCCTGTGAAACTAACTGCTGAGTGATCTCACCCTCTCCTTATCTCCACCCATGAGACTTTTGTTATATTTTCTCTCCCCTGTCCATCTGCAGAGGGGCAGTGATAGAGCGGCCTTGGTGGGCATCTGTTTTCCAGGCAGGATCACCCCATCACAGTCAGGTACTCCATCAAGGCTTCATAACCTAGTACTACATGTAAGTAGGAGACTTTACTGGGTTGTATAACTGTAGAAAAAGCACTGGGTTTCTGCACATTTTCTAGATGCTAAAAACAATAAAGACTCTTGTACCTCACTAATAAGAATTGTTCTGTCCCTCTCAGCTTTCTGTAAAGTGTTAATCATTAAAATGTTCTGGAATGTAATTTCAGTGCAATCACTTAAAATGTCACTCAAATCAAAGTACCAGACATATAATTCTTGTTAGGGGTTACCAACCTGCATGCTAATGGAGGGAGAGAAGAAAATATCAAGAAATGACAAAGCTTTTCTTTTCCATGTAGTTAGCCAAACACAAACAGATTAACTTTCAGAAGAATGACAGTTTGTCCCCAGGTTGAGAAATTATATGACTTAGTTAATGGTTTGGCTATAAACTCAAAAATAAAGTGGTTTGTAAAGGAATTTTGTCATTGGCTGCTGCTTTTGTTATGAACACAGTTCCTCTAAAAAAGGAATCAGATTTTGACTAATGGAAAAATATCATATAAAAGAAAATAAAAAGAGATTCAGGATTAGAACCAGAATTTCCTGAACCTCAGTGCCAGTTCTTATACATACTCACCAGTGGAAAAATGAGCATAGCAGAGCTCTAGCACAAAGTTCTTCTCAGAGCTGGTCTCATAATCTCTCCCTTTCTCAATGAATGGAATTAGTTATGTATTTTAGCTTTTTGTTTTTTCAAGTGTTATCCTCAACGGCTAGACAGTCTTAAGTTTAAAGCACTTGGAGTGCTGTGTAAAGTGCAGGGCTCCCTAGTAGAAAAAAGATGTGGGTGTACCAGAGTGAGTCTAGCAATGGATCACTAAGATAATTAAGGGACTGCAGCATCTCTTCCATGAGGAGAGGCTGAGAGAGCTGGGACTGTTCAGCCAGGAGAAAACAAGGCAGAGAGGAATCTCATCAATGGGTAAAAGTACCTGATAAGGGAAGTAATGAAGATGGGGCCAGGCTTTTCTCAGTAGCATCTAGGGAATGGGCAAGAAGAAATAAGCGCAAACTGAAGCATAGGAAAATCCCCTTAAACATAAGGAAAAAGCTTATTTACTGTGAGGGCAGGCAAGCAGTGGAAGGGGTTGCCCAGAGAGGCTGTGGAATTGCTATCCTTGGAGATACTCAAACCCCAACTAAATGTGACCCTGGGCAGCCTGCTCTAGTTGACCCTGCTCTGAGCAGTGGGGTGGGAATAGAAAATCTCCAAAAGTCATCCAACCTTATCCACTCCAGGATTATCTGAAATGTTTACTAAAATTCCTGTCACTTGGATATTTTTCTTTATTATTTACAATTAAATCACTACGAGCAATAATTCTGCTCACAAATAATCCCTTCAATCTAAAGTCCTTGAAGTATCTTGGAAACATTAATTTCAGTCAACATAGAAATTGTAAGTGTAGTTAGAAAGATACACATCTCAGGAGATTTAGTGTCTGATCTAGGCAAGAGATGTCCAGGATATTAGAACCTAAGCTCTTGGCAAGGTTGGGAGCAGAACTCTGGAACCAAGTTCTAACTCTTCCTATTTATCAGCAGAACATAACATGTGCTTTGTGATACTCACTTTGTGTTCCCCACCTCCTGGATGGGACCTAGAAGTTTTGGTGGCCTCTATGATTCTCTGCCCTTCTTGTGTTGTTTGTTTGTTTGACTTTTTCCTCCTCTTAATCCTCAGATTTGTGCTCCAGAATATATGCTTTCACTGAAGAAAGTAAAATGTTATCTGTCAGGTCCTACACAGCAGCAGCTCGTCTCTAAACTGAGAGCCAAGTTTTACAGCCTTTGAACCAGTGGAGATTCCTATCCAATTTCACTTGCAGACAGCCTGCAGAAATGTCTCTGATTTTAACAGTTTCCCCTTATATTTCTGCAGTGTCTTTTAAGGTAATTATATTATTGGTGCTAGCAGTGCTTCCCACTGACTGTTTACATTTAGCCCATAATCTAGAGTATTTGTGCTGTCATGGTAACAAAAGCACAAACTATTTCCTATCTCTTTCAGTTTCTAGTAATGGATTGAGTGTACATAAGTATGTAACTTGCTGAGGCAAAAACACATTAACTGAGTGAAATCAAACTTGATTCAAATCCAAATATATACTAGTAAATTTAATTCCATAGCAGAATTGACCTTGAGAAGCCACTACTAAGCCTTCAGATTCCTGCAGGAAAATGCCTGTTCCCTGAAGAATTTGAGTAAAAATTGTGTCAGATCAGGGATCACTCCATAAATTTTTCAATAACGCACATCCATTTAGTGCACTACTGGTTTAAGACTTCAGTTAATATTATATATTTTACATGTAGCAATTTATATTTTGTGGGTACTACATTAAAAAAAATCTTAAGATACTGTGAAATTTAGGATTAGAAAAAAATCTAAACAAAGCATTTTGTAACTCCAGTTATGTTCATCACAGAAAGACTGAGAAATGTCAAAAAGTTTAGATCAATAGGACTCTCAAAGGACTAAAAAGGTTCGTACAGACAGCATAGTAAAGGACTACAGCCTGATTGCTGAGCCTTGTGAAGTATGAATATATCATTCCTAGAAATCATGATTGGTAATAACACCAAAAAAAGTCTGTCTGGCAAATTAAATTCTCATGAGAATAAGTTTTAACAGGTGAAATTATCAGATGTGGAACATGTAACGAAAATGTAGTATTAATGATATGAAAATCCATCAGATGAAAACCAGGCTAACAAATGACTCCTGAGACACCAGTGGTTTTAGTAGCCTTTTCCTCAGTAGAAGAGCCTTGCCTTTGCCACAGAAAGAATCTTAAGACTGCTTTCTTCTTGCATTTGCTGTGTGCAGTTGTCCCATGAATACAGCATTGACATGTAACAGAGCTTTAATAATATGCCCAAAGAAAATATTCACTTATATCTAGTCTCACAAACGTGTCTGCTCAGAATGTGATCCTGTAAAGGGAATCACAGCATTTTGGGGTTTTTTGAATGTTGTAAGTTATTTGAAGGACAAGGTGATTCAAGATTGAAAATTAAAACGAAAAGGAGTAAGCTTAAGCTAGTAAATAATTAAGCTAAGAGTAAATGGTCATACTTTGTGTAGCAAAATGGTTGTTATTGTACACTTGTTGATTTGAAGATTTTCTGTTGTTGTATACTGTTGTATACATATAGTTGTGAAACTATTCTGGGCATACAGAAATACAAAAAGTAAGAACTCTTGCTCCAATCAGAGTTTGGGACCTAAAAAAGACCCATGACATTTTTCTTTCATATGCTTTTAGGAATACATCACTATTTTCAAGTACCAATTTCACCTTTCAAAGAATGAATTTTGATAAGCTGTTAGAGTTGCACAATTAAATTAGAGCTGACAACTGAAATAATGGAGTAGATTTTGAGATGACATGTGCATCAACAACTTGCAGAACCAGTGTTCTTTTGCACCACTGGAGGAAGAATGTACCAGAAATCACAGAATTGTAGAATGGTAGGGGTTGGAAGGGACTTCTGGAGATCATTGTGTCCAACCCCCCTGCCAGAGCAAGATCACCTAGGGCAGACCACACAGGAACAGATCCAGGTGGGTTTTGAAAGTCTCTAGAGGAGGAGACTCCACAGCCTCTCTGGGCAGCCTGTTCCAGGGCTCTGTCACCCTCACGGTGATGCAGTTTTTCCTCATGTTGAGGTGGAACTTCCTGTGTTCCAGTTTGTGCCCACTGCCCCTTGCCCTATCACAGGGCACAACTGAAAAGAGACTGGCCCCTTCTACTTGACACTCACCCTTCAGATATTTGTAAACCTTAGTAAGATCACCTCTGAGTCTTCTCCAGACTAAACCCAGAGCTCTCAGCCTTTCCTCCTAAGAGAGATGTTCCAGTCCCTTAATCATACTTGTAGCCTCCGTTGGACTCTCTTTAGTTTTTCCCTGACGCTCTTGAACTGTGGAGACTAGAACTGGACACAAAACTCCAGATGTGGTCTCACTAGTGCAAAGTAGAGGGGGAGGAGAACCTCCCTCAGCCTGCTGCTAATGCACCTCAGGATACCATTGTCCCTCCCGGCCACAAGGGCACATTGCTGTCCCAGGGATAACTTATTGTCCACCAGGACACCAATGTCGTTCTCTGTGGAGCTGTTTTCCAGCAGGTCAACCCCTAACCTGTACTGGTGCATGGTGTTATTCCTCCCCACGTGTAGGACTCTACACTTATCCTTGTGGAACTTCATTAGGTTCCCCTTTGCCCAGCTCTCCAGCCTGTCCAGATCTCACTGGATGGCATCACAGCTTCCGGTGTATCAGCCACTTCTCCCAGTTTCATATCGTCAGCAAACTTGCTGAGGGTACACTCTATCCCTTCATTCAGGTCGTTGATGAAGATGTTGAACAAGACTGGACCCAGTACTGACCCCTGGGGAACACCACTAGCTACAGGTCTCCGAATGGACTTTGTGCCATTGATCATGACCCTCTGAGCTGTATTGTTTAGCCAGTTCTCAACCTATCTTACCTGTCCCCTCTTCTAACCCATACTTCCTGAGCTTACCCACAAGGATGTACAGCCTTGCTGAAGTCAAGGTAGACAACATCCACTGTTCTCCCTGCATTCCATTCAGTCACACCATCATAGGAGGCTATCAGATTAGTCAGACGTATTTTCCCTTTAGTAAATTCATGCTGGCTACTTTTGAAAACCTTCTTTTCTTCAATGTCTGCCCCATTACCTTCTAGAGTCTGAGCCCAAGGGATTTCTCCAAGTAGGTCTTTGAAGAGGATGAAGTTAGCCCTCCTGAAGTCCAGGGCTGCAATGCTACTTTTCACCCTGCTTTTTCTCGTAAGATACTGAACTCTACCATGTCATGATCACTACCACCAAGGCTACCTCCAGTCTTCACATCCCCAGCCAGACCTTCTTTGTTCATTAATACAAGGTCCAGCAGCACACCTCTCGTCATTGACTCTTCCACCACCTGCGTCAGAAAGTTATCTCTGATGCACTGCAAGAGCCTTCTAGACTGAGTATGCCTCACTGTGTGGCCTTTCCAACAAATATCAGGGTGATTGAAGTCACCCATGAGCATCATGGCATGTGATCTTGAGGCTACTTCCAGCTGTCTGTAAAAGACCTCATTGATATCTTGTTTCTGGTTTGGTGGTCTGTAGTAAACACCCACAATAATTTCACCCATATTTGTGTACCCCTTAATTCCTACCCATAAGCTTTGAACATGTTCTTCATGCCACCCTGGGTAAAGCTCAATGTATTCCATTTGCTCTTGCACACAGAATCATAGTATCGTAGAATGGATAGGGCTGGAAGGGACCTCTGAAGGTCATCTAGTCCAGCCCCCCTGCAGTGAGCAGGGATACCCTCAACTAGACCAG
>WUAM01000010.1:21327-33161 GCA_024336885.1 Actenoides hombroni
TCAGAGTTTTATTTGAGGTGAAAGTCAGGTAGTTTTGCTTGCAAACAGTTCTGAACTGACCACTGCAACACCCCACTTTCATACCTTCCCCTTTGGCCCCAAAGGCAGAGGACTCCGGTATTGACTGCAGTGTTGCAAGGTGAAGACATTACCCAGTACAGGGCAGCTTATAAACTTGCTAATTGTCATACACACCATAGGTCCAATCTGAGACTGAGTGCAAAGAAGGAAAAATTTTACAGCCATTGAAGCTATACAAGACACAGTGAATGAAGAACTTTTACTGAAAAACCAGATGTAGCCTGATGCACCGATACATGCTACAACTGAAAGTCCTTAATTTCATTCTGAGCCTTTTTTTTACCAAATAACAGGAATGTACTAAAGAAAACCATTAAAATAGATTTTGTTCTAGCGCCAAATATGTTTTTTATTCCTTGAAATCTTTTGTTCTCTCAGTTCTGTTCAGTAGCTATTTCCTCATTATTCAATCAGTAAGCGTGCAAACTCTGCAGACAAGTAGGGTGAACTGAAACATTCATGTCAAATCTAACTGGACATACTTGATGATGTAACCGAGGCAAGGGAGAGGCATTCTTAAGCCCTTAGTTTGTTAAAACTAAACACTATCCACAGTCCAAAACCTAATATACCATATTTAGTTAATCTTTATTTATTTGCCTTTTCTATACAATGAAGATTTCTCTTCTCGCACAATGCATTTCTTCAAGTAGTTTTTGACACATGTTTTATTTACTCTGTCAGAGATTCAAATATTACTCTTTTAAGCACATTCATCAGTAGGAGACACATACGGACTGTCCTTGCAGTTTCTAAGGAATGGAGCAAGTGAGTTAATGAATGAATGGGTTAATGAACGAATACCTTAAATAAATTTACCTTTAACCTCCGGAGTTTGCAGTGTAAGTAAACAAGTACATAAAAGTCTCACAGTCTGCAACCTCAGGTCATTTCCTTATACTGCAAAACAAATGAAAAATCCAAAACACAGTTCACTGTGACTGAGCATCTCCAAGAAATAGCAGCCTAGGATGAAGATGCAGGGTATACCAGGTTAGTGCTGTACTTCATTCAGTTTATATATTCATAGTGAAGATCTTAGAAGGGAAATTCGTACTGCTGATCAAGGGGTGAAATCAGTTCCTTCAGAATGCATATTGCAGCTATTAGGAGTTTCAGTATTCTGCCACTGTAAAACTGTAATTAAATAAATATATTTTTGCTGGAAGATGAGCATCTATGTGGAACCTAACAGCATTGTGCTGCAGCAGTATTGATGCTGTTACTGGTTTGGCATGTAGAAAGTTCAGAGCAGTTTGAACATTTGTCTTTCTGTAATAAGACACTCCTCATAAAGAAGCTGTGTGTTTCTTACTGGCATTAGAGACTAATGCCACCTGTGTAAGCACCTGTAGAAAATACTCTGTTTATAAAATGTCTTAAATGCTAGTCTACTCAGGAATTAGGTACCAGAGGAGATCTACAAAATATCACCAAGATTGGAGCTGGGTATGACAAAGATAATTGTCTTCATATCCACGTATTTCTGTACTAAAGGGAGTATAATGCTATAGGTTAGAAGTGCCAAAAGATCAATTATTCTAAGATTAGGAAATTAAGATTGAAAGTTAAATATTGTTTTATTCTCAGTATTGTCAGCAATTTCTCTCAAATAATTGTAAGAAAAAAATTTTCACTTGGTTTTAGATTACTAGGATAACATTGTTTCATTTCTTTAGCTAGCCAGCATGCCACTTGATCTGTATATGGTGTGAGTGGTGACATTTAGCATGCAACCACAAGCCTCTTTTATCACAAGTTTGAAACTCAGGCAATATGTTTGAGAAATGTTCACGTTCACAAATAATAGGACATTGAGTGTTTATATCAGTTTGATTGGAGTAGTAATTTTTGGTAATTGTGTTCTTTTGCAGTGTAACTCTACAGTCACTTAAGCAATTCAAGTGTAAATGTACAACATGTACTCAGAAAAAGACAAAGAAACAGCTACTTTTACAACCTCATACTGAGGACCTCCTGAAAAAAAGAACACTGAAACAGAAAACAATTTTTTTTCTAATAGCTTTTTCTGCTCCCACTGATACTGTCAATTGCTGAGCATATTTGTGATTGAACAAGAACATTTATCCTCTGGCAGACAGGCTTTTTCTGTTATGGTCTTACCACAGTCACAAAGCTTTGAAAAGAGCCTCCAGACACAGACCCAGCCAAAATGGACTGTCTCAGTGAAAGGGAATAAAGAAACTGTGCTAGAGCTCAGGTCTCAGCTTTCTTCAGCATTACGCTACTGATGCTTGCAGGCACTAGGATCCAGAAGATGCTTCTCCTCCACCCAACTCTATCACCTCTGTTCACCAAGAAAAACCTATTTGGGGGATGGCATCCAGTGGATAAAGCTTTGAAACATAAAGGGGATATTGGAATACATTCGAAGTCAGAACTCTGTCCAATCCACTACTGCCCATTATCAACAGATTATTTGTTCTTTCTCCTGTGCCATTCGTCATTGTCTCTTTCCCTCAGATTCACTCCATAAACCTTTCACACTTTTCTGTTACTGTGTTCCCTTTACTACTTTTGAAGTCCTGTTCCTTCACTTCCTGTAAAGTTTTAGTCATTTTAGTCTGAAATACACTTCCTCACCTCTACACCAGTATCTTGCCTCAGAAATCTCAAAATAGGAGGACACTTCGTGTCATTGCACTGCTTGTTGAAATTCTCTGTATAGTTAAAGGTTATCAGAAATTTCTCATCACAACATGTTTTCACTGGAAAAAAAAAGTTGTAATAAAACTGCAATTATTTGCTTAAATTTCAGAAAATGTTTTACTGGGAAATTTCAAAACAAAATATGTTGATATTTGGTGATATTTTCTCATTATTAGATTTTGAAAATTTGCATGCACTGGCTTTGGTTGAAAAAGAATTTGTTACATTCTGAAATGACATTCTGAATAAATTTTCCAAAACTGGTTCTTCATAGGCAGTTTCCAGTTTATGGAATATTTTGAAAATATTTTTTATTAAAATAATCTCTACTTTCACACAAAAAAATATTCAAATTTTGACCTGCTTGTTATATCCCTTTCTTCCACTTTGTATTATTAATTAGTCATTTACATTTGCAGTTCTTAAGAGCAGAAACTGTTCTTTGTACAACACTACCTAAGACACTGGGATTCTATCTTTGTTCTCAGGATTATAATAATAAATAAATAAATATGATTTGAATAATGATTATTTGTTGCAGAAATACTTGGGTGAGAGTCATTGTCCTGATTAATGTAGGAGGTAAGGGCCATTCTATGATGAACTTTTCTGATCACTGATAAGAACAAGCCAGTGCATACAGCACTACCGTAGCTTTGGTAAAAAACATGTTTTATGTCAGTAATATTATGTAGGGATCCATGACCAGTTCATGATATCAATTCCTGATGAAACCAGTCATGAAAGCAGAACAAAATTTGATTACACCTGTATGTTTTGATGTAGTATAAAGTAATAGAAATCAGAAAAAGTTTATTTAGTGTTCATAACCATACGTCATCTCCTAGAACTAGGATTCTTTTTAAATATCAAACAATTGCATAACTTTTAAAATGTCTCTGTGAACTGATTTATATCTACAAGGCACCTTGTATTTTGGGGGAATTCTTCTATTTGGCTGATCTTGAGTCAAACTGTGTTCCCAGCATGCACACTGTCAAACACATTTCTGTCCTCTCTAAAACAGGAAGCACTTCTTGAGCTCCATCTTTAAACTACATTTTACTTTATGTCATGGTTGAGAAACTTCACTGCAAACATTATTTCTGCAATATTCAGTTGTATGTTATCTGTGCCATTTCACATATGCACATTAAAAAAACCCCACAAACCTGTTTATCGCCCTCAGTTAAATCTGATCCTCTGTAACAGCATAATATCTATCTGTCAAATAATTTCATAGTATTTTTATTGTTCTCATCTTTTCTGAAGTGGAGCCAAACAAAAGAATACCCTGGTAACCAAGTAACACAGTTTCCCACCTGGTCTCCAGGTGACACAGACCATTCTTAATCTTAGGCATAAAAAGTACTCTACTTTGTTTCAAATTGTTTTTCTAAGAAATAGTATGAAGAAGTTAGTGAAAGTTAGTAATTTCATGTATAGTTTTTCTTGCTCTGGCAGATAAGTTGCTCCTTGAAGCTCACCGTCACTTCACAACTTAGTGTATTCAGATGGGATGACAAAGAACAATTGGTTAAACACAGTAGCTTTAGTTAAATTTATTTTGAAAACACTTAATTTCAGCTTGCTAGGGGCAGCTGAATCAGGTAGCCTCAAAGATGTGAGGCTGCTATCTGTCCATATCCTCAGGTTCTGCCAGTTGCAAAGCTGAGCAGCTGCTCCTGATGGGTGGGCATATGGATACAATACACACACACAGAGGCCACATACATCAACAAAGATGTAACATATATATTTACACATGCATGTGTGTATTTGCACAAAAAAATGGCTTGCTCTGATAGCTCGTCTTAGATGCTCAGTCAACCCAGCAGCTGGCCTCAGATCTTCTGGTCTCCCCAGTTGCGAGTTAGTTGCATGTGAGCCCAGAGGTTTGCAGTCCCACTCCTCACTGGCTGATCCAGCTGAAAATTCTCTAGCATCCAATTGTACACACTCAGAACAGAGTGAACCCAGACAGAAGATAGGTTGAAATAGGACCTAATGAGAATATAGGGCAGACTTTGGTGATCAGGCACACAAGACGCCAGTTAACACTTAACTGACCCCTTTATTCCCCTTTTAACTTTCTTTTCCCATGCTTGTTCCCCACTCCAGTCTACTTTGATCCCTACCTTTCCTCCCAAAATTCTTTCCCTCCTGCATCCCTTAATGAGTGCTATGCATCCTTCAGTCTGTAAGGCGTAGAGGGAACGGAATACGTTTGGTTGGCTCCTCTTGGTAGATTCCACACCAGGGATGTGGTCTGACTGTACTTTGGTAGTCTTAGACGTAGTCAATTCCCTACACCCCATTTTCACTGATTAGGCTGCTAGGGTTCCACCGCCCACCCTTTCAGTTTTTATCTGATCCTGTTCCAGGCCTTTGTGTTGATGGTGATCAGCCTTTAGTCACATACCCTTGCACAGGCAAATCTAGCTGCTGGTAAATAAATAGCCTGTTGGTAAATGTAAATTGCATCTTAAATTTGTACAAACTTTTGTGCTCTTATTGAAACAGATAAAGGAAAGAGTGTACAGTAACATGGTATTTTACCATAGTCACTATTGCTGTTAGTGTTTAAATGTTATTGACTTAACAGTGTCAGTATCTGATTCAGCTAATCGAAAGAGTGGGGTTTTTTTGTTGCTTTTTATGTTTTAGGAAAAAAATAGTGATACTTACAGTAACATACGAATCCTGATTTTTTTTTCTCTTGCAGGTTATCAAGTGATCTAACATTCATAAAAGAGAGGAACAAAAATCTTCCTCGGACACATGAATCCATTAGGTAGGAATCTGGACTTTATTTCATGACTATGCTATATATAAATAATATTTAAATTTATTATAGCAAGATAATTAATGTGGAGTTGGCATTGGTAGTTGGTAGAGATTAACTTCCATCATATTTCAAGACCAATTTTCAACTTCTAATGTAAATTCTAACATTCAAACTCTAAAATTTTACTCTTTACAGCTGATGCTTTTCTTGTCTGTAAAAGACTGATGCAAAAATAATAATCCTGAAATTATGGCTAAACTACAGACCTCCAGGGAAGAAAGCAGAATATACAGGAGCTGTGAGACTGTCAGAAGAAGATTTCTGTTGTTAGCTATATCATTTTTTATTAGGAAAACGAAGGCAGTAGAAGTGCTATTTAGAAAAGGAAAAAAAAATAACACAAACTAGTAGGAAAGGATCAGTTTTTAGCTTTTGTTACATTTCCAGTAATAGGCTAAGCAAAGTACTTGATCGTTCTCTGTCTTGGTTCCCCATCTGTAAAGTAGGGATAATGGTGCTTTCTTCTTGTTTTCGTGGCTTTTCTTGTCAGTTTAGGTGTTGAGAGTTCTAAAAAGAGTTTCAGGCTCAGTTCTGTAATATCAATAAAAGTTAAATGCATAAATACTTTGATGGAGAAGTAAGTGTCTAGAGTGTTTTCAAGAATCTGGGGTGTCATGACTTTTCTTTTTCAAAAGTTACTTGAGTCTGAATGGGTGAGAGAAGCTGTTCCATTCATCATCACATGTTGACTGCTAATCAAGGACTGTAAGGGTCATTAGGAAGTTTAAGAGTGAAATTTAGATAAAATATATTAGAAACCCTTATACAGACTTCTCAGGTGAAATCTACAAGAACTTGTAGATACTTCCAGTTTATGTGACACAGAAATATGAATTGCTTGGTTCCAAGAAATTAACTGGATGTCCGAGTTCCCTTACAAAGCCACTGCAGGAACTAAGCACCCTCACAAAGCACTCCACAAAACCTATGTGCTAAAAATAATCTACCTGGAACCACAGAATCACGGAATTTCCTAAATTGGAAAAGATCTTTAAGATCATCTGGTCCAATCATTAACCTCACACTGAGAAGACCTTGACTAAACCACATCCCTCAGCACTACATCTATGCGAGTCAAATACCTTCAGGGATGGGGACTCCACTACAGCCGTGGGCAAGCCGTTCCACAGCCTGATTAACCATTCAGTAAAGAAATTCTTCCTCATGTCTAAGCTATACTTCCCTTGGTGCAACTTAAGGCCATTTCCTCTTGTTCTACCACTTGTTACTTGTGAGAACAGAGCAACCCCCACCTCTCTACAGCTGCCTTTCAGGTAGTTGTAGAGAGCGATGAGGTCTCCCCTCAGCCTCCTTTTCTCCAGGCTAAACAACCCCAACTGTCTCTGCTGCTCCTCATAAGACATGTGCTCCAGGCCCTTCACCAGTTTTGTTACCCTTCTTTGGACATGCTCTAGTGTCTCAGTGTCCTTCTTGTAGCGAGGGACCAAAACTAATCACAGTACTCAAGATGCAGCCTCACCAGTGCCCAGTACAGAGGGACGATCAATTCCCTGGTCCTACTCACCACACCATTCCCAATACAGGCCAGGATGCTGTTGCCCTTCTTGGCCACCTGAGCACACTGCTGTCTCATGTTCAGCAGCTGTCACTTAACACCCCCAGGTCCCTCTGTGCTGAGCAGCTTTCCAGCCACTCCTCTCCAAGCCTGTAGCACTGCCGGCAGCTGTTCTCGCAAGAAATTGAGATCAGAGACATGTCTGAACTCCCTATCTTCTCTGGAGTCTATACATCTCCACGAAGGTTGTACTGGATACCTGAGGAATTCAGAATTTGAAGACTTCCAACTAGGGCTCATTCAGAGAGGGAAAGCAGAGCTCTGGACACACTCACATCCACAGCTCTTAATTTGCAGTATAATCCCAACCATCACTGTCATTCCGAAACACATCTAGTGACAGTGATGTCCAAGTCTTGGCTAGGGACATATATCATTGTCGGCCTTTAAGAACTCAGCATGGGAAGGCAGACTTATGGAATGTACACAGTACGGTTGACTGTATAGCCAGCCGGTAGGATTCTGGATGGTCTAACAGGCTGTCATATTCTTACTTTATTCTGTACTTTATTTGTACTTGGTTTCATACAGCTGTACTTCAGCCTTTCAAATGGTAATGAACTACAGTGTTTTGAGACTCCTTAGGCTGCTTTTCCCCAGGCCTGAAAGATGAACGTTGTTTATCATCATAACTAGTGGGAATGTCAATCTTGTTCAGTTACGATTGTTAAAGTACTTTCAGCTTTATATTTCTTCAGCAGCACAAGCAAAGCTCGTAATGGACATAATGTCATTGTCAGTGGGTGCTATACAGTTGTTCCCCTTCCTGCAAGCCTGAAAATATTGCAGATAGAAAACTTTTCCATCTGTGCAGAACTGAATAAAGACTATTCTGTCAGTCTCAAGAAACGTATCCATCAGCATAGCCATGAAAGACAGAGAAATTAATGTAAGAACTAGGATTCAATTAGGAAAGGATATTTTTCTCTCAACAGCAACTGAATTAAATATTGGAATTTAACTACTTTAATCTAATTTAATCTACAGTTTCATAATATTATTCATTGCAGAGTAGGGTTATTTTACAGGAATATGTAGCGTATCTATGTATTCTAAAACCCCAGTAATCACTTCCACTTCCATCAAGGTGCACTGTTTAGTGGGGTGCAATGTACAGCTGTTGAATACCATATAACATCTGTGTTAAAAGGGAGAAATTCAACTATAATGAGAGAATGTAATAACTTTGATGAAATTAAATAAAAACCTTCAAAAAGGAGGCATATGATCTTTAAATTATCAGTTAATCAACCCTTGGTTTTGCATGACATTCTGGAAAGTCAATGTCCACTGTGTCTCTTATAAAAGAATGTATTCAGTCCTAAAAGCGAGGCATTCCCTCATATCATCTTCAATAACATGAGTTGCCCTTTTATGGAAACATTTTCAAGTCATAGATGGGGGAAACACACTTTTGATACAGTTATGACAAAGTAAGCATTATAAAAGGCATTTATAAAAAACAAGGCATCTTTCCAGAAGCCTTATAAATGATACTTGAACCATGAATACCAAATGCCATGCAACCATGGAAACATAGGCACCAGAACAAATGGAATATGGTTAATATGCCTGAAGCCTCCTGGCCACTGCTTTCCTGCTGTTACATTCCTTCAGAAAGCAATACAAATATCAGAGTGAAGCTTTTTCTAAGATGCTTTTAAGCCAACACCAACCTGGTATTCTGTGACTTTGTAATCTTCAATAAACACAGGTTCTGATAATTCTTTAAAGTATTTTGAAAGCATTAAATCTTGAACACAACATAGCACATCCAGATATCTCTTAGTTCTGCATAGTTTTCTAACTGTTAATAATTCAAGGTATTTAACTTGAATTGAAACACTGGCCTTGAAGGCATATATTGGATCATGAAGTCTAGTCCTCAGCTATCACAAACAACCATGTCATATTATATTTCATAATATATCAGACTACATGAGGAAACTAAATGTGATTTTTAAGTTCGGAAGACTATTCCAGAAACTCACTGCTGTGATGGTAACATTTTTCTCTAATTTTTTTTAGCTAATTAACAGCAATCTATTCCTGTTCCAACATTTGCTAGAGTTTACACATTCTTATTTTCCCTCCTCTAATGCTAATCTCCTGTAGAAGACAACGATCTTTGCATGGAGTAAAAAGCCAGTTCTTTAAATCGCCATTATGAGACAGCCTGTGTCCCCTGCTCATCTTTGTAGCTCATCTAAATCTGTTCTAAACAGGTTAACCTGAGATTTTTTTCCCAAGTATAGGTGACCAGAATTGTACATTGCGTTTAGCCTGTGACACTAATATGTCCATATTCCTCACCTGTATCTCTCCTGTTCTGTTTTACAGCCACACGAAAGAAGTAGTTCACAGTCATCTCGCTTTTAAAAAACAAATACTCCCAAGGAAAAAAAAACACAACTTGTTTTAAGAAGCATTCAATTAATCCTATTTCTATTAATTTAGTTCTTTAGGTCTTCAATTTCCAAAATTATCCTTTTTTTTCTTGCAGAGTGCTCTTACACAGTTTTTTCTTGATAATGCCTTTCTCTCTTTTCATATTGACAAATTTCATTCTTTTACTACTGTAATCAGATTCTCTTATCTGTCATTTCTTCACAAAGAGAAGATATGCCTGTAAAAGTAAAAAAATAACAAAACCAAAAACATTTTACCAGTTCCCTAGAGGGAATCACAGTATGAATCTTAATTTGAAAGTGCCACATTTTGCAAATATTCCAACTATTTTTAGAAATAATAAAATACTGTAAGTGATATATGTACATGAAATAGTTACTGTTTATAGTTCATTATTTCACCTTTGCTTGAGAAAAGTATGCCTTGTTCTTGCACGGGCTTTTATATAGCACAAGTTTTCAGCTCATTTCTGAAGTTAAACAAGAAAGTTTGTGTCTGTTGATTGCTTACAGTAATAAAATATGCACGTGCTTACACAAAACTGGAATATATATTTAAATGGTTCGCTCACCACTGACTGTGTTCACAGATTGTTGCAAATGCATTTGAAACTAACCCAGATGTGATTTTGCAGCCTGTAGCTCAGTTACATGTGTAAAACATGCCTGGATATTCAAAAGTGATATACGGAAATGTAGCCAACTATTCTTCTTTTCCATATTATCCACAGTAGGTATCTTTTAGACTCAGTTAAACTAACTGATACTTCATTTGCCTTTGTGCTTGAAAAACTTTTTTATGCTGTTGGATTCTAGCTTCTTGATACAGAAAATGACTTGCATAATGAAAATTAAGTCATCTGATAAAACACAAAGAAATTTTTCTCAGCAAAGAGACAGCTTGTTCCCATGCTGTGGTACACTGAATGGGTTTCAGGCATACAAATACCTGTCAGATAACGCTCGGTAGGAGTGGAAAGCTGTGTTAAAGAGTCTCCTATTTAGATAGCAAATTGTCCTTCTTTAGTTTCAAGGAGTGAAGTTAGCTACCGAGAATCTAATTGCCGACGCCAGTCACCATCTCCAAGCAGCAAGCATATTGGTGGTAAAAGCAGGAGGTTTGCTTTAAGTCATTCTGTCTTTTCTTCGGGCTAAACAAGCAGATTTACCACCAGCAGGGACTCCTGAGCACTCCGAGCTGTAACCTGAATTCTGAGGACATCTAGTGGTGTAAGCCCTCTGCAGGGACCAGCACCTGGATTCCCAATTTGCACCTCTGCTTTTGAGCTTTCTGCAACACTGCCTCTCACTTTTACAGCTTGAAGAAAGAGAGATAATTTTCCATCTTGTATTATGACCTCATAAATCAACTGTGGAGCTAACCACAGGAAGAGTAGCACTTTTCAGCTGAGATGATCCTGAATTCAACTTTGCCAGTCCCAAAATATTCACAAGTCATGAGACTGGCTCAAAAGTCATTAACTTCTAAATAAATTTTGAATATTTTCTATTTTTTTTTTTCCTATTTTCAGTCCTGTCAGAGTTCAAATATGTCACGCTTTTCTTTGTATCAACAGGGATAATAGTGTGGTTTTCCTCACTTAAAAGGCTGATTTCTCAGGTATATTAATGAGTCTAAAACTTAGAGCTTGAAAAAAAAACACCCAGTATCCCAATATGCCATATAAGTATGCAAGATTTGTTAATGCTATGGAATTGTGATCCTAGCACTGAAAACCATTCTGACACCTTCAGGAAGACCTACTTACTACTCTGTCATACAGGTTTTCTGCTTCTCAAGTGGAACTGTAGGTGTTGACACACCTTCCTGAGAAATAGCAAGAATCAGCTGCAATTCATAAAGGACTTTGATCAAGCCAAGTGATACGTACTGTATGTTAAACATTGTTATTGACTGATACATGCTTGTGTATTTTTCAGCGAGCTCTTGATCTGGTATTTCCTTCTGAGGAGAAGACATCATGAAGCACAAACTGACATCATCATTTCAAATTATTTTGCTACTTCTGACTGCAGTGGGTCTGACTGGTAAGTACAACATGTCCTGAAACACTTGTTTTTCCTTAAAACACTTTCTTTACAAAAGTCTGAGGCTTTACCCAGTCTATCCTAACCACCACTGGAGCCTAATACGTATTTAAATTACTTTCTCCTAAACTTTCAAATAAGATTTTGAAAATGGCTTGAGTCATCTTTTCTTTTTATAATATTAATTTAATGGTTATTTGGT
>WUAM01000010.1:70273-80368 GCA_024336885.1 Actenoides hombroni
TGGAACATTCCAGCATTCCACATACTGCACAAGCTGTGAGTCAGCAGTGGCTTGTGTGCCTTAATTGCATAAAATCACCTTAGAAACCAGATGAATTATACAGATAATTATTTTAGCCAGAGTTGGGAGTGGGATTTATGGGAGAGAATGGAATATAACTAATTTGGAATATCTAAGTGAAGTTTAATGTTTGCTTCCTTAGCGCAGTCGTCTCCCTCTTCCACCTGAAGAAATCAGTCAGATCTGGGAGGACTGTAAAGACATGGGGGTTCTGATTGGCAGAGGAGGACTCTACAGTCAGGTACCAAACTTCATAAGACTTACTTTCTGTCCTTGTGACCTACGTCATGTTTCCAAGCTCAAATAATTTTAGTTTAATAAATAGAAAACATACATTCTTAGGAACTTACCTTTATTTAACTTTGCTTATTTTATAAATCCGGCAGGAGCTGTTTGACTCTTTTCAAGTATACTGAGCTAGCTCTAACATTGGAGTTTTCCTTTAGAGAGACAACTTCCCTAGAAAAGCAGTGTGCTATAGTCTACATAAACTAGAAGAAATCAGCAATATTCAGGCCTGCTGAGCTTTTGATACTGTTTGGGTTTTGCTAGTTCTTTCAGTTTGGAGGGATGGTAAGCTTCTACCTGTAAAGAATTGTTAATAGCAAGTTCAGCAGTGCAGCAATTGCATGTGAATGGGCATATCAGCCCACACCAGCTGAAAAGGCACCTTGCTGTACCCCTCAGCTTCCTACAGCATGTAAGTTAACAGCAGAGGATTGCCTTGGGGCTGGTCAGGTCAGTGAAGCTCCACTGGCCTAGCAGAAGCAGCCTCTGTGTGAGATAGATGCAGGATGGCTAAAGTAAACAAGCTACTGCATTGGACTTGATGATCAAAGATGATTAACAGATACAAAGGAAATGAAGGGACTGGAACATCTCTCTTATGAGGAAAGGCTGAGAGCCCTGGGGCTGTTTAGCCTGGAGAAGACTTGAGAGGGGATCTTATTAATGTTTACAAATATCAGAAGGTTGGGTGTCAAGTCAAAGGGGCCAGTCTCTTTTCAGTGGTGCCCTGTGATAGGACGAGAGGTAATGGTAGCAAGGTGAAACACAGGAAGTTCCACTTTGACATGAGGAGAAACTTCTTTACAGTGAGAGTGACAAAGCCCTGGAACAGGCTGCCCAAAGAGGTTGTGGAGTCTCCTTCTCTAGAGACTTTCAAGACCCACCTGGATCTGTTCCTGTGTGGCCTGCTCTGGGTGATCCTGCTATGGCAGGGGGGGTTGGACTCAATGATCTCCAGAAGTCCCTTCCAACCCCTACTATTCTGCGATTCTATGATCTTGAAGGTCTTTTCCAACCAAAACAATTCTATGATCTGTCACCTTATTGGTTCTTCCACAAGTCAAGGACCACAGCACAGGATGCAGCTCAGAGTGTAGTAAAAGCTGATTCTGTCTCACAAGAGTGCTGGTTTTCTGCTGTTGTTGGCCTGAGCTGGGGCCGTGGGTGGGAAAGTTCATTATTCTTCTCTGGCTGCATAAAGTTGTGTGATATGATGACAAAAAAAAATTAAACTGAAAGTTTCAGATTTTTGTGGAAGTTATGTACTCTTGGAGACATTATAATGTAGATCATTTGGATTTAAGAACCTGTGGTCTTGAAAGGTAAAACTGTACATATACCCCTTCCCAATCAACATGCATTCAAGCTACAGTACTCTTAACTTGAAGTTAGTATTTAGTGATTCTTTCATAATACATTCTGTCAGAAGCCTTATAGAAGCTTGTAATACAACAGCAAATCAGCTGACAATGCAAGAAGCTGCCATTCTCAATAGATAATACTACTTTTCCCTGTGGTAAAGCTGTCAAAAAGGAGCTGACAAAACAGGACCTTTTCTAGTTGGGTCTGTTTTGGAGGCCATTGCTTTGTCACAAGAGTGGGTGCAGTCAAGTCCCAGATTGCCTTACTTCAGAATGCTTTTATCAGAAGCCTCAGTCCCTGTTCTATTCTCCTATAATACTATTTGTACACACTTTTGATTATATTTTTGGGGGCAGAACGTGAGTGCTGACCTAGATGAGCTGATAGAAACTGTATTCTCTCCATACGATTTTAAGGCTTTCTTTTCTTCCCCCCACCTTCTCTTCTCAGACATTTCGAATTAAACCTCCTATGTGCATTACTAAAAAGGATGCTGACTTTGCGGTGGAAGTATTTCATACTGCTTTACAGAGACACGTGGAAAGACCAGCTGCAAAATAGATGTATTTCCTTACGCAAGATGCAGACCGAACCCCTGATACATGCCACCCAGACTCAGCACTGATCTACACTGGATATGAAAATCACAGTCTGAAGATTATCATAAGAGCAATCTGACAGATCCCATGCTTAATAAATTTGTTTATTAGAATACGCTCAAATCTGTTTTGTAAACATACAGTTTAGTTCTACAGTGCAGTTGTACCTTAATTTGATTAACTGGGCAGCACAGGAAGAGGCAGACATATATATTTGTCTTCCATCTATGTATATTTGTCTTCCATCTATGAAAGATCTATCAAAACTGGTAATTTTTAGAAAGACAGACAGGAAAATAATAATTATGTTGTTTTGGACAACTATACTGTTGGGACTTTGTGGCAGCTGTAGTCCCCTTGGGGGTGGTACCAGGGCTGCAGTGGCATGTGTCCTGCTGCCCTGGCCCCTCTTCCTTGGTAGCACAGCACCTCCTGCCAGATCTGGGGATCTTGTCACAGAAGCACTGCACGCTTCTGAACAGCTGAGCATTAGCATGCAGTGTGGTCACCACTGCTGCTGCTGCCCTCATCAAAACCTTGCCCTTTACACCCGATACATACAAGCATTTGTAAAACACACAAATAATAATTAATATTTAAATAAGACAAAAGAAAAAAAAAGGGGGGGGGTGTGAAAAAGAAGTACTGCAGGGTTCAGTCTGAGATTTCACTTGCATACATAGTCAGTCTCTCACTGAGAACCACCCTGGGCAGGACATAACTGGAGGTTCTAGCATTAAAACTGTTTACACTTACTACAAGGATACACTTATTAGAATGTGGAAATAAAAAATTTTGCACAAATTTGAATTTTTTTAAAATACAGTAATTATTTTTATCATGGAAATTCTCATCCAATCATCCTCTCTAAAACAGGCTTTTCTTTTCCTCCTGCTGCTTTTGGGATTGCACAGCACAACCCCTAGTCATTTAGCAAAGATGCAGACTGTGGCTGGCATAAGGAGATGCCATGTTTCTTACACCATTACTTCTTTCAGTGTTTTAGTTCATTACTTCCTTCAGTTTCCAATAACAGAAAAAAAAAAAGGTTTTGGGGGCAGTCAGCAAGAGCTGTACATTTATCATTTTACCTTCATTCACATTTTAACATTTGAATAATTCCTTGAAGCAATAAAAGAACCATGTCAGCTTCTGGGTGAAGGAGAGTCTTCTGCTATTTTGTGTGATGAGTTGACACTTCAGAGAAATTTGGTTAACACGAGGTAAGTGCTTCTGGAAAATTTCACTCTAGGAGTTTCCTAAACAGCATACAGCCCTTGGCGAGCACTGCCTTCTCCAACTGCATTGAGAATTCCACTTCCACTTCAAACTTAGGTGATTGCTATCCCACTTTGTTTTGATTTTAATGTCACTCAACATCAGGAGATTATACATTTAAACAGACATTCAATACCAATTCACATGTTGTTTTCCATGAGAAAGCAGAACAAATTAATTTATTGATGTCACTCATCAGCCTTAGTAAGGCTCCTGCACTACTATTTTTTCTTCCAACACCTGGCATGCAGGTAGATGTACAAAACCAGTAGGAATTGTCAAAACTCATGAACAGGCTTTGTCATTTCACTCTTTCTCTTCTGTCTGCCATTTAATGTAATTAAATTATTTGAAAGGGCCCTTGGTGATGCAGACAAAAGGCCCATGTTCTTCCATGTTTTGGTGATGTTTCATTTTTGATAGATGATGAAAAAAGCATTGGCCTTTCTATTGGGTACACTCACCCTGAGCTAAACCTTCTTCTCAAAAGAAAATCCACAACACAAATATTAAAATAATTTACTATTTCCTCTTTGTGGGGTGCTTTATCCGTGCAAATTTCTACAGGAATGCAAGGTAAGTAGCTTTGAATTACTATTTCCCTATCCCCAGTGTGAAAGCTGCTGAGATGGTAGGTCAAATCCAGTCATTAGAAAAAGGATGGTAAAACCAAAAGAAAGCACAAGTTCCTTCACAAGATAACATTCCTTTTGTTGCATCATCTTTTTTTTTTTTTTCCCCCCAAAATAAGGACTTGCCTTCTTCTGCTTCACTTGAACACAGGCCATCCACACTTCTCAGTTTTGGGAGCTTCCATGTACAATTCCAAAGACTGTCACTGTAAAAAAAGTTCTATCTGTTTTTACGTTTCTCTTTTTTGCTTCTGGTGTTTACAGATTCACTTACAGCTGGTGCTTGTGTTGCTTTTGCATGTCCTGTGGCTTTTAAGTGTTCAAACAGTTTATTTCGGGATGGAAATGCACAGCTGCAGGTTACACAGTGGATGGGAACTTCATTCTACAATGAGGAAAACCCAAAATGCTTCACATTCATATGGAATATGTAATAAATATCATACACCAATTTGTTGTATGGAGTTTCTCTTAGCAAATGAAATGCAAATAAGCTGTTTGTTTTGATCCGAGATACTCCATTACTGATTGACAAATATATATATTTATAAACCAAACAGATCACAAATACAACTTCCTGAAATTTCAAAGAGTATTAAGTAGAACAAAGACCAAGAATAGAAGCCTTGCAAATCTAATCGAAGGTAACAAATACGTTTGGTCTCGCCTGACTAGATACCAAGTATTTTGGGCTTTGAAATTTAGCGGGTTTAATGTCTTATCTGTAGTTATTAAAAGATTTTGCTCTTTCTGGGAAGCACTGCAAAAGATGCAAATTGTACTGCCTGTCACTTGCCCGATGACAATGGCTCTGTCTTCAGCTGTTTAATTTATTTGGTTACAGAGCTTTAGCAACTCTTAGAACTGAAATTTAGTCCTGCACTTCTCTGCTAGTAGTAGACAAGTCTCCTCACTCTAATAAAATCACGGGGATAGGAATAGCTGTAGCATTTTAAAAAAAGCAAAAAACTGAAAGAGAAGGTGATCAAATAACCATACTGGTTTGTAGTAATAGGACCAGCAGCTTTTAAATAGCAGTAAGTGATTTGACATACCATTGTTAGGTGCTCTGAAGATGCCTTAGCAGACTTCTTTGCATCCTTGGCTTTTTTTCCTTTAGGCTTAGTACTGCTGACAAACAAAGAGAAACCAAGATCAGGACAGAAGAACATTCAACATTTAAGAGCTTCTGATGGTTTTCAATCATCAGTGTCTTCATTGCCTTTCCCTCTTCTTCCTTAACACAATGCAAGTGCTTCCAGCAAAAAAATAAAGCAATTTAATTTATACCATCGAATGTTGAACTCAAGATTCAGCTAAATGATGAATCAGCTAAGCGATGCAGTAGGGACTGATAGTGAAATGCTGTTCCCAACGTAGATCCTAACACTCCTTGTTTATTATCACACTTAACTCTGATTTTGTGCAGTAGCCCTCAGACAACACTGCTGAGTAGATTTGGACATGTTTGGTAGTATCAGACATGACATGGAATGACACAATGACCACAGTACTCCCAGTCAGCCCACCTTTTCGCTTTGCTGTTTGCTTCATTCACTTGGCCGACATCTGCCGTAGCGCTTGCGTCCTCTGATTCAGCGCATCTTTGGCCATCATTTACCAACTCCTCTGTTGAGCCACTGTCCTTGTCCATGCTGGGCACCTCCTTTTGTTCAACTGTTTCTTCATCAGCACTCTCATCAACAGAGTCCTCGTGAGTCTGACCAAACAGAATAAATGCAACTGCTTTTAAGTTCATTAGTGAATAGGTTTATAGTATTATCCTGACTTAACTCATCAAGGTGGTGACAACAAAAAGCCAGTGTTTCCAGTGAAATTGTAACAGGTAAAACCTTAGTTCTCCTGGTTTGAGAAATGAGGGGGAAAAATACCAATACAACAGTCTCTATAACTATGGAAGAGGAGAATAAAAGCAGTTTTTAATTATAAACAGGGCTCATTCTGTTCTGGGTACCCTTTCACATTATAAGATAGTGGCTTTGCTTCTAACTTTGAAAAATGCGAATTATTTAGACTAAAGCTTTCTGTGACAGACACCCGTGATAGGACACTTAAGCCAAAATAACTGAGCTGACTGAAGCTAGATAGAACATACTGGGTTTTCCCTCCCCAACATCAGAAACACTGGCAACCTTTTCCATCTACCGGAAGTGGCATAGACTCAATACATGTAGTCCGGCAAAAGGTCAACCCCTGAGCACGTCTAAAACAAAACAGCTCAGCTACCAAAAGCAGGGTAACAAATCTGACCTAAAACTAGATTAATGCAACTCTTACTACCTCTACTATCTTTTGCAGTCTCAGCCACCTGAAAAAAACCTGGCTAATCTGTCTTCAGGAAAAGAAAACAACAGTAACAGTGATTCCTGGCACTCCACAGAGGACGGAGGTTATGTTTCCAGAAGAATCTCTGCATGAGATTCCAGCTCATGTTAAGCAAGAGTGGCACCTACTGTCTGGGCTGCAAAAGACCTCATGACTAAACTGATGGAAGAAAGTCAGGGTGCCTATATGCAACCTATACAGTGAGAACGAGACCTGATTTCAAACTGAGGAGGGAAGAGCTGAACAGAAGCCTGATGGCTGACTTGGACTATGCAATACCAGCCAAAGAGAAGCAAAAAAACCTGCAGTTGCTTGGAAGTCTCAGGGAAGTTTCTCGAGGACAAGAGATAATGATGGTGTGGGAGAGGGCAGAGAAGGTGAACACATAACAGCAGACTAGAGGTGTTGGGCTGGGGAAGACAGACCACCACCTTGGGAAGGGTTGGTAGAGGCAGGACAGATAGGTCACTGAGACAAGGCTAGGATTGAGAAGGTAAGTAGAGAAGAGGTAAAATTTGAAAAGGATTGAGCATGAGGAGGGCATACAAAAGAGTTTGCTCACTGTGACACTCCTGCCATTCAAGCCCGAAACAGCTTGCACTTCTTAAATATCACAGAATCACAGAATAATCATGGTTGGAAAGGACCTCCTAGATCACCGAGTCCAACCATAAAGCATTTCACCCTGCTGCTGTCAGCACTGATCTATCATATCATGCACAGATTCACGTTCTGGAGTACAACAGATGGGTGTTACCTGTGTTTACAATTCAAGTGAAACTGGTGTGGATGTGTTCATTCCAACAACTACAGTGTGGGTAGGACATAAATAATGCTTTTTCCCCCCTCCCCCCTCCTAAATTAGAGATTAACAAAAATGCATCATACCAACTCTAGCAACCAAAGCAGAAAATGACCACCACACAACTAAGCTGCTAAACCACTAAGGCCAATTCCTTGCATTCTCCATATCTGCCTGTTTCCATCTGTTTTCCTTACACTTCAGACTAACCTTTTTAGACCCAACACCACATTTGTTAGGATCTGCATAAACTGAAAAAAGTGAGGTCTATGATGTTATCATCATAAAATATTATCATAATAAGTGTAATAAAATTATTTGGCAGTCAAAGAAGAATTAAAAATATCTGAAAATAGTCTTCAAGTCCTGTAGAAGTTCTTTTATGTTTTAGGACAAAAAAAGAAAGTTAAGTTTACAACACAACAAAACTGGGTTGTAAAGTTCCCTGAATATCATTGTATGACTTACATACCATCATTGTTTTCTGTTTCTTCCTCTGCTTCTTTGAGGGTCTGTAAAGATGAGAATTTAAAATTACCTCTTTTCAAGGAAGAAAAAAAAAACAAACCAAAGAAAGAGTACAAATTCTAAAAAAAAGGTACTAAGTTGTATTTTTGCTTCTCTTCTTAACATTTTATGGTGTTAGAGAAACTGACTCATGCCTGAAATGAAACACTTCTCCTAAACTGCTCATTGAGTTTAGTGAAGTTTTTATTCTGCTACTAGTAGAGATAGTTGGTATTTCACTTTGGCCATTCAACAAATGAAGCTGTGCAGATTACTTCATCAATTCTGATTTTAAGCACACTTATTTTCTACATATGCCAGCATTCACCTGACAAACAGTACCAAAAAAGTACCAAAACGAAAAAACAAGGTCCCCTGTTAGAAAAATAACAATCACTACTTTTCCTTAATACATTAAGTTTAAGAAGCAGAGAAAATACAGGAGTATTATCCTACAATGTTTGCATTTTACAACATACTAATGCATGCATTTTACTGGAACTCTGAGGCTAAGAAATATTTTAATTGCACAACAGTGTGAGTCCCAACACAATTATAATCTATTACAAGCTCCTTGTGAGGGCCTCCAAGAGTTGTTCAATCATTAGTCATGATAAAAACAATCTAAAGTACTTCTGCTTTGGCATGTCTTCTGCTTCCTCCTCCTCTTTGGTATGTGTTCCATTTCCATCATCCAAAGACACAGGAAATTTCCCTTCTTCTTCTTCCAGTTGCTGTCGTAACAGTGCTACCATCTCTCGATGCTTCTTTGATTTTTCATGATTCTTCATGCTGTGAAGACCAGCAGATCGTTACTGAAGGTAGCTCTGAGCAAACATTGTTCTGTTTACATACAAATTAAAAACAGGCCCATTATCCATCACTACTAAGTATGGAAAATTCTGCCCTGACAATGTCTCTACTGGAAAGGCGACACTGACCATTATGTGATGTTAAAAAGTGTTGAAAACACATTTTTTAAAAAGTTTAAACCCCACAACCCCACCACCAAGCCCCCAACCACAAGCACTTACGCTTTCTCAGTTTTTAACAATTTGTCACAAGCAGGGCAGTACAGACCATCAACAAATTCAGCTTCTTCAGTCTCATCATTCAGTTTGTCTGAAGAGATCAGTGGGGATCAGAGAGACAAAGTCAGACAAGTGAATTTTGAGTAAGCTGCTCTTAAAGGCCCAGCAAGTTGTCACAACACTGGCATACAATTTCTTTAGTATTACTGACATGCAGACAGATCAAGACCATCTCACCAAATTGTGCAATGGGATAAATCAGGAGCAATAGCTTGATGTCTTCCCATGTTCCTATGGAAAACACCAGAGAGGGCCAGACTCTAGCCTGGCACCCCTCAGCTGGAGGCAGGGAGTTGCACTAGCTTCAGAACTGTGAATCTGGGGCTTTAAGCACAGTGAGCCAATACTCAGACTGCAACAACTCAATGCAGATTGCCCCCATAAACCCCATACCTTTGATGCCTTTTGTCTCCTGCTCTTCTAATTCACCTTCATCATCTGATCCATCTCCAAACTGCTTTTCGTATTGTGCCTCCATCTCTTGCAACTCTCTCTCCAGATCCGACATAGTTATCCAGCTCTGCTCTTTATACTGCTCAGCAAGTCTTTTAAAAGGAATAACACAGTAAGTGTTACACTATGTCCACAATATCAGAGTTACAGAAACAGTATTATTTGACAGATAACTTGTTCTTCTCTGGTGTTTTAGGAGGTAAGTCCTGAACCTATTATGATGGAGCAAACAATTGTCTGTAGGGCCTGCAAATCTGAGCAGTTAACTTGTGATGTCAACAGGCACATGTACGCTGCAAGTAAAGAGTTATTAACATAGCAGCATGATCAACATCAACCCAACAGCAGCAAAGTCAGATCAATCCTCAAAGCAGCACAGCTGCTTTTACCTGCTGCAAGATCCAAACCCACAAGCAGTACAGGACCTCAAAAGCCACAAGCACATTACTCCTTGACTCTGCACTATGGGAATGTTCCAGCTCAGTTTTCCAAATCTAAGAGTGGTCCAAGCTCTCAATCAGTACACCACAGTACCCCTAAATTTTGCTCCTGGATTCAGAATTATTAAGCCATTTGTCAGTAAATGCATAACTCCGCTTCATTCTCCCTTTAAGGGGTGGGGAGGAAAAGTAGATAGATAAACTGCATAATATATTCCATATATATTTTTATTATTA
>WUAM01000010.1:105159-122646 GCA_024336885.1 Actenoides hombroni
CAGCAAGGGCAGTTCTAGAAACACTGTGGCTGCCATGCAGCCACCCTTGGGCACCACAGGATTTGGGGGCAGTTCTGTCACCAAACACTTGAAATACATGCTGAAGAGGACAAGGCAGGAGAAGAACTACCAGGAGCATGCTGCCCTCCCCACAGGCACAGGGACCCTGCTACCCACCCACTGTGACCTTCCAGCAGGCATCCAACTCTGCAACATCTGCACAGGCATGTCTGCATCTGGCTTTACAACATCTGGCCAGCTGTGCTCACACCCAGCTGTGTCCCCACCACCTGCTGAATGCAGTGCTGGCTTTTTTGGGAGCTGCACTTTGAATAGCAAAATCCCAGAGGAGCTATTTCTGGGAATGGGGCAGTGAAGAACTTTGCGCTTTGTGTTGTCACTCATGACAGTTTTCCAGATCCAAGGGAGGCTTGGAGGGGAAGGAATGCCAGGTCCCTCCCCTGCTTTTTGTTTTTGTTTGGTTTTGGTTTCTGTCTGGAAAATGCAGCTTAAACCAGTTCCCTGCCTTGGTCCTCAGCCTCTTCTTGGAGAGATACCTCCTGGTGGGCCGCAAAGTGCTTACAGAGAAGCAAATGTATCCAAACATTTTTTGGACACGGCTTCTGCGTGTGCAGCAGCGTGCGGGACTGTTACTGCTTTAGGACACAGAGTGCAAGAAGCGTGGTGTGGGTCCGAGACAGCCATCACCAGGGAGTGTTTTGGATAATCACAAAGGAATCAGCAACCACACTGAAGTGCCATCTTCCCATAGGAGCACATAGGTGTTTTGATGCAGGAGATGCTTTCCTCCTGAGAGCTGCTGAGCACAGGGTACCACCTGTGGCCTCACACCTGGGCAGGATTAGGGGCATCAGTATGAGCGTGCAGGTGCAGCTGACCAGGCAGGAGGAGACAGCCACCCGCTGAGACACAAGGAGATGTGCTCCAGCCCGGAGCTCCTTATGGGGGAATGATGTCATTGAGATGTGCCTGTTTCCAATCTTCAGCTGCTGGTAGGAGGCCCCATTACTGACCGTCTGAGTATTTCAGGCTGTTGAAAAATGTACAAGGAGGGCCAACGCTGCAAATCTGGTCAGCTCAGCATGCAAGCGGCCTTTTAAAATAATAGACTGAAAAAGTGATGATTGTGTAAATACCTGTGTTCAACTCACCAAATAAGAGTCTGTCAGGGCAGCCAAAGGTTAGTAAACAGCAACAGATGTGTTTCCATAAAATGCCTCAAAGTTGTATCCCTCCTGAAGCCACCAGGGACTCTGGAGTGGCAGCTGCATGACTAAAAGCATAAATATCTACTGCTCGTGCAAAGGGGCAAAACCAACCATCAGAGGTGCCTTATGTTGGTGACATACCACTACAGGTTCCCATCACTGGGTCCAATGAGACAAAGGCTGTCATTTCTCCTAGAACATATTTTGTGTCACATGCTCTCATAACCTGGGGAACCCAATGCTTGTAGGTGTCAAGCAAAGCACAAGAACTATTCTGTAGATACAAAATTATATCTTAGGTTTCCTCAAATAAGTAGAAACATTAAATGACACATTTTCATTCACTCCAGCTGCAGTTCACCACTGTATGTAATTCTAAGACATAGGGTTTATGGAAATAACTGTTAGGAGGAAAATTAATTTGTTACTGCCCTAAGAAGGACAAAGACATAAAACCAAAATAAAGCATAGTTCTAGTCTGTACTTGGTAACTCCATTGCTTATTTCCAAAAGTGTCAGTGAAGGATACAAATAGAGGAGGTGGCAGCAGCAGGAATGAAGAAAAGCAGTTGGAATCTTCTCTAATGAGCACCCTCAGTGATCCATGTTTGCAGACCTAGACAGCATTGCTACAAAGGTTTCAAGGTACTCAGACAAACTCTTGATCTGTGGCTTGACATTAAACTTGGAGCACTTTTAGTGCTCCCTGGGGCAGACCAAAACCACAGTGAACAAAGGATTTAAACTACTGATCTGCCCCACAGGCCTTGCACCCATTCCAATTAAAAAAAAATAAATAAATACAATTTGCTACATTATGCCTGTGCCTGCAGAGTATGTGCTGCATTAGATCACGTCTGCCGATACTGCTACTCTGAAACCTCAACACCTAACTCCTCCAGGAGCTTTTCCATTCATTTTTCCATCCATTCAAAATGCAGCACCATGAGTCAGTGCAAGGCTGCCTTGCAGCCTGGATGCTGAGACCTCCCCCAGCATCAGGCTAAGTCCCAGCAGCATGGACAGCTGAAACCACAAGAGGCTGGCTGGCTCTGCTCCACGACCTTCCCCATACTGGTAAGGCTGATCACAATGCTTGAGCCAGAAGTTCTTCTCTGCAGCATGTGGATCTCTGCCATGTTTAAGGGCAGATTGCTTCATACATTTCTGTCTGCCTTTGGCTCCGACAAAAGCTAGAATCGGCATGCAGAAAGCCTCAAGACACTTTGGTTGGCCCATCCCAAGCCAGAGCCTTGCTGGGGGAAAGTCAGATGGGCAAAGGCTCACATGGACACCCCTCCTCCATCACTGTGAGGCAGCTCTCTTTCTGTTCCTCTGAAAAGCCAGCCTCACGGGAATGACACATACTGTTCTCCAGAAATAGGGCTGTGCAGAAAAAAACCAAAATGTACTAACATCAGGTATAGGGGGGCAATGATCACTTTCCCTTTTCTACATAAGGGACCCGTGAGCAGGAAATGGCCACAAGTGGCAGTGGGAACATACACACACTTTGGTGAAGAAAGGAACTAGAGCGTGCTGCTGTCCTGCCAGTGTGGAGTATGACCAGGTAGACAGGTTCATCTAAGAGGGTCAATCACCCTTGAGCTGAAGTATTGGCTGTATACCACAACATGTTGCTGGAGCCAAAAGATCTATCCATGAAGGAGATGTGGCACATTCCAACAAGTTCTTGCCTGACTGCTGCTGGAATTGCCTGAATCACTTTCCTCTGCCATCTTCTCATGCCCCCTTGGGTTGACAAAAGAGGGAGTCTGCGACAGCCAGCTGCCAAATAACAATAGCTGCTTACAGGGACTTGCACTTCATTTCTCCATCGAGAGAAAAAAAAAAAAAAAGAAAGGAAAAAAATAAGATATGATCTTAAGGCAGATCTAAACAGATGTGTCCTCCCAAATTTTGATCCACTTCCAGTACTCTGAAGTCTGCTACCACCATTTGTCACTATACTGTGACAGGGCATGGAATGAGTGAGAAGAGCCAGTATGATCAAGTTTAGCAGTCTGACCAAACTATCTCTGTTGTGTGTGAACTTCTGTCTGTGAGTTTGATAAGAAGACTGTTCATCCCTGGTATTCGTACACTTAGAAAGGGGGAAGAAACCGGCTGTAAAAATGCTGCCCAGGGGAAGACCCATGCTGTCATGACTGTCTATGCAGGAGGAGAGAAATAACCACCAGAAAAATGTTGCTCAGGAAGCACTGATACTCAACTGTGGCAACAACCAGCTTTAAAGGCAATTATGGAGGAGTGCCACAGGTCTGCCTTTAAAAAAACCAAAATCTGTTACACAACAGGACTGGCATCTGGCCATCTACAAGGAAAACAAATTTCAATTCATACTGGAGATACCAGGCAGCAAGCCCATTGCTTGTGATGGCAACAAAGCCATCAAAGCAGACACGATCTTCCCTGCCAGGTGTTCTCACCATGAACAGATTCTGCACACCAGTTTGTCAGCAGCCTTCTTCAAAGGAAACTCAGTACGGAGTAGCTTACAGAAATTTACCAGAAGAGGGTAAAGAGCTACTTGACTGCCAGGATGTAACCAAAAGAGGTGTAATTCCTGCTGTTTGTGTGTTTCACCCTCAGACAGGAAGACATTATTAGCAAATAAGTTATTGAAAAACTAGTTTCTCCAGTGAAACTCAGGAGAGGAAGAGATGATAAAAGGCAAAGGGGCTGACTGTGTAACTGTTGCTAAGTTTAAGGAGACGTATACATACCCATCCATCCACATGCATTTACACACATATATACTTTCACTGAAGTTCTGTGCTTGAAGTGCCAAGTGATAGAGAATCACAGTTCTGAAGAATCGTGGGCCCTCACCAATCTGCGCTACTGCTCTAAGGTAGTTCTAAACTTAGTTGTAATGCATCTAGTGGTGAATGGGAAACTTGTACTATCTCTAGCAGAATGTCCATGTGAGAAATGGCTCTGAACTTATCTGTCAGATAGAAGACATAATCTGCAAAACTGGTTGCACAGGGTTTGGAGTGGATTCTGTTCTACCTGACAGATCAAGAAAGTTGATAATCAAGTTGCAACTTCAGGGAGGCAAACCTGGTACATCTGACAGTTGTCTAAGCATGAGATATAGAACATATTTGCACTATGTTATAACAGTGTAGTGAGATATCCCTCAATACAAGAAGTAAATGAAGACACAAAAAGAACAAATATGAAAAAACTGGAAATAGTTTATTTGCTGCATAAGGAAACTTCTTGTAAATTACATATAAAGAAACTTGCTATGCTGTAGTATATAATTTTCAATATTCCCCAAAGATAATTGTAATAAATATGCAAACCAAAACAAAGTAGAAGACTAAATCCATCAGGCAACCTACAAAATGGTTCATCAAGTTTTGTCATTGCAGCATTAGCATGCTTAAAATCCTGTTGTTCATTCTGAAGTGCTGCAGCAAAATTCTTTTCACATTTCTTTGGAGCATTTTCAAAACAATCTAAGTATAAAATACTGTTCAAAATTAGCAGGCATTAGTTAAACCACCCAAGAAAAGTAACACCAAGGTCTAACTGATGCAAAGGTGTGATTTTAATTTTTATTTTTAAAATCCATCTTAGTTTTGCCAGGGTTAGGAATTATCTGATATAAGTGCACTATGAGTTCAGTCAGCTTGAGGCACTGCTGACTCTTGTCATATTATGACTCTATATTAACTTCATAGGTTATATAGCTCTGGAAGATTTCTCTATTAGAGACATATCCACTAATAGGAATTATAAAAAAACCCAACATAGTGAAGCTGCAAGCTAATTAGAATGGCTGTACCCTCAAGTGCAGTGTGTGCTTAGAAACATTTTCCCATTGTTTCATACTATACCACATCAAGCATTGGTATTTGACTTTAAAAGTGCTGATAAAGGCTTTACTGAGGCTCCTAACCTCTGGAGAAAAAAAAAACATGTAGAAATTTTTGACAACTTTTGCTGTTCTCTACCTATCATTTCTACATTTTTTTGAAACAGCAGGCTGAATTGCCTTTTATACTTCACTGCTCTGGACCACACTGACAGACTGGTCTATTATTCCATACAGATCTTTTATACAGATCCTTTTACAAACTGAAAACACTTCACTATGCTTCACTATTACTGAATACTTGGGGGGTATTAAAAGAAACTCTCTAAACCACAATTACCTAAAAATATTTGTCAATAAGATTAATGCAAACATTATGTAGAAAAAATGGTTGTTACAAAAAAATTCATTAGAGGGCCAATAAAAATATACCGAAGAGAAGATCTTTACAAAAGTGAGGTTAGGGAGTATGAGGCATTGACATTCGCTGTAAACATCCTGTGTTCACTAGAATCCCTTCTCTGAAAGTATATGTTCTGGTTTTGTTCCTGAGCTGCGTGGCCGACACTTGCATAGATAGCTAAACCTATTGTTAAGGGTAGTCTATATCGAAGTTGCTATACTGCTTTGTACAGAACTTAATAAACTAATGATTTTACCTTTTGAAATAGTTTCATTCCACTACCAGGCACTATGAAGCGTGGTGTGATTTTTGTGTACTCAGTGCATTGGATGGGTTGGGACAGCTACCTTATGGTGCATTAATCTTAAATAATATTACACTAAGAAGTGTAGCTGTTTGATATTCTGGCTTAGCATAAATACCTACTTCTGCTCACTGCTGCAAGGCTCACTTCTGCTCTGCCAAAGACTGCATATGGCAAAATGTCAGGAGTTTGAATGCTACATCAAACAACTAACTTAATCCCCAATAGCAAGATGCAGCTTATAAACAGTACAGAAGACCTTATGGAGGATTTCACCTTTACCCAGGCAACATTAGTGCTTTCCTCCAGATTAACCTTCCTCTCTTGGAGGAAGCTAGAAAGTAATTTCAGAGTAAACATGACATGGAGTGGCTTAAGTAAAAAGTCTGAAGAACACACTTGTGTTTTGGATAGGAAAAGCAGGCATGTGTTTAGTTACTGCACATGCAAATGCACATGGGAAGTTGTAGAGACAGACAAACAAATCTACCTCACAAACAGCACAATTACAAAAAAAGCAGCAAATTGCCAGTTTTAAATCTTATGATAAGGCAAATCTAGATAAACACCCATAGCAGGAATAATAAAAATGGAGTGTTTTCCTTGGCTTTTCTGTTTACTTTTTCTGTGACTGGCTTTTACACATCGATAAAATTTGCTTCAGGACTTTCTGAACATCTTCATCCATTTGACCCTAGACAAAGGGAGAAAGAAAAGATGATTGAATCCAAGCATCTCTCTACTCTTTAATAACATTTACAAACTATTTTTGAGGTATAGTAATGATATCAATTTCCCAAAAGGAAGCAGTGGTAAATTTGTGCTTAAACAGCCATACCTTTTGGGTAGGACATCATGGGTAAAACATGCAAAGCTCTTACTAGATCTGCACAGGAAACATCCTTAATTAAAATACCAACACCATGTAACTGACAATATGCAACCATACCTGCACAGCATAGAGAAGATGCATCCTGTAAACCGAGACGATTTCCTGGTGTTGTTTCTTTGTTTCCTAGAAAATGTTAAGCAAAAAATCATAGAGCATTCAGAACTGTTGAACTCTCCAACTGGAATTAGAGAACTCTGGGGAATTACAAACTGTTGTCTTATGCATGCATGCAAAACTAGCTCTGACAGTAAGTATTGTGCTGCTTGCCAACCAAAACATAATTTGCTGGGCAGCATGGTCCACACAAACACTATAATTCTACCCATCTCAGTGAAAAAAAGCTGGTGAGATGACCTCAGTTGTAGGAAGTGCTGCACTGCAAAGATGCAGAATGAGCATATACTCCTGAACTTCTCAGCAACCTGAACTAAGGAAAGCCAACTATATTCTGACAAATCATTCCTCAACTGCAATTGAGCTCTTCCCTGATGTCAGTGACCCACCATCTAACGTCTTCCCAGGGAAGACAAGGTGCTTACAAAGGTCTTAACCCCTGAAATCCTCAGTTAATCACTATACACTCAAACAAGGAAAGCCAGACTCCTTTTTCATGATCACAGACTGCCACATCCCAGAAGACATCTTTCCAAATAAATGTGAAGCTGTTAGAAAAGCTAGCCTAAAAGAAGGAAACAATGCTTCTGTCTTGTTTTATATCCTACCCACATTCCTAATGTGTTGTGTAACTATAGACCTTACGTGACTTTGCTAGTGCTTAAGAGATGAAGGGTCATTTCAGACTTGGTGAACCAGGATAAGAAACACTCTGAGCCTTTACACTGACAGGTTGCACTGTTTACCTGTCTGCCTACTTATTTCTCCCCATTGCAAGGGAATTTTTCTGGCTTATATGCATACTGACTCTCGTAACTGTCTGCTGGGGAATGTAAGAAAGCAGACACTAGATATGCCATTTAGCTTGTCAGGTTGGGAATTCTCCTGTCAGAGTTACTCCAGAATGCTCAACAAAGGCCTTGGATGGCCAATACCTTCTTTTCACTCTCAGCAGTGAATTAAAGTGCACCTTTGGACAGACAACTCTTGAAAATAGCAATTATGACTCAACCTAGCTTAGAAGACAGGACTTTTCATGCACAAACAGATACAATAAAAAAAGAAATAATCTTTAAGCAGTCCAGAATTTCAGAGAACAAACTGTGCTCTCTAAAACTAGATGGATGTGCTTGATTTGAAATTTTATGCCTTCGGTGAACACTTTCTTTCAGAAAGTCAAACTTCAACCATAGAATACCATGTTGGAAGGGATCTCAAGGATCATCTGGTCCAACCTTTCTCGGCAAAAGTATGGTCTAGACAAGGTGGCCCAGCACCATGTCCAGACAAATCTTAACAGTGTCCAATGTTGGTCCTGGGGAGATTATGCCAATGGCTGATTGTTCTCATTGTGAAAAATTTTCGTCTTGTGTCTAATTGGAATCTCTTCAGGAGAACTCGTACCCAGGAACATGTACAACTTCAACTTGTACTCATAAACTCATTTTAGCTTAAAAAACCAAAAAGGCTTCAGCTGATGAGTGTTCTTGAGAAAACATCCAAATCTACTGCACACTGCCCAAATTTTTCACAAAAGAGGATCTCAGCAGCAGACCTGGTCACTATACTCCAATACGAGTACACGAACTTTGCTCCACTATTGATCTGAGGAAATGTATTGGTGAAATCAGCTTTCTTTAGTTACACTGTTTCTAAAGAGCAATTCGTGACTTGCTAAATGTCTCCAAGAAACAGAGAAATTACAGACTTTCTGGATGAAAATTCCTCTCCTTGTGCTTGCTGACTGTGATCCATTTTAAATAAGGCAGAGTGAAGAATGGCACGCATTAGCTTCAGAGAACTAGGAATAATGGTGGGTTTACAAGATATCACACTTACAGTCAGTTGGTTCTGCAGCTGCTTCACTTGTTGTTGTAATGCCTCCAGCTGCTGGCTTTGTCTTTTTGGGGCACCAGTTGAGTAGGAAAGCTGAGAAAGACTGTTCAATGCTTCTTTTAATTTGCTAACTTCTTTGGACATTTCATTGATCTAGGGAGGTAAAAAACAGGTTTTCATGAAAAGCTGCAAGGCATAGTGTGTTCTCATAGGTCTCATTGTGGGGTTATTTGTGAGTGAAATTTAAGAAGTGGGGAAATCCAAGATGCAAATAAATTCAATGGACAGAGATGTCATGTAAGCAAAGGGTTACAATACTTCTCTATCCCCCTTCCTAGCAGTCAATTCAAATTTCATTCTGAAAGCCAGCAATATTTACAGCTAGCAAAATACATAGCTCTTTATAAAGCGATTTGTTGTGACAGGTATGGCAGCTGCTGGAAAATTAGGTCATACGAAAGTTGAGAATATATAGAAAAATCAGAATACTGGGTTTTTTTCTCCTTTGTGATCTTTTGTTTTCTTCTCTCCTCTGGACTATCTTCCTCCTGTAATCCTCACTTCCTTCACTTCAGTTGCCTTAATAGCATGAAACCAACATAAGCAGAACTTAAAAGAGGTATATTGAAAAACCATGTATCTCCACAGGGGATGGAAACCAACTGTAAAGTTAAACATTCTGAAAATTTGTTTGACTTTGATATCTGCCTTTTTAGACTGGTAAGTGACCACAGAAGTTGCTTCACTCTGTGACACTTGACACATCATCTGCTGAGTCAGCCATGCACCATCCATTATATGTTGCAGTCTGAACTCATGTACTACCCCTCCACTGTAGTGAATCACTAACCTTTTTATCTTTATCCTCTTCCAGTTTTGATGAGCTTTCAGAATATCTTTTCACTTCTTCTTGAGCTTGGTGGTACTTTTGCCGAAGACTTGTCACCTCCCGTTCCTTTGCTTCAAGCAGAGTATGCATACCTTCTTTCTCTTCTTTCAAGTGCAAAACTTCATTTCTCAGTTGCATAGCATCTAAGGACACATTTTCCTTCTCTTGGATTGCATCCTTCAGTTTCAATGACAAAACACTAACTTCGCCCTCTAGTGATGACTGGAGCTTTTCATAGGTAGCCTTGGGTACCATTGCTTCATTAATTGCAGCTTTTTCTTCCAGTAGTTCCTTCTGTAAATTTCTTATTTCACTTTCTTTGTTGGTAATCAGAGTTTTGAGCTCATGTATTTCCTCCTCCATTTCCTTTACAGTATTTCCGAGTGCATTCATCACCTGAAGGTGTTCAGTAATTGGCAAAGAGTTTTGTTTCTGAGCATCTAATAGTTGCTTTAGTTCTTCTGCTTCATGTAATACTTTTGTGTACTGGGATTTAATTTCTGATAACTCATTCTCTGCTTTGCATTTCAAAGAATTTGTTACCTGCATCAGTGTCTCATGTTCATCTCTAGGAATGTAGTCCAAAGCTATATCATCTAGAGTTTTTCTCTTCCTATAGTCTTCAAGCTCTGTCTGTGCTTCTTTGTACAGCTGAGACAATTCACTGAGTTGTCTGTTGAGCTCCTCTATCATTCTGTGCATTGCATCTTTCATTTCTCCAGCTTCAGCACTAGATTCCAACTCTGTTTGTGTTGTCAGCTTCTCCTGTAGCCTTTTAATTTCCTCTTGCCCTTCTTTGTACCTCTCAATTAGCAATGCTTTTTCTTGATTAATGTTATCAATAACTGAACAATATGAATTCTTCATTTCCTCACACTCTTCCACAGACAATTTGCTTGCCACATTCTGGTCTCTTTCTTCAAACTTTTTCTGTAGCTCTCTCACTTTCTCTTTCTGTCTTTCACTTTCCTCCAATGCTCTCTTCAATTCTTGCTTAAGCATTTCAACTTCTCCACATGTAACCTTCAACCTACTCAGATCAGAACTGGTTTCTTCACTTTCAGAGGAAACAAGACCCAGTTTCATTTGCCTTTGTACATTCAAAACCTCTTTCACAGCTTCCTCACACTTGTTCTGAGTTTCTTGGAACTTCAGGTTAAGATCAGAACCATTTTCTGCAATGACTGTACTATTTAAACGATCTGTTTCTGGGACTCTAGACTGGACCTGAGCTTCTATGTGCTTATTTTGGGCTTCAGAATTCTCTAATTTCCTCTGCCCATCCTTTATATCTTCCTGGAGGTACTTCATTTTTACTTCACTGGGGCTTGTCACCTTCTCTTGAATTTGAGTGGCATCTAATGTAGACTTCAGCTCCTGAGCTGAAAACTCATTTTGTGTACCTGCTGTTTGCTCAAACTCTGTTTGGGTTGAGTGATAAGATTCAACGGTTGAATCCACTTCTTTAGGTGTTCTTTCCTGTGCAAAAAGAAACCCAAACAACTGCACGATAAAAACAAGTACACAATTATATTTTCCAGAATAGAGTAAGAAAGGAAATCTTTCCACATCCTACAGAGATAGGCAATTAAAGCACCATGGAAGAAAGTTTTTGAAAAATTCAAAATCCAGCTGCTCCCATTTAGTCATCTACAGTGAGAAAAGGCTGTCAGTGTCAAGCTCCTCTGAGAGTCTGGCCTGATCTCCATAAGCTAATAATTAAAGCTATGCAAATTAATATTCTGCTAATACAGCTGTTAACATCTTTTAGGATGTGGTTATCATAATAGTCAAAGTTATTCAGTAATTCATGGGAAAAGTGAGAATATCAAAATACTGACTTAATCCTTTGGGGCAGAGTGTTTCCATCATCTTACGACCAACAAGCTTGTTAAATTGTCTTCACAGTACATCTCTTTAAAATGGTTAGCAGCTCATTGTTCTGCTAGCAGATTCAGAGAGCACTAGAACAGCACAAAAATATGCCACCTGTAATTTGTCCTGCAGCTCCTTATTGTGCAGTGTCAAAGAAGCAATTTTTGCTTGCATCAACAGAAGTAGATCTTGCTGGTCAGCGTCAGGACCCACATCCAATAAACTATTAGCACCTTTGGAGGGGAAAAAAAAAAAAAGATTCAGAAAGTTGAAATGCTAGCTAGTTTTTTATGCTAACCTTTCAAATTAAACATTTTGTTCCTGTGATCACCAAGTGTAGTGAGCAAGTAAACTGTTCCTAGGAACTCTTTTCCAAAAAATGTATTAGATTACCCAATAGAAGCAGGAGGTGGGAAGCTGCTAGTGAAATTACAAAACATACACCCAATATTTATTGTGTGTCACATTCTAAGTGGGAAAGCACAGAGGATTTCTGACCAGATTTCAACATTTCACACCACCTAAGCCACCTAACCAAATAAGAAAATAAGGATTAAGTGTTAGTTTATACCTGTTGTGCTGTCACTCAGTCTGTCCTTACTATCTCGATGCAAGGAGCTGAATTCTTCCTGCTGAGACAGCAAAAGAAAGTGCTTTCACAAAAAGGATCCAAGACATGAAGTTGGACAGTTCACCAAAGAGAAGGATAGACAGTATAGATCTTGCTGGATAAAGCCTAGCAAGTGGGTTTCTTTTATTTCTCAGGTCTTGTTTAACTGCAGCATGTGGCCAGTTTTTCAAAGTCTGCTAAAGACATTCAAGTTCCATTGCCCAATTCTCATTAAATATTCATGAAATATGGGCAACAATCTCAGAGACAGTTTGGAAGGCTGGCTGCAGCTCCTGTGATAAATAATAGCAATATATTGTTATGTATTAAGAACAACCAAAAAAAAGTCTTCAATATTATAAGGTAAAGATCACACAGAACATATTCAGCCATTTCCTTGATGTCTTTTGGAGAAAAGATCTTGACTTCTTGCATTGCACAATGCCATGCACTTCACTGGTATTGGGTAATGAGCTCTCCTGGCACTAATATGTAATTACTTTCACAAGCATATTCCTAAGTACTAACTAATTTATGACTAATCCTATTTACATATTCAGCAAACATCAAGGTAATTCATACCTGATTTATAAATTACATTGAAATACATTTGGATTCCTTTTTTGTTCCAAAACCTCAACTAATGAATTCACAGGAAACTCTGCAGACCACAAAATAGATTATTAAGCAAAACAGATTATTAAGATACTATACTTTTCTTCCCTGAGACTCTTAAGAAAAGAAAATTGATACCTTGCACACTTGATCAACAAAGAAAGCCTGCCCTTTTCCAGTCATGGGAGTTGATGAGCGTGGAGAGGACAAATCACTAAGCTGCAAAAGATTTTATATAAATAGGTATGTGTACATATGTGTACATATAACTAACTCTCTCTATATATACACATTAAAGAGTACTTTTCCCTGCGCTAACATACGTCACAACTCTAAGTTTCAAAGAACAGATTCTAATCATGTAATGCTCTTATAAGTCAGTATTATATTTGCAGTGTAGTAGGTAGCATTCCAGTTTAACATTAAGCCTAGCTGTTAAACTGCATTTTGATATTGTATTTTACTTTCATATGTATATATGCATATAATAATGTGTACATATATATCTATAATTAAAATATACATAATTATTTACTTATGGAAGTCGGCAAAACCAAGAGACCTTCAACTTTAGATGGAAGAAGCAATTGTACAGTAAAGTTTGTACAGTTGTCTCTTAGACCATGCTGTATTTCAAGCAATTTTGCTTAGTTAACCTCACCAACCTGTGCTTTCATGATGTCATCCTACTGTCAGGAGAAGCACTCATGATAAGGCAGGCATATAATGTGACAGTGACAGAGCAAATCCAGTCCACATCATTCCCATGATGTTCAAAATGCTTTTCATCCCCTAAAAGCATCTCAAAATCAATCTTTTCTTTACCTGAATAGGACTGATAGGAGGAGGTGGGGCTTTGCGTTTTTTTGGAGTTCCACTTCTTTCTGAACTTAATTTAGAGCCTTGATCATGCTGAAAGTTTCACCAGCCAGAAAAGGTAGGTTTGTTAGTTTGGTTAGTAAAGTCCGAGCAAGTTGTTTTATAAAAAAAAGAAAAATAAAATCCCACATTAATATCAACTTTAGCAGCTCATGCAGTGCCTTATTTATTTTTCTATGTAAAGACTACATCTCTACTAACACAAAGATATTAAACATGCCCAATAATAAGAATCTGCCCCCTTGTAATCCATGCTTCAGTGAAAACAAGATTTAGTGAAAAAGCAGAAGCTCACAATAGGTTTAGCACTAGTGATCTTAAATAATTCCATTCATACACAGCCCAGTCATGCCATTCTTAACTGCTACCACCTTTCCTCTCCACCACCTTCTGCCTGAGCTCCCTGAGAAACCCACCACTCTACTCAGAGAAGAAATGAACCATTGCATCCTCATCCACTTTGCAGCTATCAGTAGGTCTATTAGATCTACTTGCACTCCAAGATGTAATACTAATGAAAAATGTAAGAACCCTAATTTAATTTCCTAAATCTGCTGGGATTCTTACACATGGGGGTCTCCAGTAAGATGTAACTAGGGATAACCTTCAACTACATGTTGTGGAGACAGGGAAAATTTCTAGGTCATCTTCTCTACTGTTTAAAGAGCCCAAAAGCCAAGCTTCTGCGCTACACACAAGAACTGTGGTGTATCCTCCTGGAACACATGTGCACATACACACGCTCTCCCTTCCTTTTTACACTGAGGGTGCTGGCTGCTATTACAGAGACAAGTTAAGTCAAAAAGTGATGTTCCTGAGACACATTCCTTAAATAAGCAATAAAAATCTTTCACATTACAGAGTAGTCAATGGCAGTGCATCTCACAGTCACACTTACTAGTGATTCTAGTCATGTTAATTGCTGTGTTTTTCCTAAGCTGAAAGTCTATATAGCCCCAGTATTTTTAAAACCAGAAGGACAAATACCTGCTTTGCTTTTGTTGGTGACTTTGTATCTGTGAAGCAGAAAATAAGTGGAATTAAGAACAGCTGTCAAAACCAAGAAAGTTATTTGCCATTCCTAACCCATCTCTCAGCTCTACTTCACACCCATGAACACTTTGTTTGGTTTTAGAATTCCTGTCTGAAATCTGAGGAACATACTTTAATTTCCGAATTCCATTTGATCCATACCCTTTCTCTGCTGCTTTTTGGGCTTCATAATGAGGTACAATTTGAAGTATTTTGACAATTCTTATTCTAATATTCTAATATTATTGCACATTAGCTTCCTAATTTAGAAATCCATCTTAGTTTGACCATAAAACCTTCTGTCTGCATTGATTTCTACTCCAACCCCTCTACTGAGGAGCTATAAGTTCCACTTACATCTTTCAGATAACAAAAAAGCATCTATTCCAAATTATATGCAAGACTACATGATGCTGCTATATCAGCTTACCTTTTCTTTGTTCAAAACACCTCTTTTGCTCTGTTCAGTGCTTTACCCCATGCTAAATATTACCATCTATGGTAAAGACCACATTTTCCTGCTTTTGGGAAGCCTCAGACAGCCCATCTTGAAGACAGCTTTTGAAACTTTTCAGACTACCTCGTGAAGTAATTTTGTTCGTTGCTAAACATATATGTAGGCAGTTCAGGAAGTGACAAACTGCAGATCAGCATCTCTTACATACCCGCATCCTGAGATAACTTCGATTTTACGAGATTCTGGATCCCTGTATTCTCGGAGAGCTTGGAGTAATGCAGGGCATTCTGTCCAAAGACATCTACTAAACTGACATCTGCACCTTTCCTAAGGAAGGCTTCCACCATGTTAAGACTACCAGCTTCACAAGCCATCATCAAAGCAGTTCTGAACAAAACAAACAAAACACACATAGAGTAAGCGTCAAGAGTGTATTCTTTAAGCAGTAGCTCATTTTTTCAGGGAAAAAAAAGTGTGACAGTTACTGTGAAATAAAGACCAAGATTTTATCAACATGTATTGACACACATATACCTGTTGATTCTGCTTACAAACACCTGCCTGCCCCTACTCCTCTTCCCCACACTTCTCAGCTGCACCTTCTTCAAAGACCTGGTGTGCTTTGCACAGGTCTCCAAATATTTCTAAATATCAGTTCCTGCGGCTAAGATGAAAGTCACAGATAGAAATGTCTGGTTAGACTATCAAATCTCACTGCCACACTCCAATTGCAGCTCTGCAAGTGGTAGTACAACATGAAGGCATTGATTCGACTGCTGCTCTCCTTCACATGTTGCCTTTAAGACAAAATAGACATAGGGATTTCAACCACAGAGCTAAACAAGACTCAAAGTTCTGCAGTGAGACTGAGAGATGTGTTTGACTTCAAATCCTCCTCTACTCTGTTGTGTTTTGTTTGGGTTTAGGGTTTTTTTTTTTCAAAAGACCATTAGAACACAATCCTTTGTCTCTCTAACACAGGGCAGCTAGGTAGTGCCAGATCCTAGAAGTAAGGGTAGTATACAGAAATAGTGTTCTCCTAACAGGCTGTATCTGTTTTCCTCAATTACTTGAAGGGGTCATAAGAGATGTACAGAATATTTACAACTCCCCACCTTTTAAGTATGCCCTAATATTGCTTTCCTGCTTGAGCATAACTCTCTCTTCATGAAAACATGTCTAATAGGTTGGCCAAATTCATGGGCCAAACACATTTCTCAGTGTAGATATGAAACTGAAAAATTCCTAGCGTGATAATATTTGCTGGATATTAAGACAACCATTTCACTGATTAATGAAACACACTCCCCATAATGACTGACCCTGGGAAAGTGATGGCTGTTGCAGTGCTGTGCTATAAAGTAGTGTTGAGTAGTAACTTGAATAACACCTCCAGAGTCACAAGGATGGTTTTAGATTACCAAAATAATTCACTTAGTCTGGTCAAGATAGGAAACTGGACATGCTGTTTTCAAAGGTTATCCCCTTACTCCCCCCAAAAGTCTTCTTTCTCAGTAAAAACTTAACTATTTTTGTGAACATGAGTTGCAAGACTAGTGAGTAGTTACCCTCCTTAACAGAAGGGAAGCGAGGAGTAAAATGGTATATTCCATGTTACATAATTTTATGCTTCTACACTGAGTACTTTCTTACAAAAGAAAATATGAAAATGCAAGTTTGTCCTATCTATGACAGAAATGCCTTCATCCATTTAGCTAGAAACAGTTAACACTGTCTGATGATTAAACAGTAAAAGAGTGATGGGAAGGCAGAGGTTCCAGAGTGGGCAGCACCTCAGGTTCAAAGCATCAGTAAGTCCATTCAACCCAACCCACACAAAAAAAGGGGTTTTCTTTAGGTAACTTAAAACAAAGAGTGTGATAATAAACTTTGGACCAATAAAAAACAAGTTAGGGCCCTGTCTTACCCTCCCAGGTGCCTCCAAAGAACAACATGAGCACTGCATCACATATAATAACCAAGACTGTTATCAGGTCTAAGTGCCAAGTCTGCTCAGCATCCCGAGACAGTTTAACCAACTGTTTGAAAAACAGTCCTTAATTTTCAAAGACTCTTGATCTTCATCAGTATCATCAAAACAAGGGAACTTTTTACCACAAGGATGTTGCTTTTTAAAACCAGGTTTTTGACACATGCACTACCTATTAATGCAATAAATCTCTAAATGGCACCTTCTAAGATAACAGCATCTCCATGACATAGCTTCACTGTATTTTTCTCTTGCTGCTGTGGCTGCCTTATGGTAGAAAAAAAGAACCCTCCACAGATGTTGCTTCCAAGTAACCATTTTAGGATTTAAGAAACTAACTCATGCCAAGAGAAGAGCAGCATTTAAAACTGGGACATGTACAAAATGATGTGTAGCTAAGACCTATCAATCAGATTCTTGTAGAAATTATTTTTGGACTTTGGCTCACCTGTATTTTCAGTCCTTGACAGAGAGCATTGTTCAGAGAAACCAGTACTTGTACTGTGTTAAAG
>WUAM01000010.1:123214-139032 GCA_024336885.1 Actenoides hombroni
TAGGAATGCTTTTTGCTGTTTGTACTCCCTTTGCTGTTTGATTAACGCTATAACACGATGATTTTGGAACCTCACAATACCTATGGGTACCTCGAGAACAAAATGATAATTTTAACTAAGTACAAGGCAAAAATACACTTCATATAATCACAGAATCACTTAATTGGAAGACACCTTTGTTTGTCCCCCATTGCTCTCTATCCAAAGCCAAGAAAACTTCAAGTTACAGTACACAGCTCAGAGATCTGTCCAGTCAAGTTTGAAGCATCTCCAGTAGCAGAGACATCATGATGTCTCTGGGCACCAGTTCCAGTGTTAGGCTAGCTTCATGGTGGGATTATTTTTTTTTCCTAGCACCTAACTGGAATTTCCAGTCAGGTCCACTGCATAAATTCTGACCATTGCTTGTCATCATTTTGTCATGCACCTCTGAGGTTGGTCTGTCTCTCTCTTCTCTATGATCAACCATGCTGTAGCTGAGGCCACTTTTAATATAGTCCTACATCCTTTTCTTTGTAAGACTGAGCAAACCGTTTCTGCCTTTAAAATGCATCTGCTGAAACTTGAGGTCTAACCTCTGTAACAGTCTTTTTTATTAGGAAGACCAGATAAGAAGGAGATGAATCCAAGTCAAAAACAAATGAACAAACAAGTTTAAATATTTTTATGCCTTTTTTCTTTTTCTTTCATGCCTCATTTCTTTCAGGTCCCCTCCCTTTATCATCAGAGGAGTTTGTGTATCAGGCAGTTGCATCATTCCCAAAAATAGGCCTGGTTGTTTGTAGACATTTCATAAGAGTGAATGTAGTATCCCATAGCCTTTAGACTAATCAAGTATGTGTTTTCCTTCAGGCTTATCATACTCCTTTTGGTCTTTGTAAAAATTTTACAGCACTTGGCCACATAACAGGCCTTTTCCAAAGCCTACTGGAGTCAACAGAAAAACTTTTAAACATGTTTTGGTTATATCAGAATTGATTCTAGCTACTTGTACCAATGGCTCAGTTTAATGAGCAGCAAATCCTGCCACTAAGGTATTAGGTTGTGAATTACTTCCCCACCTCTGCTGCAGCAAGCTGCAAAAGGAACTTTCTCCACCAGAGAAATAAAAGAAGAAATATAACATAGTATTGCTTTGAACTGCTGCACCTGAGATTGACTGGAGTGGAGGGTGGTAAGAACTCTGAAATGTCTGAGGTACAGAATGGGAGAAGAGGTACATACCAAATCTTTGACGTTAATTGGACATTTGTGTTCACACAGAAGTTGAACTGCCTGAAGACAACCACATCCAGCTAAAAAAAATGAAACAAACAAACAAACAAAAAATGATAAGCATAAAAGAACATTATATAATGTATTTTCTAGCAGACAAGCTAGAAAAAACCACAAGCATAAAAGTCCATTAAACCCCATTTTCAAAATTTGTGTTCTGAACTTACACTTGCAATATTGCAGCATTACAGTAAGGTCCAAGAAAAATGATTTAAGCTGTCCTTCTCTGTTTTAAAAATGAAGAAGAGAAAACCTAAAAGGATGAACAGCAAGTTCTATGCAGAAATGCAACCAATATTCATGGTCCAAATTAGTATGAGAAGATATAATCTTCAAAGATTGAAATAAAAATTAACCTAATCTTAAATATTCCAATGGCTTTGCACTTGCAAGTGTGAAATTTAAGCTTGTTAACTGTAACTAGCTGAAATTCAGTATTCACAGTTATTTTTCCATAAAAATACCTGAAATTTGTAAACCATCAGGTGGAGTCACTAGATTTACATAGTTAGAATCTAAAAAACTCCACGAAGCTGAAGAGTTAGGAATATCAAGCACAACAAAATACACAGTACAAGCTTTCAACAAAGTTACCTGCATAATGTAAAGCTGTTTTCCCAGAATTGTCAGTGCTGTCTGCTGGACATTTGCTCTGCACAGTTCAATGAGGAGAAGGGGAAAAAAAAGCAGTTAGAGAAACACCAAGAAAATAAAATGTATGTTTGATGCTGAGGACAGAGTGCTGAACATCACTAGGAAAAGCTTTATGAGCTACTCCAGAAAAGAATACTGGAGAAAGGCACAGCTTTTGTCTCTACCAATCTAGTCTCTCCTTTCTTGCTACCGGCTTATACTGAAGCCATCTCTCACAGTCATGGAGAGATAGCCGTAGAAAATGTTACCGTTCTGGAACAATTTACAGTAGGAAATAAAAAAAAAGAAAGAAAAGCTCTCCCTTGACTTAGAAAAACTTTCTTTTTTTCTTTCTCTTTGTTTTTTTTTACATTACAGTAAAAGCTAAAGCAACCATGATCATGGAATCATTTAGACTGGAGAAGACCTTCAGGATCAAGTCCAACCATTAACCCAACATTGCCATCCACCATTAAACCACGTCCCTCAGCACCACATCTATATGTCTTTTAAATAGCTCCAGGGATGGTGACTGCACCACTTCCTTGGGCAGCCTGTTCCACTGCTTAGCAACCCCTTCAGTGAATAATTTTTTCCTAATATCCAACCTAAACCTCCCCTGGTGCAACATGAGGCCATTTCCTCTTGTCCTATCACTTGTTACCCAGGAAAAGAGATTGATCCCCAACTCTCTACAACCTCCTTTCAGGTAGTTGTAGAGAGCAATAAGGTCTCCTCTCTCCTTCCTTTTCTTCAGGCTAAACAACCCCAGTTCCCTCAGCTATTCCTCAGGAAGAGTTGTTCTCTAGATCCTTCATCAGCTACATTGCCCTTCTTTGGACACAAGAAAATAAGACCCTGAAATAATAGGCTTCTGAAAAGCAAACAGCAGAGCTTCTGACTTTCAAATGCAGTGCTGCCTCCAACACTTCTATGATTTTTCTAGGAAAACAGGTTCACATAGATTACCAGATTCCATAACAAAACCATCAAGATTCTGCCTGTGTAAATTAATTATTTAGCCTGTTTTTATTCAACTCCAGCATGTCAAGATCAGACATTCCTCACATATATAGTTTATATCACCTAGGTGGTCCACAGAAGCAAGAAAGCAAACCAAAAAGCATGAATTATTATAGAATATCATCAATGAATTTGCACTTACAAACATAATTAGCAAAACGTCAAAAAAAACACTCTGTGGTTGTAGCTGGTAAGTGAATGGGCAGCAGAGATACTTGGTATTAAACACACATCTATAGCTTCCGAGTTGTTCGTGCTGCTGTATGCGATACCATCAGTGACAGCTTGATGTCACTGTTTATGCTGTAAATGGGTTTGCGTTAGAAGTCGTAGGTAATCGCAAAGAGGGGAGGAGCCTCAGTGGTTAATGGTAACTCTTTCCAGATGTGGAGGAATGGGGGAGTCGGCTTGGAAGGAGTATGGAGGAGGGGAATCAGTGGAATTGGACTCAATACTGTGAGACACACTGACAGGGGTCAGCTACAGGACAATTGGAGAGCCCTGAGGTAACCAAGTAAAAGCAATTCAAAGGCTTTCATGGATATTGTATCCATTCTCTTTCTATATCACTGCTGAACCAGGGTTATTATTATTTCATCTCATAGTCTGAGTCACAGTCTTACTGATAACTCCAAACTCCTAAAAATCTGTCCCATTCCTCTGATTGCCTCCACCAAAACTTACCTGGCTTTCTGAAATGGAGCTGATATGGACTGTGTCTCGCCTTGCTTACTAACACAGACCTTTAGCCTCGACACCATGAAAATCTCTTTACCTTCACGTTTGTTTTTCTTATTTTCTTTTGTTATTCTTTCTATTCCCTTTCTAACTCCTCACTGTCCTTTGCTTCATTTCACTAAGGATGTGAGTATTTCCATATTTTGGCATCTAAACTACTTTGGTTTCTCCTCCTTTTGACTTTAAAACTTGACAGACATTTCCATGGTCAACAACAGACATAAAGCATTCCAGTGGAACAACATCAAAATCCCCCTCAAAGTGAAAAATACTTTTCCCCTATACCTCTGAACCCATCAGCTTCCAAGCCATCCAACCACACAGACAAAACATGAGAAGTTAGAGAGAAGCTGCAATCTGGTTGACATCCAACCCTGCTATCAGCTGCCCATGGAAAACCAGGTTTGTGGATCACTGGGGGAAGACTGCATGATGTTTTCCATTCACAGTGCCTAAAAGGTCTTTAAACTCAAGCACCTCTGTTGATAGCAAGGAGATAGGACAACAGTGTAGGACTGTGATGCAGAGTATTAGGAAATGTGTCAGTATCTAGGAGAACCAATCTAGAGAGACAAAAGGAAAACTTCAAAAATAAAAATTACTATAATTTTTACTTTACCTGAAGTAACCTTTTAATGCAATCAGAGTGGCTGTTCTTTGCTGCAAGATGTAAAGCACTGTGCCCTATGTGAATAAAAGCAAAGCAAATTAAGTATTCCATCATGCCAAAGCACACGAATAAACTTTTCCATGACAAAGGCAAAATTCTGAATTATCCATCTTGTTCCTGTCATGACACATGGAAAGTAAAGACAAAGAAAATAAAAGAAAAACCTACATCAAGCAGAATATATTTACAGCAGACTGTTGGTCAGGTAGATAAGAGAATAGCTTAATGTCTAGCTTCATATAAAGGAATGTCAGAAACATTATGTCAGACTCTTCCTTGGCACAAGTCAGTCTAATATCAGTTATGTTTTGTTTCTTAAAGAACAATTTTCCTATACTACTCAGTCTCCCTTGTAGAGAGATGTCTGTCAAGTGTCTTTGTGATGTCTTCCATTTGACAGTGAAAAAGAAACCCAGCACCATCAGCAAAACCAACCAAATTCACCAGCGACCACTATAATGAATTTGTATCATCCACGGAGTGCACGTAGGAGAGGACTCAGGACAAAGGTGTGCTTTGGTTTGCATCTCATAGGTTCCCTTTTCTGTTAATTTATTTAGCATCTGTGACCTCATCTTTAGCTATGCAATACAGTGATTTACTGACTATGGATTTATCATGAAAGACTGCAGTCTCTCTTCTAATTTCATCTTCCAAAGCATCTGAAAAATTAAAGAGACAAGACAGAAAAGAATAAACTATCCACTTAATTAAGAAAAGAAGGACACAAGATTTGGTACCCATTACAGACACAGCCACTTGTGACAGCAGAATCTCACTTTAAATAAAGTGACTACTACAGATGAGGCTTTCCCTAATGACTACTGGGTTGACACTCTCAGGTGAGAACAGGCAATCTCTTATTATCCAAACAACTAGTAAGTCCTGAGGAAAGATGAAGTATAAATTCTGAATAATATCCTCTATCATGTACATATATTCTCTTATCATTATATATAATCTGAATGTTTCTACCAGTATCACAGACACTTCCTTATAGAGTCCGACCATTTCCATGTATGACCAAAATTCCCTCAGGCTGATACTGGTGACCAAAACAGAACCCGTGAGCCCAACACTGACAGACCATTACTGGAGAGACAGAATGCTAACAGCTTATTCAGATGACTCGGCTAGCCAGGGAAAACGCCGGGCACAGATTCTGCAGGTAAGAGTTTTCCAGTTTAAAATTTAGTTCCCATCATTCTCCTAATGGAGTAGTAATTAAGGCATAGGACTTTTGAGGGTAGAAACAGCATAATGAACAGCTCTTATCTCTGTTTTGGCCTGTATCAGCTCCTTTCACTATGTCACAACCCTAAGGAAAGATCTTACTGCAACTCCTGTACAGTTAATTGGGTTAATAGCTCAGATACATATAAAAGCAACACCAAATGTCTTGATTTAACCTACAAAAAACCTCAGATGAAGTTAACAAAAAGAGCTGAGGGTGGGGGATTATTGTTTTTACCTATTTAAAAATAAATTAAATAAAAAAAAAGCAAGCAACTGTTTTGCATCTGGAGTCCATTATAAATGCTGATGTTTACAGTATCTGGGCAAAAGGTTTTAAGGGCTTTAGAATCTGAATTCTATATGCAGAAAAGCAAGTATGCCTAAACCTGTAAGTGTTATAACTGCTTTTCCTACATGGTGTGTGGGGCAAAGCAGTGTGGTCAGGCCCATAGTTGCACTCCACACAGCACAAATTATGTAGTCAAACAGAGTGTATTATGCTACATGTGTAGGTTTACAGAGACATACCTGCACCATCTTGGGCTGTCACATCTGCACCATGTGTCACCATGATCCTGAGGCATTCTCCATGTCCTCTGGTGGCTGCCAGGTGAAACCTGGAAGGGAGTATTTACATGTCACTTTTCTTTTACTAAGACATCCTTTCTCTTTCATTCACAAACCAAGCACAGGCAAGTTCTCCCCTCCCTGTCCCCTAGATCTTTTGGCATCCCTCCACTGCCTTCCAAGAACATAATAGCTCTGAAAGTGACAAAGAGTATAAAAAAATTTTTGTAGTCATACTTCTACACAGGTTGCTGTCTCATTACCTCATGCCGTATACCTTATGTGCACCTAGTCACACCCAATTTCTAAACTAATGTCCCTGGTGATGTACTATATCCCTACAGACTGCCTGGGATAGGGGCATTAATGAAGGAAACACTCATAATGATTGACTTTATGTAGTCATTCTATTCCATGCTGATTTCCCCCTTTCAATGGATAAAATTTAATTCCTCTAAAAGGTGATTCACCTCCTAAATTAAATTAAGTCAAATTGTGCTTCTGCACTGTCCTTTACAGACCTCGTCTTTTTTCTGTGTAGAGAGGGAAAAAAACCCTTAGTGTTTGTGAGTATCACCTGGAGAAATCAAAGCTACTACATATTTGTGAGTTTAGGCTAGAGATGTATTTTTTCAGCTTTTGGTTTTGCTTTTCACCTCAAAAATCTGCTTGTTTGAACAGTGGGAAATTGCAGAGGTTACCAACCACACCATGGCAGCATCATTTACCAAAGATATTATTACAGAACAAACAGAAGCAGTAACAATGAATTCAAGCCTTTTTACAGCTGAAGGTTCATGTTTGACATCCTTGGCACCTCAAGATTCACAGAAACAGTCCTATATGCAGGCTGATGACTTAATTTTGCTTGGAAGAAAAAATGAAGGACAAGCTTCTGAAAACAGAGAAGTTTATATCTTCCTAATGCATATTGTGCCAACATCATTGTCTCAAGATATGGGCATAGCACAGGCAGACATGCTGCTTTCCCCTGCATCCTACCAATATCAGCTTGATATACAGAGCTGTTTTCCAATGGGAGTAATATGAAAAACAAATTCAACACAAACCACTTCCAATTACTATTAAATTGCATGTGAAAAGTTGGCACCTTCATCAACATGTTTTACATTAAAAAAGCCTGTATTCCCAGGATGTTTTCTAATTTCTTTCAAAGGAGATGTTAATTTTTAAAATCATGCACCCCTGTGGCAAAGGTATTTTCCCCTGGAATCTCAAAGGAATGTCAGAAATCATGTAGCCACACCAACTACTGCACTTTAGAGTTTACATTTTGAACAACTGCTTCCTTTACACGTTAAAACTAACACAGAAAGTTCAGCATGATAACCAGGGAAACTAGGAATAACTGGCAGGAATGCAACAGATACTTCTGGCACATATGTGAACTGCAACACTGTGTTTCTCTAAGCCACAGACTTCTTTGCAGACTTCTTGAAAACTCTGAAGAGAAAAAGACCTACAGACGAGATCTGGCAAAGGCACGGAGAATTAATCAAAACAGGAGAGATCCTGGAAAAGAGCCCTCGTATCAAGTACAGCAACTGCCTCACTTCCTACAAGGAGTCCTTCCACACTGGCTGCTGATGATTGCAAATGGAAGACAGGCAGTGCTTAAGCTTTGAACCACTCTCTGCAAATATAAAAATATCCTGTGTGATCATCCTCATGCTTACTACTGCCATAAACAAACTGAAGAGTTGACACTTCCAAGAGCATAAGAAGCACTGCTGCGGGCTTTTCTCTAGTGATTCAAAATCAAAACCTAATGTACTTGTTGTCCAATGCAAAGTTGTGTAAACATTCTTCTTCATAAGAAGAGGTTTCTCAGGGTCTGGGAAAATGGCTGGGGAAGGGACACAAAAGAAGCCTAACAAATTCCAACACCTCTAATTTAGTCAGCATAGCATACCAACAAATACCCAAACATGTTCAGATACATTTGTGTAGACACACAATACAATCAAAGTTACTTAAATATTAGGAAGGCTGTTAAGTATGCACTTGGCTCATTTATATTTGACAATATTCATAAGAATAATAAATTCCTGAATAATAATAAATTGGCTAAATCTGGGACGCTGAGGTTTTATAGACAGACTCTGTAGGATGGTGCCAAATACAACATGACTATGCACGTTGAAAATAAGTTTTATTTAGGTAAATAAGACTGCAAAGAAAGCATCAAAGAGAGAAGAAAAACTTAACCCCTTTCAGGCTACACACCTATGAACACATCAGTCCCACCAACACAAACAATTTCCATGGCAGTTCTCAATAAGCTGTCATGCATGCAGATGCTTTGTTCCACACAGGCAAAAATATTTTCAAGTAAGAAAGGCCTGATTAAAAATACTTTCTCCCAAACTGATGGGATGAAAGAAATAGCATCTGTAAGCAGTACGTGTGGTGTGAAAAATGAGAGAATATGTATGAAGGATATAAAGATCTAATGAGAAAAAAAAATATAGAACCTATGTGAAGAGTCCCGTGAAAAGAGACGATGATAAGGTTTAACTCTCAGTCATTTATACAGTGACCTAAGCCAAATAGCATTGGGCTGCTACAGCTCCCTCCCAATTGCTTGCTGTGTGTCCGCTCCCTAAGTCGTTGTCCTGCTACCATCTCCCACATAACCCTGCAGTGAGATGTTTTTCCTTAATAATCTAAAAGCAATTGGAAGGGGAATGGGGGACATGGTTAGTTAGATGCTGGTTTGGTAAACTGAACTGGCTTACCAGGAAATCGGTCCTGCTCAAGACAGAGAGGAGAATGACTCTAAACTAGAACAAACCTATTACAGTCATAGTTAAATCAGAGTATTTACAGAGTGCTGGGCAAAAATTACCCCTTGAGAAGCTAACTGATTCTTAAGTTATCAGCCCCTGCTTTTGGTTTTTTTTTTTAACAAACAAACAAACAAATAAACACTTTAGTAGTAGATACAGAAGACTCCTGTTTAGCAAGGCAGGCTCTTGAAACAAAGAAACTTGTAGATGTTCATTTTAGCACAGAATAATTCTCTACAAGCTACATAAACTTTCCTAAAATATTTGAGGCAAAAGCTGCAGATTTCCAAACATTGGAGTTCTCACCATCTGGAAGCCTTAAGCAGTGGTGCATTTTACTTGCATCTTTCACGAATAAACTTCCCTTGATATGAAAGCAAATAACTTTTCCTCCCACTTCCTGGTTGTGCAATGACTTAGGCAAACAAAAACAAACATGTAAGGCTTGATTTGGAGCAAGGGCCACACTGAGTGTTAGATTCTCATTCAGCCTAAAATTTCATTAGAATGTAGCTAATTTTCCCTTCACAGTAGACAAGCCTGTTACTATCACTTAGAGACACATCTTGACACCCTAGTCTGAACTAATGTGAGACAGATTTCTTTTATTGCTGTAAAACATTTCTGTCCTTCCTGAGGGGAGGAATGGTCTTCTATTATTGTCTCCAGACTTTTCAGTGCAGCAGAGGAACAGCTACCCTTTCCAGTGGTATTATCATTGGATCCAAAATGAAGCAAGTCAGAATTTGAGACCTGTTTCTGCAGCAGCTGATAAAGATCAGTTGACTGGCACTGCTTTTTCCTACTGGAAATGTGCAGGTCTCATAAATACTCAGTCCTTAACAAGATACAGTAAAAAAATTACATTCTTTGAGAAAAACACAAAGTCCAGTTGGAGTAAACAGGCCTTGAGATTAAGAGTGAACATGCAGCAACATTTCATCAGATTCAGGGTCAAGTGAAGAACAGCTACAAGACTAACACCTCAAAGTTCTGTCAGGACCTCAAATTTCCTGACCAGAAATGTTACTATAATAACATTTTTAAACACACTGATAGAGAGATGCTTTTCATGAATGCTCCGTGACTGAATAGAGTGGACAGCTGTGTATGACATCCCTGAACTAGTTTTAAACGTCTGATTTCTTACAGATAGGAGATGTCAACTGGTGGAGTACTTTGAACTGTCCAAAATAAGTCCATTTCTTACTCAGGGCACAGGACCTTTTCTATGTTTTGGTTATAAAGTCAAGATAGCAAGGGAATGGTGACTTCCTCAGTCAGCATCTTACAGACAGTGTAAGAGTTCAGATAAAGCTAGTCTTTGCTAAAAGGCTGAGAACGCGTGTTTCCAGAAATTATTTAAATGCCAGGAAGTAACTTAAACAGAAAACGGATGTAATTTTCTACTACTTAGCTCACAATCATTTCACTACAGGCAGAAGAATAGAATTATTCCACATTTAGAGATTAGACTTGTAAAAATGGATTTAATTAAGCTTGCTAAGGTGGTGTTAGCGGTAAGACATGGGTCTGCTATATACAGGTTCTCTGCTTAACCATTTGTGCAGCTACATCCTGCAAAACTAAGCATAATCCTCTTACTGAATATTATTTTGACAGCTGGTTTAAAACAACTGGGTGGTCCATGTATCTAGGGAAAATGCCACAAAAGCATAGTGGAACATGATAAAATAAGAAAAAATAAATAAGAAGTCTTAATTTAAGACAGTAACCTTCCAACTAGGAAATTTCATCTGCAACAAGAAAAACTGAAAAGAAAAAAGAGCAGAAAAATGACACTCAATCAGGGGGTGTAAATCTGTATGTGGCAAGATCACGCTTCAGAGTTTTTCAGGGCAGAATTGGTATTCTCTCTAACACAGACTCTCTCCAGGGCCTGAAAGTAGTCGGATACATTACTTATCAAAATCCAAAACAAATAAAGAACATGGTTGAATTATGGATGCTAACTGAATATTGTATCTGCTGTTTTCTATTATGACAAACTTGAACAAAGTCAAACTTACATGCAAGAGTATAATATTATTGTCCTCTGCTATTTTAATCTGAGTGCTCTGAAAATATTTTAAGTGCAAGAATGTTTGATATACACTATGAACTCACATACACTCATTGTCAAGGTTTATTTTGAGTAAAAACATCCCTCCCCAAGGCAGATCATTCTTCATTTTCTAATGTACATCAGCTCGTCGTTGACTTTTAAAAAGTCTGACTTGTCTGCCAACTGTTTGATGATTTATAGGTTCCCAACTGACCAATACCTTCACAAAAACAAATAAAAGTGATAAAATAAAGATACAGAGCTGTTTGGGATCTTTGTATTGCTGACTAAAAAAATACAGAAATGGAAGTTACTCAAGCTTCGCTGCTACCAGTTCAGACAGGCAAGTAATTTGCCAGATATCTCAGTCAGAAAGAGTCCCACTGATAACCTGGCTATTTTTCTGCTCTGACTTGAGCTTTTACACATTTCAGAGGCAACACCTAGCTTACAGCATCTATTATCCTTCAAAGCCTCAATTCCCACTTCAGCAAAAATAACAACAGCAAAAATAAATGCATTGGATGATACCTGGTTTTTGATTGTTTTCCACCAAAGGCTTAGTGGCAGAAATGCTAGAGTGACTGAGACCTGACCTGGAGGAGAAAGGGCCACGAGTACTGGTAGAGCAGCATATTCTGTGCATGGAGGAAGTGCCTGCTGTCACTCCAGTGTGGTCATCTCCTGCATGTAGCATGAAGACCAGTTATTAGGAAAGAACACTGTGTACTTTTCTGTGAATGTTTTGTGATTTTATCAGCATAAAAACAATGATGAAAGTAAGCCTTTTAAACAAAACAGAGTTTTGACACATCCTTAATCTAATTCATAGAGAACGTACCACCTTCAGATTTAAAGACTGGGAAAGTCTCAGAATGGTCCCAAAACCGGAGGATTTTTCTGCCTTCCTCTACCAACCCAGACGTGGCTCTCAGCAAAGCCGTAACTGTCTGTTTCAGCAAGGTTTATGCTTCTATGACCAGCACATTCCTGGTTCTGCTTCTTCCTTGCACCAGTACATGTAGGTAGGTACCTCTTTGGCTGGTGAGTTGATACAGGGAATAAAACCAGTTAAAAATCAAAGCTGCTTTCCACTGTTTCATTACACAATCACAGGTGCAGGCACCTTGTCAGTGTGAAGGAAGGAATGGGGCATAGAGTTTCACCTTAAACCTGAAAACTGAGATTAAACTATTAATGTTTCCCTGTGAAAGCCACAGAATCTTCATCTTTTCTTGCCTGTATTATCAGGAGACAGTCTCTCATGGAGACGACACATGTCTTAGGAACAGTCAGTCATTTAATTACGGAGGAACCATCCAGTTTGGCAAATCATACTGCCTTAAAAGAAAATCAGACACCTACAGGTTTTTTAATAAAAGCCATAGCTTTGCACTGCACCCATTTCATCTCCTCCTAAGAGTAACTGTACTAAAGGTGGCTTTTCATTAAATGCTGGCAGTCCATGCCATGATCCTGTCACACACATTCATGCAGCCACAAGACTACAAAAACCAGTTTAGGAAAAACAGTTATGGGACATACATTTCATTTTTCAAGCCAGAGTTGGTACCATCCCAAACAGAGAAAATTAAGCATTCTGAGTTTTAAGACATGCAGTCAATGAGTTGCTACTAGCATCTTCTGGAGTGCAGGCAGGTTAAGATTTAATTTAAGAAGTTGACACAGGCTGGTATGGATTTACTAGGAGCTGTGGGAAATTTTTCGCCCTCTCTCCCCCTTAGCACCAGCCACTGCAAAAGGGAAACGATACCTATAGCCTGTGTCCTCCTATCTTCTATTTAAACATGAGATGGCATCTGCCCTCCCCCAGTATACAAAACCTCTGGCAAAAACCCTACATGCCACTTCTGTGTTAGCATATATTCTGGAACAGTTTAAAAAAACCACACAAAAACCTAAAAACCAATTAAAAAAAAAAAAAGATCCCACACTGTTTTCATATAAAGTTTCCAGTTTTGTCTCATAACATAAAAAGTCTTGTTTCAATCATACACACCTCGAGGTATAGGATATTAATAAAAGGCAAGCCTGCTGAATGGCTGTTTTCTTAATAGGAGAGAAACAATTGCATCATGCAACACCGGAGCTGGCAAGCTTCAGCCTCCTGATTTTAGCCTTCAAACTTCAGCAAAAATATCCACCCAGCTGCTCTTCAGAGAGATTTCTGGGATCCCCAGAAGCTTTATATTTTTCATTCTCAGGTTGTGTTCCAGCAGTTCCATTTTCATACACAGTTTTCTTTGGCAAACTCTATTACCACATTAACACAAACTCCCACTTCAGGTCTGAAACATATAGACTTTTCTTCCATATACCATTAATTGCAAACATAAGTGCTCACAATTTAGATTTATCATATGAAGTTTCCTGCAGAGAGTCCATTTTTAAAATCCCTCAATAACTAACGTCAGCAAATTGCAACAGAGATTCTGCCAAGGGCGAGCTTCAGGGCACTCCTAGGTGTTGACAGAAAGTCTGAAGTTTTGCAATACTTTTATTTTTGGTGTTGTCGGGTAGGCAAAAAGGACAAAGTACAACAAACAATGAAGTGTCAAAAAGCTTAAAGAGACTAGAAATGAGAGCAGTGTTGCCTGTATCTCTAAAGCCAATTTCAGACAGATGGAGGAAGGCAGAGGAGAAGGGAAGATTCCTTCTGAAAGTTTCTTTAAAAACACACCTGACATCTAAAGCCCAGAGGGCAGTTAGCGTCTCAATATATATGCCTTCTGGAAAAACATCTTCCTAGCATAGGCTGGAATCCCTGAGGATGCCATGGATGTGCGCAGAGCAACAAAACTTCCTGAGTTAGGTAAAACCAGCTAGCCATCTGCTGTCCTTTTTTGCAAGGGCAAAATAGAGATCAAAGTTAAAATTAAGCCCAACAATGAGAGCTATGACTACCATCTCTGCTGACCTTCATCCTCCAACACAACCCACTTAGTATTGCTGCCTGTGGGCCAGCAAATGCTATTAACCACCTTAGTGCATGAAAAGCCATGAAATGAAAGCAAGGAAATCCCAAACCGTGTTAGCATAACAAGAGGCCAGGAAAAGGCTGAGAACAACTAAGTAACAGTTAATCTAAAGAAAATTTTTTTGTTGCATGCAAATCCAGCAAGGCTTAACAACTGTATACAGTGCTCCAAGAACCTAAAAGCATGGATATCCTTATGCGACATGAGGGACATTACAAAGGATAGCTCAAGGTTATGTGTTGTCTTTAAAGTTTCTGTGCTTTTCACACTTAAAATGCTTCAGACCTCTTCAGATTTGAAGCAACAGCAATGTGCCCTTGTGGCCAAGAAGACCAATGACATCCTGGGATGTACTAGAAGGGGTGTGGTTAGTAGGTCAAGAGAACTTCTCCCTTTCTACTCTGCTCTGGTGAAACCTCATCTGGAATACTGTGTCCAGTTCTGGGCCCCTCAGTTGAAGAAGGACAGGGAACCGCTGGAAAGAGTCCCTCACAGAGCCACAAAGATGATTAAGGGAGTGGGGCATCTCCCTTATGAGGAAAGGCTGAGGGTGTTAGGTGTCTTTAGCTTGGAGGAGACTGAGGGGTAACCTCGTTAATGTTTATAAATATATAAAGGGTGAGTGTCAGGAGGATGGAGCCAGGCTCTTCTCAGTGATGTCCAGCAATAGGACAAGGGGCAATGGATGTAAGCTGGAACACAGAAGGTTCCACGTAAACAGAAGGAGAAACTTTTTCATGGTGAGGGTGACAGAGCACTGGAACAGGCTGCCCAGAGGAGTTGTGGAGTCTCCTCTGGAGACGTTCAAAACCCACTTGGATGTGTTCCTATGGGACCTGCTTTAGGTGGTCCTGTTCTGGTGGGGGGCATTGGACTAGGTGATCTTTCAAGGACCCTTCCAGCCCCTAACATTCTGTGATCCTGTGAACAGAACTACTTGGATTTATTTTTGTAATTAAACTGTATAAAGTGACTTCTCTTACTTTATAGGGGAATTGCAAACTAAATGCAGTAATATGTACTTACAGTAATTAATCTACCACTAGCACATTCTTCAGAGACCACTGGTTAAGATGACCTCTTAACATGCGTTTTAATAAACAGTTTAGATGATTATGGTAATATATTTTTATTTTGCATTTCAGAATAACTATGCTACTAAGGCTTTTAAGATTCCACATTTCTGAAGAGGACTAGGGACTGGAAGACGAAGACATGAAGGAAAAGGCTGCTTCAGAGCTTTCCTACATTTTCCAGTGCACAGAATGCACTTCTAAAGCAGGTAGCAGAAAATGCAAAGTGATATATAATCACAATAAATAAACAGCCACCAGCATAGTTTATTTCCTGAGACCTTATTTTGAAGCTAAAAAAAAAAAAAGAAACATTGAATATAGCCAACACTTTACAGATTGCTCTGTTTTCGCTGTCTGTTCCCTTTCCCTTCCTAGATTAGAGTTCATTTTTAAGCCAGTAGCAGTCAGTTAGTGTAATTAAAATCCACCCATACAGCCTGTCTGGTTGCCTAAGTCTTTGAAAAACATGTAAAACGACTTCAGTCCATTATGAAGATATAAATCTGAAAAACAACTGCAGCCTCAGCCCTGTTCCCTGAAGCCTCAGAGAGCCTGTTTCAGGCCTGACCCATGAGAGGCACACTTCCCTTGTGTTCCCCTGCCAGGGGTGCAAGGAGCAGCTACAGCTTTCCTCACGGGGAAGGAAGGTGCTTGGTTCTGCCTCCACTTGATCCAAGCTTCGGCTGCTGCAATTCAGGCACGCTGAAAAGGTCAGACCAATGATGT
>WUAM01000010.1:145202-157974 GCA_024336885.1 Actenoides hombroni
ATGGAAAAAGAATGAATGTCTTTTATTTCAGTAGGCCTGTCTGACCCGGGAGGAGATGTAGCAGCTTTATCAGTCCCTTTAGTGTGGCATTGTTTCCTGCTGCCTTTTCAGGCACCAAGCGCTGGTTTTCCACCTCTCCCCACGCACTATGATCTCCACTGCTCCTTTCATTTCTACTCCCTCCATGTAGGCAACATCTCTCTTAAAGCATATCACTGAAATTGGAAAGAATAATGACCCTTGCTTTGTTCACTGGAACCAATGTGGATAATGTATTCCCTAATGAAACGTACCTATTTTTAACTGTGATGGCAACTATTCATCCCATGGTGGGCAGCCCAGCTAGGCAGACCAAACAGCTGGGAGGTTTACTGCAGCTTATAGGGAAGGCATGTGAGCAAGTCACATGACAACTCCACAAAATTAAAAAACTAGAGTCCCAAGAAGACCTGACTGAAATAAGTGCACTCAACAGCAGCTTCACATTACCAAAAGTCAGATTTTGTATATTATCTGATGAATGTTTGCATTATCTCATCTCTTTTATTCAATAAAGGTCAGAGCTCAGGGAAGTAACAGCTACAAAATGAAGTTAGGTAAGACTGTGGCCACATAATCCAGCAGCTGATACCAGAAGCTGCAGCAGTTAGAGCAACCATTGTGATTCGGAATATATAAGCACAAGATTGTGGATAACTGCAATTATGATAATATACCTTTACACAGGGGTTAGTGAGATGCTTATAAGCTCACTCTGTCTGTCTCTGAGCACTTCATGAAAAAGCTGAAGGAAAATGTGGTGTCAGGAAGACCTGTCTTACTGAGGGAGAAGCTTAAAGATCTAGATTTAGTTTACCTGTTCAAAAACATCATAAAATTACAATTTCACAGTTGAGTTCAATTATCTGCATGGGAAAGGGTTTCTGATAAGTCATTTTTGTAAACAAATGTAGACAAGATCTGCTCAATGGAATCTGGATTTAGACAAATGTACCTGTACAACTTGAAGATAAGGACAGATAATTTCAGGGGTGCAGTTGTTCCTCCTCCACTTCAAATCTTGAGAAGACCAAATTTAATAACCCAACCAGCACAAATAAAACTGGTAAAGAGATAAGAAAGTGATATTCCTTGGACAGTGTTCAGCTGCAAGGCAGACTGCATCATCATGACAGTCTGTTCTGCCTTATACAACCTCAGGCTGTGTTCAAAGTGCACAGAGCAGCATGACCTAGAGATACCTCATCTGGATCTAGTGAACCACTGTGGTGGTATGGTTGTGCTGACACAGAGTCTGTCTAAACTCACCTCCCATTACAGAGAATGGGAGAATGAATTGGAACCACAGTCTAATAACGCTATATAGCATCCAGTTTTTTAAACTAAAGCTCTATAACATCTGATGTGGCGCTGGTACCTCTAATCTTCATTGACCTCTGAACTGAGAATATTACTGGGTTAGAGGGTTCAATTTCTATATTACTTTAAAAACTCAACATATTTGCAAGTAATTTTTTTTAGCCCTACCTTTCACCCAGTTCTTGACTTCAGCTAGGGTGAAATTATTACTGAATCATATTATCTTCTTTCTTACATTTTCTACATATTACTGTGATGAAATTTCCTTTATTTTTTGTGTGTTTTTGTTATATACCTCAGTGTAAAGCACAGGAGACCTGGAGAGACTTGTTAGTCCCATATTGCTGCACATTAGAAACTACACTGACACAGCAATCCCTCAAAAAGTATTGCAATGTAGAAAATAATAATAATGATGCGTCAAACAGTCTTTTGCTGTGCCCTGTAGACCTGAAGCTTTCCACTGAGCAGACATCATGCTCTAGATTTCAGACCTGTCACAGTTCTTTTTTTTACATTATTGACACAGAGCAATTTAATCCTCTAGAGGAAGAAAGGCCAATTGTATTAAGTCTGAGGTTTCAGTCTGCTTTGATCAGCATGGATAAGAAGTCATTTAAAAATGAAACAAAAACATATGAGCAGTAAAGAACCTTTCCCTTAGGGTGAAGGAGGTGGCCATCAGGTCTGCATTATCTTGGTAGCTCATCTCTTATATTTCAGTGGCTGAAGAGTGCTCTTTGTTCTCTACCCTAGTAGGAGCATTGTTCAGCATCATGTGTGTGTCCTGTGGGAAGTGCAGCTCTGTCCCTGAGCAGCTATGGCCAAAGGGAAACATGGAGTGTGGAGAGCAGGTAAGGATGGCAGGAATGGAAGCAAGACAGTGGATGGAGACTTTGCAGTAGAAATGTAGGCAGTGAAAGCAGGTAGCAGCAGGTCATGACAAAGATTAGAAGAGAGATACTTTCTGAAGGACATGGAGAGAAGAGTACAGCATTACCTGGTCTGAGAGCAAGCTACCTGTGTTACTCTAGACAGTATTTGAAATGTGATGGAGTTTCTCCATTTTGAAATGTGAAACTATCTTTGGATGTTTTTTAAATGCTCATTGTAACAACGAGATGACCACCAATCTCCATGCCAGCTCTGCCAACTGGGGTCCCATCACAGCTTGTGTATGTCCCTCTTCAATTAGTGCATTGGTTGTTTATTTCTTTTTCTTTTGGCTAATCAGGCATAATGAATGGGAAGAAAAGGAGTAATTCTTCTTCCCTGTTATAGAGATTTCCCACCCCTACATTCATATATAAAATGGAGGATAATCTTTCAGGTTGATCACATATATTTTTCTGTGGTTTTCTCACATGAAGTGTCTCAATTTAATATCTTGAACATTATTCCTATTTCATTGATATGACATAGATGTAATTAATTGTAAACAGATAAATATCTCAGTGCACAAAATTAGTGCCAGATCAAATCACATTAATTATATACATTTTTGTTACCTTTGATAATGTCTGTTTACAACATGTTTTTTCAGTTGCTATTTCATTTTTTCTGTGTTTTTCTCAGTTCCTTTACTTCTCACTAGGTTTCATACCAGGGAACAGATTTTAAAATATATTTAATGTAAATACATTTAAATTATTACTCCCTTTTGTGACCCTTTGTTACCTAATGTTTATCACAGAATCCCAGAATCATAGAATAGTAGGGGCTGGAAGGGACATCTGAAGATCATTGTGCCCAACCCTCCCTGCTAAAGCAGGATCACCTAGATCAGGTTGCACAGGAATATACTGAGGTGGGTTTTGAAAGGCTCTAGAGAAGGAGACTCCACAACCTCTCTGGGCAGCCTGTTCCAGGGTTCCGTCACTCTCACAGTAAAGAAGTTTTTTCACCTCATGTTGAGGTGGAACTTCCTGTGTTCCAGTTTGTGACCATTGCCCCTTGTCCTATCACAGGGCACCGCTGAAAAGAGACTGGCCCCTTCTACTTGACACCCATCCTTCAGATATTTGTAAACTTTAATAAGATCCCCTCTCAGCCTTCTCTTTTCAAGACTAAACAGCCCCAGGTCTCTCAGCCTTTCCTCATAAAAGCGATGTTCCCAGTCCCTTAATCAGCCTCCACTGGACTCTCTCTAGTATTTCCCTGTCTCTCTTGAATAGGGGAGCCCAGAACTGGAGACAATACTCCAGATGTGGTCTCAGTAGTGCAGAGGAGAGGAGGAGGAGAACCTCCCTTAGCCTGCTGGTCACACTGCTCTTAATGCACCCCAAGATGTCACTGGCCTTCCTGGCCACAAGGGCACATTGCTGTCCTGTGGGTAACTTACTGTCCCCTGGGACTCCAAGGTCCTTCTTCATGGGACTGCTTTCCAGCAGGTCAACCCCTAACCTGTACTGGTTCCTGGTGTTATTCCTCCCCAGGTGTAGGACTCTACACTTATCCTTGCGGAACCTTTATTAGTGTCACGGTTTAGGGTCAGGGTGGCCCCTTAGACCTATAACAGACACTCTCTGTTAACCCCCCTCCCTCCCCAAAGGGGAAGAGAAAGGGAATAAGGCAGAGAGACTCAGCCATTAGAAAAGGAAACTAGAACAGCTTTCATGAAAATGAAAATAATAATAAAAAGGAATACATACAAATATATACAAAACCAGTACGGAACCCAAGCCCCTGATGGTAATTCCATCACTGTCACCACTGATGCTGTGGAGCAGGCACCGGGAGAGTCCCAGGCTGGGCCCTGCAGCAGACGGGAGCTGTGTTAAGGAGCTGGATTCTGGTACCGGGTTCATGAACACACCGACTGGGATGGAAGCAGAACAGACACAGTCCTCTTTGGGTGCTCTGAGGAAGGAACTGAAAGAGGACCCGAGCCAAGCCAAGCAAAGCTGGCAAAGCAGTCCAAGATGGGAGAAGAGCCCAGAGACCCTTCGGATCCCTCAGCTTATGCCGAATATGACATATATGGGCTGGAATTCCTCGTTGGTCAGATTGGGGTCACCTGTCCTGTCCGCTGCTTCCTGCAGGTGCAGCCTTGCACTTTCTGCACCCCCCAATGTGGTACACAACATCCAGCAGTGGCCTTGGTCTGCACACCAAACCTTGGTACTACCTCTAAACAGAGGGTGTTACCACTGCCAGAAGAAGACACTGTCTGTGAGAACAGGCTGCTACCTTCGGCGAGTGCAGTTACCTAAAAGAACTGAGCTGAAAAGTAAAATTGCTGAACAGAATTAGTTCTGTTCTCACTCAAACCAGGACAATTAGGTTCCCCTTTGACCAGCTCTCCAGTCTGTCCAGATCTCACTGGATGGCAGCACAGCTTCCTGTGTGTCAGCCACTCCTCCCAGTTTCGTATCATCAGCAAACTTGCTGAGGGTACACTCTATCCCTTCATCCAGGTTGTTGATGAAGATGTTAAACAAGACTGGACCCAGTACTGACCCCTGGGGAACACCACTGGCTACAGGTCTCCAAATGGACTCAGTGCTGTTAATCACAACTCTCTGAGTTCTATTTTTAGCCAGTTCTCAACACATCTCACTGTCCCCTCTTCTAACCCACACTGCCTGAGCTTACCCATGAGAATGTTATGGGAGACAGTGTCAAAAGCCTTGCTGAAGTCAAGGTAGACAACATTCACTGCTCTCCCTGCATCTACCCATTCAGCCACACCATCAGGGAAGACTCAGATTAGTCAGACATATTTTCCCTATAGTAAATCCATACTGGTTACTCTTGATAACCTTCTTTTCTTCCATGTGCTGAGATACATTCTCCAGAATAAGCTGCTCCATCACCTTTCTACCTTTTTGAAGACTGGAGTGACATTGGCTTTCCTCCAGTCCTCAGGCACCCCTCCCATTCTCCATGATCTTTCAAAAATGATGGAGTGTAGTAGAGCAACAACATCAGCCAGCTCCCTTGGCACTCGTGGGTGCAGCCCATTGGAGCTCATGGATTTGTGTGTGTTCAGCTTACCCAAGTGATTTCTAATCCAAGGAAGAATAAAAGAAAGTGCCATATATGAAATATATTGAGACTGCAAAAGGAAGTTTGTTCACACAAAACTTTCATTGCCAAACTTCAATCAAAACAAGGAACAGTTGCACAAATCATCAGCATCTGCAGGATTTTAAAACTCAGCCACCATAGCTTCAGTTCAAACTAAACCAGTAGAAAGAAAATTTATCTTGATTTCTATGTCATTAAGCTAATGTCCATGGGGAAAAATAGCCCCAAAGATTAATGCCTTTGAGAGTGTGCAGTCTACAGAGAGATGTGAAATTCCTGAGTCCCAAAATACCCTGTCCTAAAATGGTCCCAAAGTACCAGGAAATCCAGCTCCAAATTACCTCAGTGGGTTTGTAATTCTGAAACATTTTAAATGCAGAATTACAAATAAAGACTACCAGAAAGGAGCTTTCCAGAGTGTATTGTGCTTCCAATGAAAAAGAAAACTCCATTTTCAGATGGTCTCTGGTTCTTAATTCGTCTAAGTGGTATACACATCCATATCAGACTTTTTTCCCCTCCTTCATGTTTAAATCACAAGTTGAAATTGGACTTACGCGGTTTTGCCCTCACTATCTTGCTTTGTGGCACTGGCTCCCTTTTTACCCAGCAATGAAGCCACTTTCTCAGGATCTCCATTCTCCACTGCCTGCAACAGCCGATCATCATTCTTATTCCACTCATTGGTCTGGAATAAAAAAAAAAAAAAAAAAAAAAAAGATAGAAGGGAGAAACATTATTTTTACCAGCACTGTGTCCTGAATGATCCTGTAGACATTTATCACCATCGAAAGCCAAAATAAAAGCCCAACCCAATGAGATGTCATAGAGAGAGATGCATAAAAGGAATCTTCAAGCTGTGCAGCACAGGTTCCCAAGGACTTAAGGGCTCATGCCAGTGCTTAAGCAATCACTGAAGATCACCTCTAATATGGAAACTCTGTAGACGGGTAGTGCAGGAAAGGAAATTCATTTGTTCTTACTGTATTTTAAAAAATCCTCCTTCATTTGTCTGGTTCTGGTTTCTATTTTGGAATTGCACTGGCCCCATCGGACCTTCATCGCATATATTATGTGGATAAGCAATGGGGTGCCTCAGCTGATCCACACCCCACCCTAAAAACATAGGCCAGCCAAAACTTTCCATATTTAAGGCTTATCCCAGCTCAGACTTTGTAAAGAGCAAGAGGTTAAGAGACTGCCCTTTGCAGACCGTAACTAGCTTTGTTGAGCTTTTATCCCCCAAATTTGTCTTTAAAACAAACAAATCAAGCACTCAAATGGCATAACCCTAGTGCCACAGAAAGAAAAGACAACTGTCCTTCACTTAAATCTTTTCAACTGTAATCCACCATGTCTTTTTGCTTCTTCTCATTAGATGAATCAGGGAAATGACACTACTTCTGTATGTGATTATTTTCCCACCCTCTCTGAACTCTCAGGACATGGCCTATTTCCTCTACCAGATCTCCAAGCTGGATCTAGCTAGATATTGAGAAAACAGAGGGCAGTTAACCTTCTGTATCCCATGAGATGTATGGTCATGGAAAAACAAGCTCTGGAAAAGCAGTGAAAGTTGCACCCATACCTTCTAGACCGGACCAACAACTGGGTTCAGTCTTCAGGAAGAGCAATCTGGTGCAATTAAAAGCTGCATTTGGATTAGTGTTAGCACCCTGATACACTCAGCAGAATCACCTTCAACAGACTATGGCATCCTCAGTGACATCAGTCAGCTGATGACCAGCATGACTTCCTATTCATTAGCACTCAATTTCTACGCAACTTTTAGAATGACTAAATTCAGGTCAATACACTCAACTTAAAAAACCCACTTTGTCCTGATGCTCTACATAGACTTTTTTCATGCCCAGATGAACAAAAAATTTGATGTTTCTTTGTCCGGACTTGTGAGGAAAAACATATGAGGTTCACACTGATATCAACTAACTCCACAGGTCATGCACACCCTGAAAACCAGAACAGGAAGGAAGTGTTTCAGGTTTACTAGTTGTTTAAAAAACAAATTAAACAAACAAACAAACAAAAATGAATGCCAGACATTAGAGAGAGTGCAGCCTGAGCAAGAGGGCAGACAGGAGTTGAAAGAACACCACCTGGAACCAAGAGGATGAATGGCAGCTCTGCCAAAGGAAGTGGCATGCAGAAGACAAAGAGCAATTGCAATCTGTTATGGCAGTGGTATGACTGGTGGGTAAATGCACATCAAGCAATTTATAGTCTTCATTCTTATAGCACTGGAATAAACCTCTGTAGACCCTACAGTATTAATTACATCAGAGGAAAAACAAAAAATTGTTTTCCCTAGCAATATTTAGACTCCATGACAATGAGTGGCCAGACAAACAGCAAGCTCCACCCTAAAATGAAAATCACTGCATATTCTTCATTTGGGGAATTTTATATCTTCAAGGAAGCCTATTATTAAAAGCAGATGTTAAAAAATAAGTATCTTGTAAATGAAATCCTTTAAAGTTAACACATTTTTTCTGACAGCATATTCTGACTTTTGTTTTGGAGTTTGTCCCGTTTCTGTGTTTTCTGTTATTGAGTTGTATAGGATATTTAAATACAGGTTATGTGATGATTCACCTTTACCCACAAATCACCCAGATGACTGTAAAGCATTGGTAGTACCTCCTGCACCCTTTTTTATTGTTTGTTTTGTCTAGGTTTTTGTTTGTTTGCTTTGTTTTTGTTTAGGGGTTTTGTTTGCTTCTTTTGTTTAAAATCTTGGAAAATAAAGGAGACGGCAGGTAACGTGACACATGACACACATACCCACATGTCTAACCCAATACTAACACATACTTTGAAAAAGAAACACAACACTTCATTTCAATTTTTTTCTCATGATCTGAAATAAACAATTTACTTCTGAAACATGAAACACAATAAGCTACAGGAAAATGTTAAGATTAAGGCCTGCTGAAAGTCCTTGGCAGAACAGCTTTCAGAAGAACATTCAGCTTTTTCATACAGAAATGGCCACATCTTCAAGAAGCAATTCCATTAATATTCCTTCAATATTCAGCTATTAAATTGAAGCATTATTTACTTATAATCCAATATCTCGTATTCTGGGACAAGCAAGAAAGAACACTAATGCCAACTCCCAAATTTAAGAAGGAACTGAGATCAAGAATCAATTTCCCTTTTGAGAAGCTACTATGATAACTATATCCCTTTCTATAATTACACTATCATTAACATCCCAGACCCAAGAGAAACTAACACAACTGGGTCCCAAATTACCCCTCAATATTTCACTAGAGTGGAAACTGCACCTAGGAGATTATATATAGATACCAAATGGGAAGCCTGGAGTGTTCTCAAAGTGTTTCTGATGTTGCAGAAAGATGCCCTCTTTATGCTAACAGTAAAATATTTTATGATGTATGGTATTAGTCTCTTACAAGAACTGAGACTTTATCTTTACTGTAGTTTTCAACAATATTTTCTCTGGTAACAAAAATTAAAAAAAGACACACTTACACACAAACAACTAAATTTAAAAAATACTACTTCCTACTTATCTGTATAGCTAAACAGATTCCCTCATATTTAAGAACTAAACAGAACCAAACTTGGACAAATCATTATGTAATGCAGTCTCTCATAGTTCTATCAGATTCATCTCAGTATCAAGGAAAGACTATCAGTATACATTTCCGTATTTTTCACACAGAGCTGTTAATTCTTTTCCCTGCATAGAAGGGGTAGAGGTTGAGGGCCAGGATAGGAAGATCTGTTTGTGGTAGTTATTTTAGACCCCTGTTTTCAGTTCTGTATCTAATTAATGTCTCTTCTAAGCACTGTGACTCAGAGTTGTTAAAGGAATGAATAATTTTAGAGACTCCCACATACCTTCTCCGCTTACATTAGTTCTTGCAATTACATGTTTTCAGGTTTCCTTACTGATGCGTTAACATTCTTAACACTACTGTACCAGGAATTTTGTATTGCTCCAGGAAAACAAAAGGATACATGCAGCTTCCCTTCATCATTGTGTAGCAGAGTTATACTCATTTATGAACTAAAATAGATGTTCAGATGCTCAAAAGCCATTATGCTGTATTGCCCATATAAAAGTTATGCATGTTTTCGTTAAAGCAATAAAGATTCCATTCTAGGGCATCAATAACCATGTCATTAATGTAGATGAAATGTAAATTTTATATTCAAGCTCTCTCAAAATTATAGATATTTAACTATAATGCAAGTTATATAAATCTATCTGCAAACCTCATTTTATTTTCAAAATGAAATTAGGGATAAATCTGTCCACACAGAAGAAACAACTACTGAGACATCAACTATTGCTCAAGTATTCCTCTAATAGGTTTTAACTGCTTTTTATTTCCCCACTGTGTTTAAAACAGCAACACTGTACAATGCATTCCAGAAGTTAAAGGTACAGCTGGGAATAGGGGGGGGGGAGGGGGGAAGAAAAAAAACAAAACCATGCAATGGACTCTCAAAAACATCCATTCCAGCAGGGAAATGTAGCCCTAGTACCCATCTTCTTCAGCAAAGAAATCATCTAGAAGGACAGAGAATAAATATGAGACCCAGAAAGACAGTGTATCCAGGACATCACAAGCAAGCAGGAGGCATTTAAATCAGTAGGGCTCTCTCTCCTGTAATCCAAAGCTGCACAGCCACCACTGCCCAGAGTGGATCAGAACATCATCTCTGAATAGAGACAGCTACTGTCGCACTACATACAACTTCTGAATCTCCTGTAACATTAGCCTGGTTTTGACCCCACGAGTCACACTTATCATCAAGCAGCCACCAAAGACTTGGGAGGTAACTTCTGTAGGACACATCAAACTGAAGGTTAACACAGCATAGCAGTAGGGTCTTCAAGAAAATCTCTAGAATAGTGCCAGGGCAACAAAAACATCAGACTCTAGCAGCTAGGTACTTTTCATCAGCAACACGTCTAAAGGGCTTGGCTTTTCACTTGTTCTGTGTTACAAGTTTCCAAACACATACAGGTCAGCCAACAGAGTAGTACAGCATGACACACAGTGCTATACATGCAGCATGCAAATAAAAAAAACCCTGAGCAGCTCAGCATAAAGGTAAACATGCATGTGTAATGAATTTGGAAGAATGTGATCCTGGAAAAGACTGCATATGTGGGGTTTCTTTATCTTCACCCACCCCCATTCTGTAGGCCATGTGCCAAACAGTAATCAACAGCCTTCCTTCAAACAATTAACATTCTGCAATAACAATGGTTTGGGAGGACATGCAAAACTCAGCTGACAAAACACATTTCAGCTTCATATAACAGAACCAGTGCTCCACTCAGTACTTCTTCAGATTGGGGGTGGGCATGGGTGGCTTGTTGGTCTTTTTAAAAAAAAAAAACAAAACCAAACACATTTGTATACTGTTCAGTTTAGGTAGGGATAATGCGCATTATGTACAAAGAAACACAGTAAAACTCATCAAAGCTCAAGAAGGGCAAGTTTTTTGAATAAAAAAGGTAATTTTCAGTCATGCCTAAAAGTAGTCAATCTTTTGCTATTAATAGTAGTATAATTATGCAGGGGATCAGATAATCCATCATCCTTAATAAACCCAATGGCAACAATCACCTGCCATGCTGGAGCAAAGAAACACTAATACAACACAGTGGCAATTCAAAGGATGGTAACCAAAATTCAAACATCAGGTGGCTTAGTAGAGCTGGATTGAGATTTCTGACTGAAATTTAACAACCCTCTCAAGCGTGCTTTTTAGACTTAATTTTCATTTTTCAGATGGGAAACTGTGCTGTACGGCCTCACTCAGAAGCATCTCTCTGGTAACACTACTGTGTTTTCTGTATTTAAGCATTTAGAAACCTGAAAAAGAGGTTGGCAGGAAAGAACAAATCATGCCTAGGATGGAAAGGTGCTCCTGCACAGGGCACAGTCTGGTCAAGGTTAATGGAGTAAAGGCAGAGGACAGGAGAGAAGGGATTGACTTGATTTTCACCACCAGTTTATGATTAGCAATTAAAGAGGGCACAATACTCGAGCCAAAAGCAGAGTGCTCACAAGACCTGCCATGATCTCCAAGGAGGGGTTGAACTCTCAAAACTGCAGCTTGATCAGCCATAGACACACACTTCAACAGTGGTTACTGACAGTAATTGTACTGACAGTTGTCGACCGTGTGTCTCCTTTAAGCTTCCTCCAGGCTCAGGTTATTTCCTCTGCAAACCTGGAGGTAATTCTATGGTTGCAAGATACTAGTAAGTCATTACCATGCTCTTGGGGCTGCAACTGCCCAGTAAAAATCCTCATCACTGTAATCGCACACAGGGTGTTGACAAGATGACAGATTGAGTCCAAAAAGAAACCTTCATACCACAGCTTATTTTATAATTAAAATTTGCACTACCTATTTTACACATTGTTTTCTCTGCCACAAAGTGAACGTTTTCCTTTCCGGAAGAGTAGCTCAAAAATTTAAAAATATGTTTTAAAAAGGTACCCATTCTTTTTTTCACCACATTAAGCCTCACCTGCCTTTGAGATTACCAGTAAATGTCATGCAAGAAAAAAACAACATATAACAAGAGGTGACAGTTCTGCTTTGCACTTGTACAGAGTGTTTTCCATGTGCAAAGACCTGAGCAAACATTAACTGGACAACAACTTTGTTTCTTTATCTTTGGCATGCAGCCTACAGGAGATGATTTAAGTGACCTTGCATTGTTGCAAACCTACTGGAGACAGAGTTATGTTATCTCCACCGAAATCAGAACTGCAGGGAAGCTGAGTAGCAAATTGAAATTCCTGATAATTTCAAACTCAGCAACTCACTGTCTGAAAAGGAAAAGAATACTTAAAGACTGGCGTCACAATCACATGTCAAAGACACTGAACCACCTCTGCATCACAAGGTCATCTATAAAAGACCGCATGTGCTGGAATTCCCAAGGGAGTCTTGAAAAGAGAACAATCCTATTGTAGGGAATGGATTCACTAGACAAAACATTCCTCAAAATTAAAACAATAGATAATGGGTTTTCTCAAGTGAATGGCTTATGTGAAGACATTGTAACATGTAAGTCAGTGGTATGAGGGTAAGTAGCCTACACCTTTCCCTGTTCTCCATCCCCGATTTAGAGATTGTATTTTCCACACGAGAAAACACAAAATCAGACTTCTGTGGTGGAAGTGGAAATCTCTCTTGCAGAGGGGCAGGATGTTCTTGAGCTTACCAGTAACTGTATATCCAAGTCTGTGGCAGCAGCTTCCAGGACATTCGGAACTTAGCAAATGCCAGAAGCACCCACCTCCCAGGCCCCTTCCGGTTGCTGTGGCCCGAGCTCTTTCTGGTACTTTCCGAAGCCTCC
>WUAM01000010.1:179249-197740 GCA_024336885.1 Actenoides hombroni
ACACATACATATGCATTGGCAACCACATCATTTGCAAAGTTATTAAAACCCCTTTGCTTCTATCATCATCATCAAGTCAATGCAAGTGTTCTGGACAGTTAACTACCTATTGCATCTGAGAGATGTGCATGCAGCATATCTAGGGAATGAGACTCCTCAGACAGCTGTATAGCAACAAATTTATCTTGAGTTGCAGATTATGTTTTGCTAACTTCAGATGTCACCTCTCAAAATCCAAACAGTATAAAGTAGTGTTAGTGATAGGCATTACACCAGAAGAGCACTGAAAGAGGTTCCTATATCAAAAGGAGAAGTATGAAGTCCATGTAACATGCAAAACACAGGAAGACAAGAGTACCTGTGGTAAGAATACATGTAAATACAAGCTGAGACTCTAAGAGATGAAGACATCCTGCAGCTGTAGTTAAGACAATCAACCACAACAGCTTTTGCCAGCACATAGTTAATAATATTTTTAAAAGCTTAAGGCTGCAGCTACTTGTACATAATTGAGGTCCAGAAATAGGAAAAATATCTCAGTAAATAGCTTTTCATGTGTCAGGATAACTGCACAAGTCCAGCCAGGCAGCTATAGTACTAACATACAGGCAAGGAAAACATAGCTTTTCTTTGGCACGACGGCTCAAGGTTTTTCAGGCAGCTAAGAGCCTAGAATAAGATACCTCTAATTTTTTAAGAGCTTTTCCTACCTTTTAGTATGACTACAAGCTTCTTACATGATGTGTTTCAAGGTGTTAATCTTTATGGAGCTCACAGACCAGTGAAGTTTGGAAGACAGTCTAGTCCTTCTCCCCCGCTCAAAGAAGGATCAACTACTGAGCAGGTTGCTCAGAATCTTGCCAGTCAGGTTTTGACTGTTTACAGAACAAAATTACAGTCAGGTATGAATTACTATAAATTATTAGATTTGCATCAATTCTCAATAAAATGATACATTCAGAAGTCTGTAATATTCCAAAAGTTCATTAGATAGGATCAACTTTTATCAAAACTTGAGTGGCTGTTCGTAAAACACTTGTACCACTGAGCTATAGCATAGATATAAACTGTCCTAACAGTAAAACAGACACTGTGGGATTATAGCTTTCTCTCACTAGCAAAAACTTTGTTAGCTTTCAGCCTTCTATTCATCCCAGCTTTGTGTTTTTCTCTACACAGATCTATAGTTTTTTTAGACGTCTTTATAAACACTGTAGCTAACACAAACTGGTCAAGCTCAAACATCATCCATCAACCTCATTTTGCCCACCAAACCTGCCTTCGGCCAACAGAGAGCACCTCCTCACAGCTGCATTGAGAAGAATAGAGGAACTCTTACACAACTACAATACAGGAAGGACCCTTCGATCTCATTCCTTCTATCTGCCTTACCCATGCATTGCTCCAGTAAACTGACCTTTGAACAGGAAGCGGTACCTTCAATGAAGTGCTGAAAGTCCAACTGTCACGGCTCTCCCTAAACAACCAGGTGGTATTTCCTGGGAAGAACGGCCACTGACACTCTCCTTCTCCTCCGTGCTTAAGCTTCACAGATCTTCAGAACATGCATGGCATGAACCTCAAGGACGTGCAAGCGTGGCAAGCAAGGGAGAAGCAAAGGGTTTGACATGTCCTTAACACCGGGCATTTGCCTGAATTCACACAATTAGAACAGCTTCTTGAAGAATAGGACTAGACAATATTGCTGGAATAAGGCAAATAATACATCTATTCAGCCTGATTAACTCCTTAATGTTTGTGGTCTGCTTGTTACTATTCACAGGCTTCCAAAATAAAAGCATAGGATGAAAAGGCTCAAATTTCCAATAAAACAAAATGCACGTGTGTTATATTCTTCAGATAATACTACAACACCTATTCACAGCAAATGCTTTTTCTGTTCTTAGTAAAGACAACAGTCTTCAAATGTAAATACTGGACCACCAATTAAATCCTCTCCTTTATATGAGTTTTAACTGACAACTTTGACAGCTGGACAGAACTGTTTAGTTTCTTTAATCAGATTATGCATGAGCAGTGCCAAAAAGGAAGAGAGGATATAGTGTACTGCAGTAAGAACACACAGACTGATCATTTATCATATTTTTTATTTATTTTACTTTACATTTAAATCTTACTGAAGATAAACAAATAAATGAAAAAAGTACAATTGCTTTTTTGCAACTCTTCCAAACTCAGGCCTTTGAACTTTTGTGCTCTGTTTAAAGGGACACAAAAGACATGTTTCTACACAACAAAGATTCCTTTCTTGTTACCAATATATTGTAAAATACTAACTTTTTCCAGTTTGTATATGCCAATTTGTCTTTCTTCTTCCTACTTGCCCCACTTAATGCTCCTTAATTGTGATATTTGATTTAGCAATGAACAGTCAACAAACTGTCTATCTTCACATTGTGGAGGTTCTGCACTTAATCTACTACGATTTTGTATATTGCTGTCTGTAACACTACAGGATATAACTCCATTTAAAAACAACTTTGTAGTATCAGGGTTCCTCTTCATCTTTGCAAAAGTTTTACATATATTCCTTGCAATGAAGAATCCTCTGATGTCCAAACCAGCCATCTTGGCATGATCAGAATACAGATGCAAAGTATTCAGCTTGCCAGGCACCGCTCAGGCTGGCAGGGCAGACCAGTGTTTATGGCCAACCAGTGATTAATCGATGTTTCCTTTCCCACAGCCTCCAACCCTTCCTTCAGCTCTAGATGGGTGAGCAAGCAAGAATGGGATAACAAAGTTGACAGGCCTGGGCAGACAGCACCTGGGAAAAGGAGACACATTTCCTTTTCCCCAGCCTGTGTTTACAGAAGAATCATTAGCCCTATGTCGTTCTGTGTCAGGAAGAATATGACTTCAGAGCCAATAATAATGGGAGATATTATTTCTCATCTAATCTGGGTCACAAGCATGGGTGGAGGTGGAAGTCCAAAGGAAAGCAGTGTAGAAGCTGTGTGTCATGTCCTTAGGGCAGTGGTCCTAGGACAAGTACAGGTGTGGAAGGTAGAGCCCAGGTTAGTGCAGTGCGCTACTAACAGGACAGAGAAACAGCAAGTAGATGAGTGAGGTCAGCCCTGCAGGTTTGACCTGACACTCATTCATCCCCAAAGCTTCTTTTGACTTTAATAGTGTTACCCTTTCTATGCAACTACGCTATCAACTGGCTGATTAGGACTGCAACTGTCCATAATCAACCCAATCTGAGGATGAAAACTGAACCCTTAACAGACATGGGACTAGCACCAGACCAATGGAATCGTGAATTTATAGCTGACAATGACATTTTATTACAGACTGACAACGACTGGCTGGGATCCCAACCAAGACATTCCCTGCTATACTGCAGACTACAATCCTGTTTTAGGAAATAATTATGTGTTTATTCAAAGTAAGGCGACTCCAACCCAGGTTCCTCTGCTGTAATTCCAAACACCACAGCACAGTTCTCATTTAACTTATTCCCTTTTCTTTCTGTCCCAGCCATTTGGAGATGCTGCAGATTGTTTCTAGAATAGATACAAGTTATCTAGCCTCAAACATTCTGCCAAAGCTATGTACATCCCCCTCCAGAGATAGCTGACCAGCAAGCATCCCACAAGAGCCCAGCGACTCCTTCTCATAGGACAGTTACCAAAACAGAAACTCTGACCATACAGCTTCAACTGTCCCTCCTTTCCACTCTCTTTCATACCTTTTCTTTTTCTGTTCTATTTCCCCCTGCCTTATCTATTGGTCTTCACTTGCCTTCTGTGTTACATTTTCCTGCCACCATTAAAAGAGATGCTACATAACTTATGGACTGATACTGGCCCCTCCTCAGAAAGCTCAAATGCACTAGAATTACTGTTCACATAAATAAGGTAATTTTAGAAATACTCTCAGGACATTCTTATTGTAAATAACGAAGCAGAGACACTACTTGACAGCAAGAGGTTCACCATGAACGGACTGCAACAGGCAGGAGGTCTTACCCTATATATACTGTAGGAGTCAGAATGTGTTTAACTTTGCTGCAGAAAGCATTTAAGTTTTGGCTGGAGAGCAAGCTGACTAGAGCAGAACTTTATGCTGTCCAGAGCTGGAGGCATGAAGCCAAATGGCTCCAAAGCAGAAAACGGAGCGGAAGGTAGAACCTTTGACTCCTGACAAAGGGAGGGAGAAGCAGGAGCCATGGCACTTATTTCAAGAGGGAGAGAAGACTGAATCCTCCTTTCCCAAGAAGAAGTGGTTGAGGACAATCTATACATTCCAGAGCTCAAGTCTTCACCTCGACATTGTATAGTGGAATCAAGGATTATTGCTGAAGAACACAGTAAACTAAGGGAAAGCTACAATCATAATTATGTGTTTCCATTTGATTTAGTTCAACACCAAATAAAAGAAGGACAGCTAAATAAAAGCAAGTTTCAGTAGTTCACTTTCTAAATAATTGGGTAAAGTGGTCAGAAAACATTGCTATTTCACTTTTTAGCCAGTGAACTCCATATGCGGGGTTTTTTTTGTCCCAACCACCCTGAAATAAAGTAGTGCATGTGCACAGGGTGGATAGTGCAATTTTCAATAATCCCATGATCCTTTTTAGGTTAATTGTAGCTTTCAGTGGATAAAGGAATTTAAGGGCTGTTTAAGGAAGATCCTGCTTTATTATTTTTAAAGTTGCCACACCCAGGTTTTTTTCTCCCACACATTCAGTGCAAAGCACATGGGAACACAGTTATTTCTATGGAATGTATCCCAGCAAATTTTCTGTTCCAGACCCCCACGTAGCTTTTTATACTTTAAAAAATGTTGAATGAGAGCATACTACTAAGAACACTGGGCATTAAAAAGAAGTGCCAAGACTTAATTAGCATATGTCTAGATTAAAACTGAGATTTTATACTACAGCATACCTATCTGCCTCATCATTTTGAGATTTATGGAATAATGACTACACCACAGGCCAAAAAGCAGAAGTTTTCATAAGAACTGCAAAATTCTCAACCCCCCACATAATAGTACAACAAATAGGCATTTCCAGAAATTCCAGAAGTTAGAGCTGGCAATTGGCATTGGGAAATTCCAGTCTGTCTTGGCTGTGCTTCTGACAATAACTACTCTTTCTGCTGAACTGCACAGTCCTTTTTCAATTTTAAGACACTCTACTATTTCAATTATTCAGTATTGAAGATATTTGGAAACAAATTCCAATTCTAATCTTCTTCTTATCCAGTCAACAAGCTAGCAATTAGAATAAAATTGGTCCATTGTCAAATTGCAAGATAGGTTTTTCAGCTATTTTCACTATTCAGAGAAAATGGTCCTAAATGTTTTCAGGTTTTGCCTATAGATTTAAGTCAGAGAATGAAAGCAATATGATCGATCACAGCCTTCACACAATGTCTTTTCTAGACTCATCAAGAACACAGTTAAAACCAAATCTACGTAGGTCACCTAGGTTCCTACTACATCTTAGTATCAAAGAGATAGATATCTAAAATTGTGTAGGTGCCTAAAAAAGTTGATGAGCATCTTGTCATATTTAAGAAGCAGACAAAACATGTTTAGACAGGCTTAATACCTTTGCACATTTGAAAATTCACTCTGCCCGTATCTGCCTGTTTAAGAATTTAGATGCTTTTGAAGTCACACCACAAACTGACTCATTACTACACTCCCATCTCAAATATTAGTAAGAGGCCTAAAAAGACATCAGTAGCACTACTTTTGTTATAATTGGACTATTTCAAATTCTGCTTTTCCAAGCAGAAACAGTGAAGAACTTCTGTCTTACTGGGTAGAGATGTTCATTTTCTACTGTGTGAATAAACTACAGACGGTCTATAAACAAATTCAAGCTCTGAAGTGATATTTCATGATATTACCACACCAACTTTTTCAAGTGTTACAAGTAATAGTCTCTTGCAACAATTAAAATGGTCATTCTTTTAGCTTGTGAGCTTTTGGGTGTTACTAATAGTAGGTTTTGAGTTTTGTATTGAGGAAGAAGATGTGAGGAAAGAGTGCAGAAAACACAGCTTCTCAAGCAGAAGATACTAGTCACTTGGTTAAGACAGAGTGCAATTTCTGTTTTATTGTCTACAGAGTCTTGAAGAGTGTACGTCCACTACTTAATTTCCAGTCTCAGCATTTGCTTCCACCTCAGCATCCAGTTCAAAGATTTCTAGTCTACAGGCATCCTCCTGTAACTACACATCACACTTTGATGATACTTATTTGTGACAGAGCGATAAATCTCCTTCCTCCACTCCAAATACACATGTTCACATGGCAACAGTCACCCTCAGGAAGGATTTCACAGTGATTAAGTGTGTCAAGGGGAAAAGATTCTCCAGTAAATGGAGCTGCCTGCACACACAAAGTGAATCAGGTGAGGTACAGAGGAGCTGAGCAGCAAAGGCATGAAGTAAGGAGTGACTCTCCCATCTAAGAAGAGTCATGCTTTCATCTCTCAGCTGTGGACTACATCAATTTTGCTAAATATCAGAATTAGCAGCCTTATTTACTTGTGTGTTCCTGCCACTCCCTTGCTGGCATGCCCACCCACACGCCTTTTAGGCTGATAATCTCAGGATGTGATTTGACAATGCAGCTAAACCAAGCAACAGCTGCAGAAAGGGATGTCCTGCTGCTCCTCCTACTTTCATCATTCCTCTCAGGGCTGACCCTACATGGAGTTAACCAGCGAAAAAAACTCACCCTGCAAAGTCATTTTCCATCACTTTATGTCCCTGAACTCGCTCGCTACAGGGTCAGATACCCTCAAAAGGAGAAGGGCAAAGACGAAAGAATAGGGAGTGGGGAGTGGGGACATCTCATTTGCAAGCTGCAAGACTAGGGTAGCTACAGCACCAAAGCAAAGCCTCGTATCAGGGACACAGAGACATACACATGAATATCTGCAGTTGTGCCTACTTTCCATTCAGACACTCTAGAACAGCCTAGAGAGCTTAAATCTACCAGTGAAGTTTCCTATGGGGTCTTCATTACAGTATACCATTTTCTGTTATCAGCCTTAGTGTTGGAGAATTGTTTCTGCAATTCTTGTTTCTCAGACACACATTGAAGACTTAATCCTACTCCTCACGCTCTTCCTGTTTGTTTTTTTTTTCCTGCTAAGAGTGAGGCTAAAGAGAGGGGTACCATTCCTTCCCCCAAGATACCTTCAGTTAAGACATTAAAGATTTCCTCCAGAAAGAAACACAGGGGATGTGGGATGAGAAGTTTTCCCTCCACCCTTGCTGACTTTACCCTTATCCCAAATTGAAAAGCAGTTACCACATCTTATAAATTGATAAACAAATAAGACTAATTCAAATTAAAGCCACCTCTTCTTCCTCCCTCCCACAAATTATAGCTAAGGGCAGCTTCTGGGAACTAAAGAGAAGGGTAATTTTCCTTGCGTATCTTGAACAAAATATAGACTAGTTCCTTTTGGCCGTTTTGATTTATGCCCTTAAGGTTTGGCTTCAAAACAGAGGAAACCAGACTATCATGGATTTAGACTCCTGTGCTCCTAGAGCTGCCTATCGAAATTTTAGGTATCTGAAAAATCCTTTGTGGTCAACTTTGTCTCCAGCTAGCAGACAGCAGTAGTATCAAAACAGTTACTACTTTCAGATTCCACTTGGTTTTGGGAAGAGGTGTGAGGAAGCTATCAAGGACAGATACATAAGGAATAAGTGAACCAGTGCAATTTGTAACAGTGGGTGGACTAGCTACAGCAAGATCCAGTTGCAACACACATGTCACTTAGCCTTTGCTCTAGAGCAGCTGCCCAGCCAACTAGCATAAAAGTGTGAATGAAGTCATCCTAACACACAGGCACACCTAACTTCCATAATACCAACTGTGTTCATTTATTAGCCAAGGGACTGTTCTCATTACTCAAGCAGATGCCTATAAAAAGGTTTCCTGGTGTAGGTGAACTCAAAATAGCAACTGCTGCTACTCATTGCAACAGGAGCAACAATGTGTGACCACAAAATTCTAGCAGTTCTAACCTGAATGTCACATTCCCTTAGATGAAACCCTAGAGACTAGTGACATTGTTTCTATTTTCTGTGAAGTGGTACAAAACTCTTGTGCCCCGGGCTGCTTCAGTCTAGTGACCAGAAAAAGCCAAAAGCTGCTTAAGTAGTTACAAGTAGTTAAAAATGTTTCCCTCTGCTCCGGAAGGGTGGCTAACATATTTTGCTCATTTGCAGCAGTAACCTTTTAAGAAAGAGCTCTTGCTAAACTGGAGTAGAGCATCTATCATTGCTGCTGCTAGGAAGCCAACACAGCAGCGGCACCAAATGCTAACCTGTGTCTCAAAAAACTTTTTTAGTAGTAATCAGTAAATCTGCAGATTATACCACAACAGCATCTCTACCTTCTTCACAACTACTGAAGTGTATTACAAGCCAGCTAAGGACATCAGTGTAATGGTGTGTTACGTGACCATGAAGACGCAGCCTGTGCTATTCCCAATTGCAGTATGTAATTTTATTCCTGAATATCAAAACTTCTGAGGAAGCACTATCTTCACTAAACACGGCTGCTCTAGGAGCCCATGTGAATATGGCCATGACAAAAACAAACAAACAAACAAAAACAACCAAAAAACCCAACATTTGTCTCAAAACAGCACACAAATTTAGGGTGAAGAATGAAACAGTACATTCTTCACAGATTGTGGAAAACTGTTTCAAGTTCCATACAAAATCTGGAAAGCCAATTAGACACAACGTCACCTATTTCATCGATTGCTCACTGCACTATCAAATAAGTATTAACATTAGTGCATGATAAGAAGCTGGAATAAGAAGTGGTAGGAAAAGAAAGACAGGAACAGGACTGGACTACAGCAGTTCTGCTGCTCCAAGGGAAGTATGCTTTCTTGACAAGTTGAAGCTTGGGTCTACACTGATACCACTAGTACTAGCAATAGGCAATATCTGATATGCAGCCTAATGTCTCTAAGCACAGTTCTGAAGAGTCTCCTGTAGGACCTCTGTATTTATGTCTGTCATCCTCACTGCTCAAGCCTCATATCCACCTCTCCTGTCACACTAGAACAGATAAGCCACAGCTGCCCTAATTGCACAGCTGGTTCCTGTACTCTTGCTGACAAAGAAACCCTGCCACAGACTGAGGAGTTATTTTGTTAAGTGCTCAAACACCACACTGATAAGAATGGTATTATGCTTAGGCAGAAATATGACTGGGCAGTAAAGTTCTTACTCGGCTTAATCCTACGCCTGGAACAAAGTCTCATTCTGGGCACCAACACAACCTAACAGAAGTTCTGCAGACCCCACACATATGTGTCTGATTCACTTATGGGGAGCAAAGTAGTGAAATACTGTTTGTTTGCCTAACAGAGAATAGCACTCCGAATAGAAACAGGCTACTCCATACTGTATTCAGCTGTTGCCTTCGTGCTTGGAGAAAGGTTTTCTTCTCTGTAATTCATTAACCTACAGCCTTATCAAGGTGGGAGTGAAGAATTTGTTTCCAGCATGGAAACCAACAGTCACAAGCTAAGTAGAAATACTTACGTCACTCTTCCTGAACTTTGCTTTTAAGCTCTTCATGCTGATCACATTCAACCTTCCAAACCTTTGAGGAGCTTTTTTATCCTTCTTCAATATCTAAACAAAAAGAAAGAAAAATAAGATTCCAACTTGATACCATGCAGTTCACTGTCATCCAAGTCTGAATTGAATTTGCATACCTATATCACCCTTTGAGGCTCTAGCTTTCAAGCTCTACAACAGAGTAACAACCAGTTAAGGGAAACTTTCTGTTTCTCCAAAATTAAAAGCAACCTTAATCTGACAACAGAAGAAGAGAGCAAATCTCTACCAAACATTCAAGCATGTACCATGTTATACTAGCTACCTCTTCACATCATTAGATCACTGACACATTCATACATGTAGCAGCTTTCTCTGCCCGCTACCTATTTTAACATTATCATTAGGGCAGCCATTTTAAAGTGTGAAAAAGAGAAATACAGATGCAAAGTCAGTCATTAAAACTTCATTATCCTACAACCGAGGGTCTGCACTGGGTAGCAGAAGTACCACCACTATTATATATACAAGTCTAAACACAAACCAAATATAAAATTATGCTTGAACCACATGTGACATACTAGTACAGCTCAACACACCATAGCAGACACAACCATCTGAACAAGAATAGTTTATCACTGGAAGAATTGTTTTATACTCTTCCTCGTAAGAAACTACGTGTATTCTTGGAGTCATATCTGCTTTTGATTTGGCCGTGCACTATCAAACAGTCATGTTCCCCTTCCTCCCTTTCAAGTGAAGAAAAGCAGCAGTTGCACAAGCATACAGAACTAACGTTACAGACAAGCTGCAGGCTCTCACAGGGAAACAAGGAGCCAGTGCCTAGAGAGAAGTTTCCTACAGAAAGCTTCAATATACCACATATTACCAATCCAAGACAAATGTAACGGGAAACAGCATGTTAAAGAAGCATGACAATGTGCTTTTTCCTAGAGCACTGCAGAAAAACATAATGAAAAAGCAATATACATATGGACTCGGCAAAGCTATCTATGCAAAAATATTCAAAATTTCAAGTTTTGCAGTGCATTCATTGGAATAGACAGTCATTCTCATCTACAAGTTTTAGCTGCTGTACAAATTCCTTCTGAAGGAACAGCTTAAAGCAAAGGATGTTGAGCCATATAAACTTCCTCCCTCCATGCTAGGAAAAAAGCAGAAAAAAAATATTATGAGTCTAGCCAGATAAATAAATAACCAAAATGAGGACTGGAGTATAAATTCAAATAAGTCATGCAGGGTCACTGATGTTTCACATCAGTCTTCAGAAACAGTAGATTACAGCTTCATAAGCACAGTGAGATTCAATTGTTTAATGCAAAAAAAAACAAAACAAAAAAACAAAAAAGTTTCATTATTATGAAGAAAGTTGCTATGCTCTGCAAGATCACTCTACCATGAGTTTTAAAATGCAACTACAGAATATCCTTTTGGTAGAACATATATGAATGCTTCCACAAAAAACAGTGCTAAGTACCATTCAGGAATAGCAATTAGTGCTAAGTAAACATATCATTTAGTTCAGCCCCATATTTACCTGACAGCCATTTAAGACAAAGACAACTACATTTCTTTAAAAATAAATAAATAAATAAAAACAACAACAAAAAGAATCCCACTACATAACACAAATATGTTTCCCACAGAACACACACCTCCAGTAGGTAATATGGATGGGGTAATTTTGTAGGCAGTAAAAATACCATTAAATCCAATTGTATTACTCTGAGTAATCAGTCATTTTGAAGTCATATCAGATTCCTGACTGCTTTCAGGTGTATGAATGAGGACTTTAGTGGAAAGTTTTTGCTTTTCATCAAGGAGAATGGGCTTGTGGCATTTTGTTTAATTCTTTTTTTTTTTTTTTTTTTTCGTTTGCATGCTAAAAAGAAATTGCAGAAGCTTTTCACTCCCTGTCTTAAATGACAATTTCTCAGCTTTTTCCTGGGCTGAATGGAGTATTTGTAAAATACTAACAAAAAAAAAAAAAACAACAAAAGCAACCCACAACAAAAAAAATTAATTCTGAAAAATCAGAAAGAAGGAATTATTTTAGGTTGCTCTGAGAGAAGCATATCACTTTATTCTCCTACTCCTACTCAAACTTTGGAGAAAGTGTTTAAATTGCACAACAGCTGTCCTAACCTGCTCTGGAAAGGAGCCTGAACTTCAACAAGAGCCCAATTATCTCCTAAATCATTCTGTAGGAACACCAAAGATGATGAGCATTGCAAAGACCAGAAATGTTAGTGTACAAATGAGAGAATACCATTACACTTATCTGGCCTTCTTTACATACCACTCCAGGGGCGGGGAGAGGGGGAAATAATTAAAAAAAGGACTAAAACCCAAACTGTTTTTAAAGCTTTTAGGAAGAACAAAATAAACTCACAATTTAAAGGACCTTTAAAAGCTGAGAAACATCATCAAATATCCCACAAAATCCAAAACTTAACAGTTTTTATTTTTAAACATAAACATATTTGACTAAAAAGAAGGTAAATCATTCAGTTAGACCAGTTAATATAAAGAAATCCTATGCATGGGGAATTAAAAAGAAGAAATCCCTCCTCACATACAGACTGCCAAAGAATTGCCTGCTATAGGCTGTCTTTCCTCTTCCCACCCCCTCAGCATTTTCGGCTCCTATGAACAAAAGGTTTGTTACAGCTCCCATGGAAGATAAAGTACCAAACTATGGGACTGTGGGGGAGATGACAACTTCTTGTAGGTATATATACAGAGAACAGCTGCAAAGCTGGACTCTCTTCTATGAGGAGCCCGTAATAGAGTCCAAATAATGAGCTTTGCAAGCACTAGTAATATGCTGCTTTTCTCCCTTTTGAGGAAGGAAGAAGAGAGGTGAGCTGTGTTTCCATTAGAAGCCAACATATTTTTCCCACAGGATACTTAACCTCTTGTGTAAGTGCATTTATGTATTGAATGTGAAATTCAAGTCCTCAGAATAATTTAAAAAGCATGCACAAGCACACAAAACCAGCATTTCTGGGTTTAATGTGTGTCATATCTGTATTTTTTCCACAAGACATAGTTAAATACAAATGTTAATATTACAGCTTGTGCATCATAATGCCCGTAATCCTTCAGCTGTAGAGATAAACACCCAGCAAACGGTGAGGGTTGCCTCTTCTTGGCACCCTTTAAAGGAGGAAGTCACCTCTCAAAGGGTGTAATTGTTGGAGTTGATGCAAAAAGAGGTCAGCATCCTGATTCAGCAGAGCTTTATGACAACTGTTCATTTGCCAGAGGGCGATAAAGGAAGCACCATTAATACACTCCTGTTTTACAAGATAGGAAACGACTACTAGAAATTCGCTAGGGAGCATCGAGACACTTCAAAGCAGTATTTCCTGCAGTGAATCACAGGTATTAACAAGAAGCAATCTCTGCTAATAGTGGTATTTCTCTGCTTTCAGAACAAATGGCATCATAAATACTGAGGGCTGCCATTTCATTGCTCCAGCAAGTTAACAGCAAAGAAGTGCTTAACTCCAGTGATTCTCAACAGCTAATGCTGATCACATGCTTTTAACCATTAGCTCCAAAATTAAGTATCTAGTCCACTCTTTCATCTTCCTTCAGCTTATTGTTAAGAAACAGCTTTCAGAAATACAAACCACCGAAAACATCTTTAGGTTGCTGGTAAACCTACCTAGGTAAAACGAGAGACATTGAAGTGGTGGCAGTCTTTGGCCTCAATAATTTCATTGAAACTGCGTTTTAATACACAATACAATCTTTAGGTTTAATCATAGGACACAGATTAGGATAATCTTCCCCACTGATTTACAGTGAGATTTGTGCAAACCACAGTAAACAACTGACATATTTTTTTCATTTCATTAAATTGCATTAAAATCAAAGCAAGGCCTTTCTGACAATATTACAATTAACTCCTTGAATGGCCAAAGATCCAGTCATGCAATAGCAAAACAACTTTATTTTTACTAAGTAAAACTAGAAGTTTACAGCAAAACTGTACATTATTCACACTGTTCTTGTGAATGACCGTTACCCTCTACGGGTAAGTGCTGAATTCAATTTAGGTGCCAAAAATCTTGCTCTTCTTTCAGAATACCCTGAGAAGCCTCCACCTCAGACGGTGCCCTTCTGCATCAAAGCATGATTCATATCAACTGATTTCCCCTTCCCCTCCCAAAAATACTTCAAAAAATGTTTTTAACCTTGTGAGGTTGCGGAAGAGAATTACAAACTTCATGCAAGGCAACATTAAGAGGGGAAAGAGGAAAAGAAAAAAACACCACCAAAAAAACCAACACAACACCAACCAACCTACAGTCTGGAAGGACAGTATTGACACCATACACTTACATCTCCTTTGCACGTATACACTTATACACTCACAGGGGAAAATAAGGGGCCACAGAATTGTCTTCTCACAAACCACAGCACCACCATTTATCCTCTGGATGATCACTTTCTAAATTCCAATCCCTGCTCTGCCCCAGAAGCACGAGCCTTTGCAGCAGCCAGCGCTGCAGAGCAACCAGAGGCACCCACACTGCTAGCATCTCTTTTGCTGCTCACCTTCTGTACCCAATTTCTTAAATGCTTCACATGCCTGCACTCCCCTGACCTGCTACCCAATATGAACAACATGCCTAAACCTGAGCTTCTCCCTAGTATTGCCAAAGCCACAGGACCACCTGGAGGCACTAGCCATTGCCCAGGCTCTTTGGCTGCTTGCACATAAATGCAGCAAGCCCACGCTGTCCTAAAAATACCTACTCAATGCTTCATCTCTAACTACTTTCTCAGTTCCATGCAGTTGAGCATATTCTTCTCATATTCTGTCTCTCAGGCCAAAGAAGAGAAGCATGTACATTGTGACCAAAAGCAATGGGAACATGTCCCCACTCTTAATCAGCATGGCTCAGTTTTTCCATCTTGAGTGACCCATCCTCTTATCATACAAGAAATCAAATGGAACAGAATTTTTTTAATCTTAATGTCACCTACAAAGACAAATAAATCTTGGGTTGGTTAATCTATTACTTACTAATGAAAACATACTGAAAAATGCACTGAGAAACCCAAGCACTACACAAGAGTGGGTGTGATTTATGTACAGTCAATCCCACTCTAAACAGAATCAGACATCAGAGATAGCAAGGGCCTTGGGTAACTTAGTGAAATCCCTATATCTGTTCACAAATAACTGGCAAGGATGTACTGAACTGTACAAATTTAAGCATTTGAGCCCAAAAGTTAGAGCTCTGTAGATACTGCATCACTAACAAATGTGCTACAGCTCCTCCCTCCAGAAAGTTTTGCATAAACTCTCTACTCTTACACTTCCTTTTGATATAAAGAATTTGCAGATGTTGGACTTCATTTTTAATGGATCCAGCTGAAGCAGTACTAGCCTTTGTGGATGTTATACAGCCAGTACAAACCCAGGCAAGACTGTTGATGTAGGGATATGCTCAACTTGTTAAACACTGTTTTCAAAATCAGTTCTAGACAGGTAGGGAAAGCTTGCATCCACAAGGCCTTAGACAGAGTGAATTACAGGACAAGACTGGAGAAAAATCAAAATGTGACATTGTCCTGATTTGTTTACTTGGCATATTAGACAGAACTCCTAGTTCAAGCAAAATCCAGGCAAATTTGTCATTCATTCATTACATACGTTACTCTGTTCTTACTCCAGTTCTTTTGTCTGGAAGTGTCTGTCAACATACATTCAGCCCACTGAAGAGCATAGTAAAAGAGACAAGACTTGCTGCATGAACTGGGATATACCGCTGTCTTTCTCTGCTTTCAATTTCCCTGTCTCTGCAATAAAAAAATTCCCCCCTTTGCATGCCCCACAATTTTGAGGCTGTATCCTATGGTTTGATCATACATAAGATATGTTGCAGTCCTGAAAACTCTTCCATGTTCAGTGCTTAGTCCAACAGAGCTAGATTGGAGTTGAGGCATCCAGCTACAACTAGAAATAAAGAAAAATGACACAGAGTCCCACTTGCAAAATGCCAGTTCTTAAATGAGAAAACCCACATGGGTCACCACAACTAGTACTTGTTTATACGTACTCCCTTCCTAATATTCAGTATCAACCAATCAACTAGATGCTCTTCAGAATGGGCAAACACAACCACCTGTACAGATGCAACATTATAAATCTATGAAGAGACATATCCACAACTTTACAGATTAATATTCTGAAATAGCCTAAGCCAAAGAGTCACCTATTAGGTGACTATTAGGGAAGATGTTAGGAAGACAGGAAGATCAATTTAATTTACCTGAGACAATTGCGAAGCCCCGCTTCCACAAATTCTCCCTTATTCTTCTGAAAGGGTTTTGGAAGGTTATCCTACCGAAAACCCCTGTGGTCTAGAATACTTTCAGAGACTGTGCTGATAACACAACTCTGCTATTCAGATTCCAGGTTCTTGGGTAGGGAAAATATTTTAGCTGATGAAAATACAATACCTTTTTAAGCATTACCCAAAAACAGAAATAGAGTTGGGTGTGTTTCCATCGCTCAAGAAAAACCAAAACAACCCAACAGTACTAGGAATTCATATATTTTCTCTTTTGGAAGACAAATCAATACTATAAACTGGCAGAACTTCATCAAGATCAACAGTTCCAAATTAGTGATAATCAAGTGATTTTTACATGATTTTATTCAGGTTATTGGCAGCAGCACTAGGCACCGTATAAATATTACAGAAGATCTACTGTTTAAGATACTTCTCCCAGCCATCAGACACCTAGGAATCTCTAGATCTCACTTAAGAGTTGTACTGGTGTCTCAGGCAAGTCCTTGTAAACAAGGTCCTCAAAAAGCACTTCAGTGTCAAACTCCCCAGAGACATTTCAGGGTGTCCCAGTGCCTTCAGAAATCCAAACATTTGCAGTAGCTAACAGTAGCTCCCTGTCTTTCAGCAGTTATGAGGAAAGAAGTGGAACATCCTCAGCTACGGAAGTTACAGAGTCATAGACAAACCAGCATACAAATTCTTTTTCTCTACTCTTTACCCGTTCCCCCTATAGATTCACATGAACAAAACCACACATCTTGTTTTACAGTATTCTGAATATCAGCAGTGGCTTCCAGGGAAAACCAGAAGGAGACTATGGCAGCTTTAGAAAATATACATAAGTTATTACAGCCTTAATTCAAAATGCAAGATCTGACTGCAGAGGAAGGACTTCAGTCAGGATGTAACACTTTCCAGGCAAATACACTAACCATTCAGCCAGAGGCTCTCTCCTCCAGAGGTGGTCTCAAGTTCAGCACACCAACTGACATCACCTCCAGACATTACTGGCCATCCTGTTCTGGATGGCTTTCTTTCACTGTATTTCCACTCCAACAGTCCTTGGCAAGTACCTGGACTGGTAACAAGCCCTAAGTGCTCGTGGAGATCTTCAGCTGTTTTTTTGCACTTCACCAAGACTTGCGTTTGTCTCTGACAGTTTGACACTAATAACACTGCTCTAATGTATTGTCTGAATTACCGCTATTTGCACTACTTTATACCCTAAAAGTGCATTATTAGATGCCCCTCAAAATATAAGGAGCAGAAAGGACTGATAAGTCTTAAAACAAGCCACAATCTACTTCAAATGCTGAGCTATCACCTATGTGCATTCACAGACCCTTAGACAGCAGCTCCTAGGAATATAGTCAAGAGAACAGTCTTCTCAGACATGTGGGAAGCAAGCACACAGCAGGAGAGACAGTTACTCAAATCTATAAACCCCAAAGTTGTTATGGATCACTATGCTCTCACCTTGGGATTTTCAGTAGTCTCTGCCAGTAAGCAAGGCACTAAAACTTTGAATTGATTTGTTCCAGTTTTGCTCGGGTTTTGTGGTTTTTTTCCCCTGTAGTTATTTGAAGCATTATCCCTGTGCAAAGAGAACTAGCCCACAATCAGCTTTCAAAAGGAATGTGATTAGGGTATTGCTGCAGTAGGATTTAGAAACTGCCAGCATCTCACACAGGAACTTAGCTTTCATGTTTCTCTGGGCAGTGCTTCTCCCTCCAAAGAGGCACAGACTCCCTCCATGTCAGAGAGGTAAAAAAAAAAGTAACATAGAAGGGAACATAAAACCAGATGAAGCAAGAGAGTGAACCCTCTTGTGAAATGCTTACATTGTTTCTTAGGACCAGCACCCTCCAGCCTATACTCTCTTCACTTGATGTTATCCATCCCTCAGTTCAGGGAAGGAGAGAGGAGGAGGAGATGTTTTACTGCTTTGCTAGCAGATGCAGTCTTTGAAGAGGGAAGAGAATTGCACTGGGCCAATATTTTTCAAGACTGGAAAGATGGACATCTGCTACTGCATGCTGACTTACTGGCACTGAACTTGACTTCAGCTCAACAGAACCCTGAGCTCATATCAAGCCTCATTCTATTCAAACGCTCTTTCACTCAGGTTCATATGGCTGTTACTCAATTCTTCTATTAGTAAATAAAAATCTCATTGACAGCTTTCCTTGAGTGTCCAAAGAGAAGAGCCAAGCAGGTCACTGATAGATTTGGTAAATCCATTTGCCCCTAGTTAATCTAGGGCATCAGAACACCTTTCTAAAATGATGTATGTTTAGTTTCTGGTATTTGATTCTTTTGTTTGCTTGGGCTTGGGTTGGGTTTTTTGTTGTTTTTGCACACTAACCTGTAATTCACTGGGATAAAGAAATGAGAAAAACAAAAAGAAAAAGGAAAAAAAGGGAAAAAAAAGAAAAAAAAAGAAAAAAGTGGAAAAAGTGAAAAAAGAAAAAAGTGAAAAAAGAAAAAAGTGAAAAAAGAAAAAAGTGAAAAAAGAAAAAAGCCCTTGAGTATCTTGTTTGAACTGCTTAGTTTTCCTCACCACAGGTAA
>WUAM01000010.1:208233-221302 GCA_024336885.1 Actenoides hombroni
ACTAGGTCACCTTCCCAGTTCTATAAAATTAGCCAAACTTTCCCTTCCAAACTCTGCAACAGCATAATTTGCTCTATGGAGCTATCCTTGAGGATAGCCTCATAATTGAACCAGATTGCTAAATGGTATATTAGAGTTATTAATTATAAATATTTTTAATGAAGATGCTAAAACATTTGCATTTTGAGATATTTGTATTTTGTATCATTAGTTGGGTTCATATTTCTTTTCTATCCAGAATTTGACTCCTGCTGGGCAAAATTCTTAGCTTCTGTTATTCCAACTTCTAGAGTAAGTTTCATATACCTCTTCTTGTCTCATTGAATCTCCAACAAGTTTCAATTCAGCTCAAAGCAGATCTTACAGGATATTATATTTTCATCAAAACACTCTTAAACTCAGCTAGAAACCTTCATATATTTTTCTCTGCTCCTCTGGATGTTTTGCATCCAGTTTGTATATAAAGTAGTATGTAGAATTATTGTATCTGGAAGACATATTCTTCACAGGTTGCAATGAGAGTGTAGCTGGTTGCAATAAGATGCTGTTTGGTGAAGAAAACAGTCTCTGGTACTGAATTCATACTTCAACATGTTCAGTGCTTTGAAAGATTTGTTTGCAACACTGCATTTTCTGAGGACAGCAAATAGATGCATTTGCTTTGAGAATCCTTATTAATCTAATTCATGGAATGAGAATCCCTTGGGAACAGCAGTCTTGCCTTTGAAGTTCATTTTAATTTTTATTTCTGGCAGAGCTTTTTAGCAGCTTTAGAACTTCCCCTCATGTCTCTTTCTCAGCATCATTCCTTCCCAAGACTCAGCTCTGGAAACATGACTGTCCCACCTGCTGTCCTTCAGGGTATATCAAATCAGACCTTTTTCCTCTGTGAGGAATTAATTTTATACAAGTGAATAGAAGGGCTCAGTGAGAGACGTCTTCCAAGCCATGATGGTAACAGCTTATGCCTTCTTTAGCCAGCCTTTGAGAGTTTTTCCTCCAGACAATGTTCAGTCTTGTCCCTTGAACACATCATCCCCAACACAGATTGGGGGGATATTCAAAGTGCAAACCATAGGTTTAGACCCATTTACCAACCCACCCCCCAAGGAGCTGGAGTATGTTTAACGGGCATCTGGGGTGGAGGTCCTGCTGATTCTAATTTGTATGCACCAAAGTTGCTCTGCAAGTCAAAACAACATGATGAGAGTTTCACTCTCAAGCCACACCAAACCAAAATATTAATATAGACACAGTCAGAGCTTTCTGACTTATTTTAAATTTGTTTACTTTAACTTGATTTAGGAACCAGAACCAGGACAGTTCCTTTATCTTGCTACACGACAGCAAATGCCTGTCCAAATCCCCTCTCTGTATTTGAGGAGGTAGAATTGCATGATGTGTATCTCTCCATGAAAGCTGTATCAAATTAAATTGAATCCTTGCAATGCCAATAGGCCTTTAAGTCTAGGTTCAGTTCAAGATGGAGTGCGATTGCCATCGGTATTCAGAAGAATTTAATCTACTAAGTAGCATGTATTGCCTTATGCAACTAGTAGGCAAAGAAGCATTTGTCTATCAGGAATGGCTTCATGCTTCACTAGTCCAGAAGGTTAGTGAAGAATGTAATGTTCCTCATAAAAGCTATAATTGAGCTAATAAGATCATTTGTTTAAAAAAAAATAAATTAAAAAAATCCTTAACTATCTTGCAATTAATACCTGAAATTAGTAAGAAAAGTGATACGACTTATCACTCTTTATACTCTTGGAGGTCTTTTCATCTCCTGGATGGTTAGAGAACAGTCCCTTCCCTTCCATTTATTGACAATTTGTGCTGTACATGGGAATGGCATTTATTAACATCAACCTTTTATTTCATGAGGGTGTTTATTAGTCAAAAGCTTCATGAAAAAGTACAAATCTTCATTTTGTGCCAGTTTAATCTAACACAATAAATTGTCTTCTCATTTACATTTATAAGGATTATTTATGTTGTTTACTGCATGTAAAGTTCCTTTAAAGTGGATCCAATTACACTTTCACAGTTTTACTTGCCTTAGTGTAAGTAAGAATCTAGCCACATTCTCTCTTCTTTCCTTCAGCTAAATTTAAGTAGGTATCTGGTCCTGGAACAAGATCTGCTTCCATTTACATGTTTACAGCTCCCAGTAACATTAACCAGTATATAGATTGGATCCTTAGGTATTACCTCATTGTTAAAACTAATTATGCAAGTGTTAACAAAAGCTGAGTAAGCATTGAATCATAAGGTCATGACTATATCCTTTACCAGCATTCCAGCCATACCAATATAGATGGCAGACTGGACTGCTTCTTTTCATTGGTTGCAGGTTTTTAATTCTCCTTACAACTACAAAACAAAGGCTTGGAATTTACAGTCTCTACAAGAAAAGAAAATTAAGTGGAGACCCTAATAATTCAAAATTAGGATGTACAATTAACACAGAGCTACTTTACTGGTTGTATAGTTGCTCTTTGGGTTACGTTGCTTCACAAAAGACCAGCTCAAAACTGGTTAAGCACAGAGCTCAGCCAGATGCACAAAGAAATGTTATAATACTTGTTAACAAAAAGGAAATGATGTTTATAAACTGTACTGTCAATAAGAATTCTTTTTACTGTATATCCCTTCAACTAATAATTGTTGGAGTATTCAGTTTGGAGCTGCAGAAGAGGTTTATTGCTACTTCCTGGTCCTTGAAATTCTCAAAGGGCAAGCATTCATTTACAGAATTAAAATGAAAAAACACAGATGGCCAGTGTTGATAACCATACTAAAAGCAGTTAGGGGCCAATCCTGGAAACATTCACTTACTCAGATTGCTCCTTCTCACGCAAATAGTTCTATTAAAACAAAACAGATTACGGATAGAAGAAGGGGCTGAAGTGCATAAATGTCAAAAATAGATAAAACCTGTAGCAGTATGAAAGCATTCCAATATAGCCGTATTTCTCAATCTTTTTATTTCATGAAAATGTATCAGTCTAAGTTTTTCCTTTCCCTGCTACAAAAGTGATCTGAAGATGTGCAAAAGAGAATGAGTCCTTCTCATCAAATCTCTAGGTCATAGTAGGTCACGACTCTATAGAACAGCTAATCAATAAGATAAATTTACATTTAATTTAAATTTTAGTCAGAATATATCGTAAGATTTTAGTGCTCTGAGGTGAGATGAAATTCATTTTAAAAAGTATATATGAAGAACATGAAATGCTTCTGTTGAATATTGGGGCAGTGTCTATTAAACTGGCAATTCATTGTGTAAGATTCTTCCATAAACTCCTTTGGGCTATAAATCAAGCGTGCAGGAAATCTTTACTAGTGTCAAGACCAGCCATTAAACATCATTTATGCTGACAGTTCCCTTCACTGATCAGAGAACACTTTGGGTTTCATAGTTATGTGTGTAAAGAAATGCCCTGCATTCAAAACCTTCGCATGCTACATTTGTAAATTTTTGAGAAGACCCTTCACCTATTAGGTTTTGTTAAATGTTTCCATAAGTAATGACAAAAATTGATGAACTAGGTTCCTCTGCTTACTCTCTCCCTTCACCCTTCCCCACACCTTTTGTCTTTCAGTCTCCAGACCATTTGCTCTCTCTTTGTCTGGATTTTTTCCCTTTACACCTCCCCTTCATCCTTTTGCACTCTTCCATGACCTGTGTTTTCTTTTCCCTGTGTGGTTCACTCCCCTCTGTTTACCCCTGTTTCTCACTCTTGTTTTAACACTCTGCCTCTCTCCTCCTCCATTCTCTCTCCTCTCACCCATCCTTTCTTCCCCGGTACTGTGTCAGAGGGGGCAGCCTTAGTGATGAGATTCCATTTTTCTAAGGCTGCTGCTGCTGGATTGATCTTTTTGAAGACAATGTTTGAATTAGTATATCTAGATTTATGCCCAAACATGAGTACCTCTACAATGAGAATCATTATATTGTAGACCAGAAAACCAGAAAAAAAGAAAGGTTCTCTCTATCAGTTCATCTCAGTAGTTATCCAAACTATCACTGCTCAAAACATACTACCTTCCCAGAGCTCCTTGCTTCCCCCCATTAATTACCTGGAAAAGCAGAAGGGCACTTGAGCATGTCCTAAAGGTCAAACAAATGTGAACAAAATGCTAAAGCTAGTGATAAATTCCCACTGTGTATCAGGCCAAAGTGGGCATGATTTCCAGGGATGAGAAGAACACAGTTTGCCACTGCACTTCTTCAGCTCATCAGGGAGCTATAGCTGACCTTATGTATATTTGCAGTTTTAGTTATTTATGCATTTGGAACTCAGTTTCATTCATATTAAACTTTTTCTGTATTGCTCTGCCAATGAAAAGGGACCTCTAGTAATCTGTAAATTACATTAATATCTCAGACAGATGTGATGGGGTATTAGAGGAAAGTGATTGCTGACCTCTGGAATTCAGCACAAATTCAGGAAGGTATTTCCAAGAGTGGATCAATATCTTTGCAGGAGATGAGTTTCAGCTGGTGCAAGTTACCAAATTGAGTGAAAGCTGAGTCAAACTGAGCTTAACTGACTGAAATTCTGTGATACAGGTTATACCTATAATGAGATTGAATGCTTATGATAATCACTTATGGTGAGAAAAATCCATCTGTCTTTACATTTTTTTTTTCTGTAGATCTTTATGTTTTTGTTTGTTTGCAATTAACTCCAAAAGGTGCATCATTTTTGCAATGGTACAGTAATATTCTTTGCTTCATTTGCTTGTTATCTTTGAACAGGATTGGTATGGAAAAGTCATGAATAAGCTTTTTAACAAGAGAGAAAATTGTTTGAGGGAGACTGTTAACCTAAGCATAAGAGCCTTGTTTTGTATTAATTAAGACTGATGTTTCCAAATAAGATTTTGAATGAAACTTCATGTTCATACCCACAACACTGATAAAATCATTGCTAGTCAGGAGATTTGAATAACTTAATTTTGGGAGGTACAACTCCTGGTCCTTTCCATTCAGCTGAGATCTGCCTCTATCCCTACATCCCAAGTCTGCTGTGTCTCTAAGGAGTAACAATCTGGGAGATATGAATACTTGGTAACTGTGTGGTTATGGTCTGAATGCTCTATAAATGTTTTTAAAAGCAATAATAAAAATCTGTGAGTAACAACAGATAACCGTGGACAACTTCTCTTACTGCTATAAAGACATCACTCAAATGTGGTTTCTTTTTCTGTCAACAAAAAGAAGTTCCTTATGAACTTAGGTCTAGACTGGGATTTTCTTACGTTTTCATTCCAGGTAGATAAGCAGAATGGGTACAGTATTAGCTAGGGACTGCATCAAAAAATTCTCCTGCACAGCCTCAAATAAAAGGTCCCTCTGTGACTGTTACAAGGTTTTGCAGACTGCTAGTGGCCCAGGAGGAGGAGGAGTGGCTCTGAGTGCATGTTTGGAAACCCTTCAGCTAATGATAACCCTGATCTGGATCAATTATAAAAACTCAAAGGTCATACTCCAGTCAAACTTCCACATTGGGCTGAAAAAGCATTCTGCCTTTGAGTAGCAGGGAGGGTTTTGCCTAGATCATTTCCATAAATACTGCAAAAATGTGTGCAGCACGGCCTCCCAAGCAATTGTATCAGCTCAGCTGGGGAAGCTGTGGGCTCATGTCCCAGGGTGGAGTGTGCAGTGGGGACTCTTTATACTGGTTTTACTGCCAGAGGAAAAGATGTGTAACTTTGCCGTAAAAATCGAGCTGTGTGTGTATTTTTGAGCTGTTGGTATGTTTGGTTTATGAATACAGCATAAACAACCTGAATTTTAAATGAAAACTTGTAGCACAAATTTTGGGACAAAGAAAGGGGATGTGGGAGAAAGTTGAAAATGTGTGGTTTTAACTTCCTTGAAATTTAGGGAGGTTAGCAAGATCAGAAAATTCACAGCAAATATTTTTCTTTTATTAGTGTACACGAACATAAATTTCTTGCAACCTGTTTGTGAGTATGCTGTCCCCAAAATGGATTCTTTACCTGGTGCAAAATCCAATCCACACACACAGATGAGATATCAGGTTTATTACAATCTTGCACAGGATTGGTTGCTAGCAGGCTAATGCCAAGAAAACTACCACCCCATAGTGACAGGGCAGAGAATATTTATACACTGAAAATTGAGACTAATTTACATTGTATTGATTGTCCCTGATTGTCCCAGGGCTAAAATCTATAAGGGTGTTTTGGTTTTGGGGTTTAATTTAACAAAGATTTACTGTAAACTGACTTCATGCCCCTTCATGCAATGTTCTACAGTGGGGCTGCCACCTCTTCTTGTTAATTTTCCATACTGAATAAAGTTATTTACCAGTGGTTCTAGGCCCAGTTGGGCTTCCAGTTTGATAGGGTATTTTCTCTTTCTTGTTGTCTGGGATCCTGGCTTTAAATTGACTTCTACCAGAGTAGCGTATTTTGCTCTTCCAGATTGTTTAGCTGCCCACGCTGTAGATATCACAGCATTCAGGATTTCCTCAGGGATGCTGATGTCTGGTTGCTTCTCAGTCAATAGGCAGAGTTGTGTCTTCCAGGCAGTCTCTTTAGGGAGATGCAGCTGTATGGACTTATCAGTGAAATTTGTTTGTGCTCTTAATTTGCACAGCAAATCTCTTCCTTGGAGAGGTACTGGACACTCTGTCATATAGAGAAAATGATGAGTTACCATCTTCTCTCCGATTTTATACTCCATTGGTTTCAAAAATGGTTTTAGGACTCACTTTCCTGTGGCCCCAACTATGGACATATAAATTTTGCTTAAAGATCCCTTACAACTTGTTATAACTGAATGATTTGCCCCAGTGTCTAATAGAAAATCAAGTTTAATTCCCCAGCTGTATGGGAACCAAGGGATCAGCTAGGGAAACTGGAAACTGAACATCCCCTGGTCCCCATCAATCTGAATCAATATGTTGTAGCATAATTTGATCAATCCCTTGCTTACCCTCTGTCCCCCTTTTAGGACACTCTTTTTTTCCAGTGCCTTTCTTCTCTACAGTGTGCACACTGGTTCACTCCTAAAAGACCTTTTCTGGTTCTGGGGTTCAGACCACCCTTAACCTATTCCTGAGATACATATCCTCTGCCTTTTCCCCTTTTACTGTTCCCTACTGAATTCTCTCTAGCAATTGCTGCTGCTATCATACTTACTTGCAGCTTTCAGTCCTTATGCTTGCCCTTCTGCGTTTTATCCTCCTCTCGGTTATTGTAAACTTTATAAGCTATTTCAATCAGCTGAGAGATAGGCATTCCCCCAGGCCCCTCTTGTTTTCTGCAACTTTTTTGTATATCTGGAACAGACTGCCCAATGAAAAGTCTATTGTAAAACTTAAAACTATCTTTATCCTCTGGATCTAAATCTGTCCATTTCCTGTCTGTCTCACAGATCCTCTCATAGAAGGCAAAGATATTTTCAGTACGCTCCTGCCTTACACCATGTAGTTTGGAAATGTTCTTTTGCCTAGGTACCCCATGCCGTGTTCAGAGGGGCCTCCACCTCTTCTTGTTAGTTGATGCTGACATGGGGCTTTCCTGTACCTGTTGTCTGTAGAGCTAACAATGTGCTATGTCATGGGGCCAGTCTATCAGCCCTGCAATTATGACCCTAAGCACAGCCATTCTGAGTCCCTTTAACAAGTATAACTGTATTGAACAAACATTGAGGATATATTACAAAGTGGATGTGGGAGATTGTTTTCTGTATGTGAAAGAGCAAATACTCTTGAATATGAATGGCATCTCAGTTCATAAGTGTGCACTGAAAACAGTTTCAGAATTTATTGATTTGTTTTTGTTGCTCTGTTTCCTGCTCTGTCCCTTTCAAAATTTGTGTTCTTTTTCTCCCTGTTCATGTTTCATGGCTTTTTTTTTTTTTGTGGCTCCTTGTCCATTCTTTGTATATTTTTCTTACATGCTGTTCAATTTCCTTCTTTTCCTCCTCCTTTCTCTCATTCCCTCTCATTAGAGGTGTTCTTCTTAAAATAATAATACAACAACAGGAAAAAGGTTAGTCAGATCCACATAACTGTACATTCCTATCATTTTTGGACATCCTTCAATTTATTCCATTCCCTTGGGCTGTCTGTGACTTTACAGAGCACCCTATAGCCACTGCATGCCTGTCAGTGAGCTGTGCCTGAAACAGCTCATGGCCAAGCTGCCTTTTGGGTTGGTAGCCTCTTGGTGCTGATGCTTGCATAAGGATGAGTGCAGCATGCCATAGACCTTTGTTAACACAGCCATGCAAACACTGAAGCAAAACAAAAGATTTTGGTCCAGCACTCAGGTGCTTCAGTTGCGGTTAGTTTACTAATGTAAATACCACATGGTGTGGGAGCCCAGAGAGGGTTGTTTTCAAGCTCAACAGTTAATTGCTGTGTTTCTCCACTGGTCCTTCTATCTAGCATGGATGCAAAGTGAGCACATGAGGTTCTCCCAGAAGTTAACTATAAGGGGCACCTCCACCTTTTGGATGGAAATCTGCAGCTAACGTAGGCTCACTCATTACAGACTTTTTAGAGCAACTAGTTTCTGCCTTCATTCTGTTTTCTTCTTAAACATACCCCTGCATTGTATACTTAATGAGGTCAAAGATTTTAGTGCTTTTTTACTGATAAGTGCTTATTGGTGTTCTTTAACTACTTGAGCAAATAACATTGGTCATAGACAGTAACTGTACAGATACCCAAATTAACTAGCAAGCTGGAGGTCATCTATTACTTGTAGTTGGCATTGAGACAAAGGGACTGCAGACATAATATGAATACAGAACTGACAAATAAAAATGAGAAAATAGATTTTAAAGATCAAATGAAACAGTAAACATGGCATTTCTACTGAACATCCTGCTAGAAAAAGGAAAAATATTAGGCAACAAAAACATTAAATATAAGGGAAGGTAATTCTTCTGGATTTCGTGGCTGTTGATGAACATCCCTGGCATCAGCCGTCAAGTGGTTGTCACAGGCTGGATTCTAGAGCTCACCTGTGAGTGGTCTGCAAGAGACTGAAGATCAATTAGTATAACCTCATTGTGCATATTAGTTTTTAAAAGTCCTTCCTTGATGTTCTGGAAAAGCAATTGAAAAAAAGCCTCTCTGTCCATTCAATGCAATCACAACCTCCATGGACAAAAATTCCTGATGCATTGAAATTAGTCTGACTGTGATACTCCTCCCCCATCACAGACAACACAGTAAATCCTGATTTGGTTCCAGAGATCTGCCTTGGAGAACTGCTTTTAGAGTCCTGACAAGCTCCAATGTAGTCGTCAAGGTACATTAAGAGAAATGAAAAAGGGAGTGACACCAGGAGTCTGCATCTCCTACCTGACCTTGGGGTAGGTGGGTGAAAAGAGAGTCACCAGTCTAGCTTTAGGCAAAATCAGGTACTTTCGTGTGTGTCTAATTGCAGGAGGGAACTGCTGACCTTCAACTACAGACCTTGTTCTTTGTTAGTCTCTTTTTGCTTTTCCTACAGCCCCTGAGGCTCTACATCTTGTCATGACTACCCAGAAGGTGATCAATAATGTATTGGCCTTACATTGATTTAGTTCAGCCTTGTCACAGATAATGGCAGTGTTGATAGAGAAGGAGGCTGCTTTGGGAGCAGAATAACTGTTTTCAGCCCACCGCCCTCAGCTGGGAAGTACACATGTTTTTTGAGTTATGAAAGCCTAGACACTGCTGCTAGTGGACCCTGTTTTTAAATAAAAGTTGTGTATATTGATACTTGTGCGGAAAACCAGAAAGAAACTAGATGACACACCGGATCTTCTGGTTGCTTACAATAAAGAGTGTTTGATTTGTGAAAATCGTGCAACTTTTGCCTTGCCTTTACTCTAGACAGACAGGCACATGCAAGCCATAAACGGTGTGCTGGAAAACTCCCAAATTCTTAAGGCAATAGGCAAGTTAGTCTCAAGCAATATCAGATTAATCCATCCCAAATAAAATAGAAATGAAAGCCACAGAGCTTGACTGCCTTTTCAAAGGGAATTTTAGCTGCCAGACATCTAATTATGTTTACATGTTTCTGTGCCCAAAATGCAAGTCATGGTACACTGGTGAAACAGGAAACTTTCACATTCCACAGGGTCCAGACATCATAGAAACAACTCTGAAAAGTTCACATGGCAGGTCAGCTTGTCCTGCATTACTTCAGTCAAGCACCATCCATTTGTGAACTGGGAAACTCATCATCAGTGCAGCCCTAGCAGGACAGCAGACATGCCAGAAAGTGTGCCAAAACACTGCTTAGGGCAGTGGGAGTGTGCAAGTGAGTTACTGTTTAAAACCGTCAGATGTCTAACATGAATGTACTCACTATTTACTGAGAATATTACAGTTAGATAATCCCTGCCTAAGACGATTTTTAGTTGTCAGATATCCTTTGTTACAGATACAGTACAAATCTTGGTTTCTCTCATTTTCTTGACAGAGTAGTACTTAAAAATTACAGAAGTCAATCAGTTCCTAGTATAATGAATATAAATACTTCATGGTTAAAAAAAAAATAATAAAAAAAAGTTATTGTGCTTTCCAGGCATGACCACAGGTCCATTTAGACTTCACCCTTTGTTATTCTGAGTAAATTCATCAAATAGACTGTTTAAATTAGAAAGGACCCAGAATCAGAAACCTGGATCCTCACCAACACTGACCTCGGACATGTTTCAATTATTTTCAAAGTATTTCAGCTGGGCTACTTTCTATAAAAAACACCAAACCTAAAATCTTGATCTCGACATGCTGAAACTGCAAAGGGATTCTGTTTCAAGTCTAAACAAAGCAGCCTGAGTTTGCAAAGAGCTGAAAAACAAGTATGACATTACAAAATAATGACTTTGGGTGACTCCATTTTGGGGCGTTGAATACAAGATAAAATTAAGTATCCTGATACTTTTAATGTGGGTGCTTGAAACGTTCCCAACACCCAGTTATTTTACATAGATTTATACCTCAAATGATTTACCACTGTTTAAATACTTTTTCCTCTATAGAACTCTTTAATGGTGGCAAAGACCTACTACAAATTCATTGTTTCACAGATAACTAATGGATTTAATAACAGAAGAATGGTGATTCTATATATATTAACTTATCTGGCACACTTTAAAGTATTTGGAAATTTAATTTAATGTGTACAACTATAAGCTTCTGCTTTACACGTTTTCAGCAGTACAAACTACATCATTCACTCAGAGATGTCCACTGAGGTTTTACCCTCCAATATGTACGTAAATGTAAGTAATGTATGTAAGCAAATCCTCTAAGCAAGTAGAGATCCCCACAAGTAGATATATGCTATACCTTTGACTCGTAATCCAGAGGGTGTCCTGGAAAAAAGCAAGCCATCTGCCATGCTGGGTAAAGTGTTCCTTTAGCCAGCAACAGCATCTGGCAAGCTGGGTAAGGTGAAGGTAATGCCCCCCTGCAGATCTTACTGGTCTAATGGTATCATAACAATTAAGCTTGGCCAATGTAAAATTTTGTTTTGATTTGCACCTTCTGAGTTACAACTCTGATCACAAGGAAATTACCATTGTGTAAATAGCAACAGAACTTAGACCCAAAATAAAGTCCATCTTAAAGCTAAACCAGCTTCAATACTTAACATTGATTATGCTGCCCATTACATTTCAAACTAAATGTCTTGCCCATAAAAATGTGTTACAGTTTTTCAGAAGAGCAGTCTCTACTTGCTTCCAACTGTCCTTAATAGCACTGCACCCAGATTTTTGCTGTATAACACTGCTGGTGTTTACTGGCCTTTCTCTGTTAATGACTGTGCTTTTTATATGAACAACAAAACATACGTTTTTCATTTTCTTAGAACACTAAGAAATCTTTTTACAGAAACTGCTGCCCAAGCAAATTACAAGTCTATATTATTTCCATTGAGAGATCTTACTTTCCCAATGTTGAGAGCTTTTGGCGGTGTGTTAGGAAGTACAGAAACATGAAGTGAAAATTGTTCTTGTGACCACAGAAGCATTTTAGATTTTTCTGGTGAGGCCCATATCCAGGTCATTCATATGCATGTTTTCTTTATGCTTTCTTTTTCCCTTTGTAAGTTGTAGAATCATAGAATGATTTAGGTTGGAAAAGACCTTTAAGATCATCATCTTACAGGGATTTAGAAGAGACACAGATTTCTTTCTGAAGATTGTGGTCTAAATGAAAGCACAATAACTTTCACAGGACTTATGTTATGCTTTGCCTTACTGAGGAGAAATAGGCACATCTAAATGGTAGCTGCATCAGCAGTTCACAACTACCTCAGTGTCTTTATGGGGATCCTTGCTGTCCAGTACAGTTTAAAGTCATTGTTAGCTTCTGAGGACCTAGCAGGAAAAGAGACAGGGGAAGTGAAGAGAGATGCAAACTATCATTCAGTAAAGTGACTCATCTCATTTTTGCTCCACACAAAGCTCCTTCTTTTGGGAATGAAATTACTATGTTGGGCCCAACATAACAGAGCAAGTTATAAGTGACAGAAGTTTACAGCTGTCTATACTTAAAAACACACTCATATACATGGTCTGAGAGCCTAATTTATGTATGCATGCAGGTTAGGAAGTTGTGGTTTTTTTGTACGCATGCTGTAGACCTATGTCGAAATGAACTTCACATTTACAATTCAGGTTTTCAGTAACTTCAGGTGCAATTTCACATAGTCATGTAATCACAAAACAACTTTTGCATGCAGTTGTGTATCTATGTTCTAGCAACTTTGCAGATTACGTGGTTGTGTGACTGTGGACTGATAAGGACCAAGTCCCAATGTATGAGGCCTCTGACTGAGTATGTCTGTGTATATACAGTCAGTTTTCTTTAACTTGTTTGCCATGATATCTGCGGGAATTATTCTCAACACGGACCAATATGATCAAAGTTGAGGTTACTTTATTCACGTTTCTCCCAGAGTTATATACTGTTTCTATCCTTGTATCCACACTACAGTTAACAGCTATTGGTTAATTACTCTAAACACACAGTTCACACGTCCTAAACTAATACATCATTGGCTATCCTACACC
>WUAM01000010.1:298175-308477 GCA_024336885.1 Actenoides hombroni
ATGGGCAGGGACACCTCCCACTAGATCAGGTTGCTCAGAGCCCCATCCAGCCTGGTCTTAAAAACTTCCAAGGATGGTTCTTCCACCACCTCTCTGGGTAACCTGTTCCAGTGTCTCTTGCTCTTTACAAAATTTCAGTGCTTTCTCCTTGGCATTATTCACTTCCCACTGCACAGTAAATAATACAATAGCAGTAGATATTAAGGAATTTGAAGATTTAGTAGTATTGTGGACTAGTGTTTGAAACAAGTTGCAGTAATAGATTCTGGGGCAGAATTGACATTGAAGTTGTGTTATCCCTTCACCTCCAAAATGTGTCTCCCTGCAGTGCCAGTATAGATTATAGGGCATAGTCTGGCCCGGCTGCACTAAGCTAATAAAAATCTTCTCATTTCCCCACTATTTTAGAACTGCAAGTTCAAGGTTTTAGCTGTGATTACAGTGATTTTAGCATGTGATTACATGCTGACCAAACATACATTTCACTGATTTCTAGAAGTTCCATATTTTCTGTATTACAAAAGAAACCAACTTCTTTTGTTGTTGTTGCCAATCATTTGTGGGATAGTGGCATGGTACTGAGAGGCTAATAGGGTGAGGATAATATATTCCAGTGAATGATGGAAGCAATTTCCTGTTGTTTTAATGTGGAAAACATAAGAGTATGGTCCTTCTTTCTTTTGTTTTACATGCCTTTTGTAGTTTTCAGTCATATTCAAGAGTAAATGTATTACAGCAAGATGTATGGCAATCTTGTGGGAAGTGAAGCAGGCAAAAAAAAAATAGAAAAAAAAAAGGGACCCAAAAAAGCTTAGTTTCCACTTAATTAGGCTGTATTCAAAATGTGTGCAGAAATACATTCTGTCTGTCCACATTGTAAGATGGATACTGAATTAAAATGTTTTACGTAATAAACTGCTGTTCAGTTCTGTTGTTGTGCAATTTAATTTTGAACCATGTATATTTTGAGTCTAATTAAAAATAAAAATGAAACTTGTGCCTTTGTCTTTCTAAGGTGTCATGGAGAAACTTGGGCTTGGTCCAGAGGTCCTTCTACAGGAAAATCCTAGACTCATCTATGCTAGACTTACTGGATATGGCCAGGAAGGAAAGTATGCCAAGTCTGCAGGTCATGACATCAATTATTTGGCTTTATCAGGTAGGTTGTAAAATTCCCTGTCAAATAAGGTGGTTTGCTCCCTTAAATAAAGACTCAAGAATTTATTGAAAGGTTATTTGCAGGTAGCTCAAATTACCAGACGTGCAGTCTGATGAGACAGCTGAGCAGATCTAACGCATATCTCTCAGTGAAACGAGGGATTCCTTCTCTTCCCATGTGCTTCTCCCTGCTCCTTGTGCTTCTCCCTGCTCCTTTCTCTCCAGTCAGCTGTGGCACCTGCTTAACCCCTCTATAAGCTCCCTCACAAGTCAAAAACTGGCCAGAAGAATTGAGTATGTTTTTCTGCTAGATTACTGAGGTGGAGCAGTTCAATAAGGGATTGAACAGATACAAGAAGTCAGCACAAGAAAGGAAACATGGGCTAGACAGGCTGTTCGATTTGGCTGCAGCAGCAAGCTGCTAGGCTGGATCAGCATGTCTTCTCAGGCTGTACTGTATTTTCCTTTCTTTGTGCTATTTCAAGTGAATAAAGGTTTTTTCCTAGAAGAGAGGACTGACATTTTTACAAATTTTTGTCTTTCTTCAGGGCCTCTCTCCTAAAAAAACCCTGTATGGTTATAATCCTGAAAAGGCTGCAGATTAATTTGAATGTTCCTGAGCAGCTTTTTTTGAGTGGAGAAAAACTAGTCAGACTAAGCCAGTTGAGCTCTTGTTCTTTTTCACTATAAATATATCTCCACTGATATCAACCAAAAGGAAAGTAAGCTTAAAATAAAGTGGTAATGCTATGTTTCCTTAAGACGTTGTAGATTCTATGATTTTTTTAAATGTCACAATTCTACAAGTATTCAGTAACAGACAGTAACAAAATAACCCAGCTCCAGTGATGGCAGTCAGTGTGGTGTGCGCGGCCCCACCTACTGCTGTTCACACTGCTGCTGTCTCTGATGCTTTTCTGAGCCTGTGAGGGAGGAACTGGCACAAAACCTCTTGGCTTCCCACTGGATAAAGCATTTTTTTTAGCCTCAGCAAAGGGTTAGAGCAGAGACACTGTAGATGTGGTGGTCCAGTATTAGCTACTGTGGGGAGACATTGTGTTGTGGAATTAAGCTTCTTCAGGGATGGGTTCAGTCTTCTCTCATTATGTAAGATTGTCAGAGAAGAAAAAAAGAGTAAAGGAAGGGTGCCTTGTTAGAAAACATTTCACTTTGTGTCCAGATGATTTCAAAGTATTATATTTTTATTTGTTACTAGCTTAGGGAAGGAGTCAGTACAGGAACACTACAGTCCACCTTTACCTTAACTCATAGTACTTTGTGTTTACAAAAAGAAGTGTTTCTTTTCTCTAGAGCTGATTTAATCAGTAGTATTTTGGTTAGTGCTATCTTCCTAAAATTAAATAAATTTGCTTGAAATTTCACAGATCAATTTTTTTTCTGCCCATATAAAGGAGCCAGGACAAGGTGTTTAGAAGGTATCATTCCTCGGAAATGAAAACGCACATCCTGAGTATTCTCCTAATGAGCTTTTGCTGTCTTGAAGTAAAAAAAAGTCTTGCAAATGGATTGCATTAGAAACTCCAGATATAAGTTAATACATTCATCTGCTGGTGCCTGTGATGACCTTTAGACTGTTAGAAGTGTGGGTTTAGCCGGTGGCAGGGCTTTATGCTTGCACTATAGGCTTTGGAAACTTCTTTATTCTGTCCACTCAGCTGCTTGCAGAAAGCGCATTAGACCATTAGCTAAACACTGCATCAAAATGATGCAGTTCTTGGGAAATTTTGACTCTGTATGCTGCAAGTCTCAGACCTTAGGCTACAGGCCTAGGAGAGATATGATCATACTGCTGAGTTTCTTTCTTGCCCAGAGGGGATTGCTGTGATTCAGTAAGTAAGGTGACAGTAAAGAAATTGTTCCGCATGGCAGAGAAATGCTAACAGATTCAAACCTCTGTCTGAGGTAACCTTTCTTAGCCTTTGCTCTGATCCCTTTCATTTCTGGGTAACTGCTGGCATAAACATAGGTTCCCTGCGTCTATGTTGCCTGCAGTCAGAAGTATCCTTTCTGTGTTACTCGTCTGTTCCTCTAATATACAACATTTATTTTTTTTCCTAAAGATAGTTGAAGGGGGAGAATAGACTGAAGTGCAACTGTTGATGTGAAATTCTTTGTTATGATTATTAATTCGTGGGTTATGTTCACAGAGGACTGTACATTAGCATTTTTACTTCAAAAGAACAACAATTCAAAGAACAATAATTTACCACAGTTGCTTGGAGACATGTTCATAAAGCCTATTGAATTCTTACAGAGGAGGTTCTATGCTTGTACGAAGTACTAATACAGAATTATTGCACATAGGTTTTTTAAATGAAATTTTGTCCCTTGATAGCCACATTGTCAATGGTTTGTCTGTGAGACTTTTACTAATCTTTTTAATTAAACGCATCTTCACTAATCTGATGTCATATATTCTATTATTTTGTGACTTAAAGAGTAACTATTTGCTAAGACACAGCTGAGTAGGGACAGAAAACTGTTGGTAGATGTTTGCTTTATTCCTTGTTTACTTGCATAGATTGAGAAGAATGAAACTATAATTGTAGAAACCTAGAAAATAATGTTTGTAATTAATTTTATACTTATGTTTGCTTTGTTTGTTCTACTGTCAGGTGTACTGTCAAAGCTGGGTAGAAAAGGTGAAAATCCATATGCACCCTTAAATCTTCTGGCTGATTTTGCTGGTGGAGGTGTCATGTGTGCAATGGGCATTGTTATAGCCCTTTATGAACGTACCAAGTCTGGAAGAGGGCAGGTCATTGATGCAAGTATGGTAAGTTTGGTCTCAAGGAAGGTGGGCTTTCTCAGGCTGGCTTGCTTGGGTTTTTTCCTACTCTAAGTCTGTAAAAGGGAGGAAATTGGAGCTAAATAGCACCTTACAAATGTAAGGTTTAAAATTGGGAACCTAGAAAGGGAAATCAGATAATCTCATAAAATGGCTGTTCCTTCGTGGTCAAGCAGTTTTCACATATCACTGCATCCTTATGACATGAGGTAACATACTGCAGTTTTTCCCCTGTGCTGTTCCCTAGTTTTCATTTTATCAGTCTGCCTTCTTCACAGAGTATTATCTGTATACACTTGATGAGTAAGTTTGGTGTATGGAAATAGAATGTACAATAAACAATTAACATCATGCATAACAGCAAAAATGATTATCCTAATAAAATAAAGAATTTCATTAGCTTTTTGTGGGATACATCTGCTTATGAATTTGTGACTAGTCATGCCTTATTAGAAGCACTCTTCCCTCACGTAATTACACTGCCATGGATTATTGCTGAGAAGTCAATTCCAAGCACTTTGTGTTAGTATGCTGTAAAATAAATGAAAGGCTAAACTAGCTTAATAATTAATACTACGGATTTTTTCACCGCAGGGCCACCCACTTAGGCACAAAGGAAAATACCTATTTACATTTAGCCTTGAAACCTGTATTATCTGCAAGTGTTTTTTCTCTCTCTGTCTGTCTCTTCTTCTGTTTTTCTTTTTAAGGAGTGTTACAATTAAAATTTGACCTCTCTCTGAAGTGTTGTGATACAGTGAAGGCTATGATTTGGGCTTAAATATAAATTAAAAAAAAAAAAATTAATTGAAAAAAATCCCCTTGTTGAAGAGATTTTGAAGACAGGAGAATAGCATGAGATGTTAATTATCTTGACATGAGTAAGTTTTTAACAAATTCACATGACAGTCTCAGAAGCAGGCTGTGGCATTATGGTCTAGATTAAAATTCTGTGGGATCAGTGTGGAAGTGGTCTAATGTTTTTACCCTGACAGTAATTATTAGTAGTTGATTCTCAAAATGAAAAACCTATGAACAGACATTCTGCAGACATCTGTGGGTTTTTTTCAGTGTTTTCTCCAATAAGCTGAATGATGGATGCATGATTTTGTGTAGTAAACTTACAGATGATATGCATGTGTAAATACCTACAAGTATGCTGGACATGTGGATTAGAATTGAAAAATGACCTTCACAAATTGGAGAAATGACCTAGAATTGAAAACGACTTTTGCAAATTGGAGAAATGACCTGAAAAAAAATGGGCTGAAATTCGTGGAGACCACTGCTCTGTAGTTCTCTGAGGCAGAAACAATTAGCTGCACAAATGCAGTATGAGAACAATTGGCTAAAGTACACTCCTGGGGGTTTGTAGTAGTCACAAGCTGAACATGAGTCAACAATATCATGCTGTTGTAAAACACACACACACTGTATTAGGATGTATAAACAGGAAACAGAGCCAGCAAAGTTTCTAAAGTAATTCTTCTAATCTATTCAACATTTATAAGACCTCAGGAAATACTGTTTCTGATGCTGGCCATCATTTTTCCAAATAAAATGACCAATTTGAGGAAATCAGAGAAACACAACAAAAATGATGCAAGTCTAAAAACACGACCTATGAAGGAAAATTGGAGGAGTTTGTATATTCACCTGTGGGCAACTATGACAAGTCTTCAAATATTAGAAAGATATTTCCTGTAGTTTGGAGTATTACCTTATTTTCAGTATTGGTACTTTAAGTCATTAAAAGAATTTGTTACAAGAAGAATCAATGTAACTCAGCTAATGTCCTAATGATATAGGTAGCTCACTGGGAATGGAATGTGTTGTCGGTTTGGTCTTTCATGTTGGTTTTTTTTCAGCCCTCAAAACTTTTCTCTTTCAATTTTCTCTTGTCTCATTGTAATTGCGAAATTTACAGTTCCCTGGTGATGTTGCTGGTGCCCTGTGAAATGGCTGGAATATGTCCAGTATGACTGGATGTACTTTACCTGGCAGCTTTTTGCGTTCATTTCTCTTGAACAAACATCCAGTGAGACAGTTTATGAAAAACATACATTCATAATCAACAGCAAAGACAGTTAAATAGACTGGGTTGATGAGCCTGTTTTTTATATCTAAGTTTGTTTTATGGAAGTAGATATTTTAAAAAATCACAGTATCACAGCATTTCAGCTGTCATTTTGTTTTAACATTCTTTTTTTTATTTAATAGGCCTCTTCCTTAAGTTACTGTACAGTTTAGATAGTCTGAACATGTTAATGACTCTGACACATGGTATAATTTTCTCTGGTAGAAGAGGGAAAATCAATTTTTTTAGCAGCTTTGTGTCCTCAGGATTACTTCTACTAAGTTTTTATCTTACTTCATGGATTGCTTTAGTGACCATTTGTTTGTTTTTTTCTGTTGTTGAGGTGTCCGTTTTTTCTGAAGTTATCCTAAAAATTTAATTATTTATTCTCTTTGAGGTTAGTAATTGTAGCTTAGGATCCACAATTTTTTAATAGAAGAATTTGGTATTTATCTTTTATTTCTAATTACTATGCTGACAGCTGAAAAATGGCATGGGAGCATTCTTCTGATCAGTGACACATGCACAAGGCACTTTTCTAGTTAGTGAAACTAAACTGACACAGAAAGATGGTAAAAGGATCAGGCCAAGAGCTAGATTTGCATCACTTGTACGTAGTGGCCGGTGTTACTATTTGCTGTGTAAAAGGTGGATACTGGGTCCTGCATTTCAGCTGTCTGCCTCAGAAGAATTAAATGCCTGCTCTGAATTGATTTATGTTATTTGCTGTTGCTTCTCACTGACTCTGTAAGGATCATAGGTATTCTGCAGTGAGCCTGATAGTTCCCATGTGCTGAGTAGGATGTGGACCGGACACTGCGATATGATACAGTAGACACCATTGTACATCTGCACTCTTGCTCCACCCTGGAATAGAGGCATGTGAGCCAGGGCGATGCTTTAGGTTCACTCCAAATTCAGACACAGAGCCTGCTGCTGATGGTCGCCATCTGACCAAGCATGACTCACTCATGTGAAGAGACAGCCACAGTACAGGATGGTGGTAATAATCGCTTACATNNNAGTCTCATGGCAGGAGCATTTAGCTGTTAAGCAGAAGACTGGGGTTCCATGCTTTTCTCAGCCTGGAGGTATTCAAAACCCAAACTCCCACATCCTAGAGGCATTCATCAGTCACAAGGATAAAGATTAGGTTGATGTGGGTTCTTTACTTGAACTATTTCACTCTGCAGAGGGAACAGAGGAGTTGTGGAGCAGACAGGTCACCCAGCAGGGTGGCGTCTCTGGATTCTTGTCCCTGCTTCAGAGACTGCTGATGCTTTTCGCATGAGGGCGCCATTAAGTGAATGCCTGATTAGGCTTAAGTGGAGTCTCCCCATGTTGTCCTTTTCATATTTTAAAAGATTAAAAGTGACCACATTCCTGTGTGGGTGTGATGTTACTTGAGCATGCCTTTAGAGGTTCAGTGTAGATGTTAGATGCCTTTTTACTTGTCTCTGAATTGCAGTGTTCCTCAGGTAGAAAATAACCGTCCAGTTGCCCAGCCAGGGATATTTCTAAAGTCCCTGTACCAGTCCAAAGCAGATGTGCTATTTTATTTTGTTTCCGGGGTAAGTGGCACTATGTGTAGGTACTGTAAGTAGTTCCATCAGCACCAAAATTTAACTTGCAGTTAGAGGTTATTCTGATATTATCCCCATCCATTATTATCGTTACTTCCAATGATTTTTATGTAGTTTTTGGTAATGTGAACAGTGCAAGATGAGATCATTAGTAAAGCAAACAGTATTTTGATATCCTTGCAATCATTTTGCAGATGTGTAAGTGAAGGAATACAGTAGTTTCTCATATGAAAGTACTTTAATTGACTTTAATATATGACAAGCAGGGCAGAAATATTCTTGTCCTTGTGGCAGAGGCCAAGGGATACACAGTAAAGGAATCATAGAATTGTTAAGGTTGGAAAAGAACTCTTAAGAACATCAAGTCCAATGGTCTACCTAACATTATCATGACCACTAAAGCATGACCCAAATTGCCACATCTACACATTTTCTGAACACCTCCAGCAATGGTTACTCCACCACCTCTATAGGCAGCCTGTTCCAAAGCTTCACCAGTCTTTCAGTGTAGAAATTTTTCCTAATATCCAATCTAAACTCCCCCTGGCACAACTTAAACCCATTTTCTCTTGTCCTATCACTACTTACTTGTGAGAAGAGACCAAAACCCACCTTATTACAATGTCTTTTCAGGTAGCTGTAGGGATCAATAAGGTCTCCCCCTTAGCCTCTTCTTCTCCAGACTAAACAATCCAAGATCCCTCAGCTGCTACTCATAAGACAAGTTCTCCAGACCCCGCACCAGGCACCAGTCTTTGTTGCCCTTCTCTGGACATGCTCCAGCACCTCGATGTCTTTCTTACGCTGCCGTGCCCAAAACAACCCAGTACGCAAGCTGTGGCCTCATTAGTGCCAAGTGGAGGGGTACCATCGCTTTCCTAGTCCTGCTGACTACACTATTTCTCATGCAGCCCAGGATGCCGTTTGTCTTCTTAACCACGTGGGCACACTGCTGGCTCATGTGCAGCAGAGTGCTGTGGGAGACAGAGGCCTTACTAAAGTCCAGGTAGACAACATCCACAGCCCGTCCCTCATCAGAGTAACTTTGCAACAGAGGGAAATCTGGTTGGTCAAGCAGGACCTGCCCTTCCTGAAGCCGTGCTGTCTTGGCCTGATCCCCTGGTTGTTGTCCTGTATATAGTGCATAATGGCACTCAAGATGACCTGCTCCATGATCTTCTGTGGTACTGAGGTCAGGCTGACAGGCCTGTAGTTCCCCAGATCCTCCTTCTGTCCCTTCTTGTAGGTGGGCATCACATTGGTGATCCTCCAGTTATCTGGGACCTCCCGTGTTAACCAGGACTGCTGGTAAATGAGTGGCTTGGCAAGCTCCTCTGCCACATCCCTCAGTACTCTCAGGTGGATCCTATATGGCCCCATAGACTTGTGAGAGTCCAGTTGGCATAGCAACTTGTTAACTGCTTCCTTCTGGATTATGGGAGGTTTCTTTTGTTCTCCATCCCTGTCTTCTGAGGATAACTGGTCTGACTGTTAAAGACTGAGGCAAAGAAGGCATTAAGTACCTCATCCATGGTGGCGACACTCCCCTCCACCTCCCGTCCAATAAAGAGTGGAGATTCTCCTTGGCTCTCTTTTTGTTGTCAATGTATTTGTAAAAAATTTTTTTACTATCTTTTACAACAGTGGCCAGATCGAGTTCTAGCTGTGTTTTTTCCTTTCTGGTGTTTTCTGTGTGTGACCTAACTAGATCCCAACTAGATCCTGGCCAGTTGCCTGGCCCTTCTTCCAAAGTTGCTAAACTCTTTGTTTTTATCCTGAGTCTCATCAGAAGTCCCTGTTCAGCCAGGCTGGTCATCTTCTTTGTCAGTTTCTCTTACAACACATGGGGACATCCTGCTCTTGCACCTCTAAGACTTCTTTCTTGAAGAATGTCCAGCCTTTCTGGACCCCTTCCAGACTGTCTCCCAAGGGACGATCTCAACAAGTGTCCTGAATGGGCCAAAGTCTGCCCTTGGGAAGTCTGTGGTAGTGGTTTTTCTGACCCTCCTCCTTACTTCACCGGGAATCGAGAACTCTATCGTTTCATGATCACTAAGCCCAAGACAGCCTTTATCCACCACGTCACCCCCAAGTCCTTCGCTGTTTGTAGACAGCAGTTCTAGTGAGGCACCTCCCCTGGCAGCTCACTTTCCAGCTGTGTCAGGAAGTTACTTTCCACAGAATCCAGGAATCTCCTGGACTGTTTCCTCTTTTCTGTGTTGTACTTCCAGCAGATGTCTGGTAAGTTGAAGTCTCCCACAAGAACAAGGGCTGGTGATTTTGAGACTTCTGCCAGTCACTTGTAGAATGCTTCATCTGCCTCTTCATCCTGGTTGAGAGGTCTAGAGCAGACTCCTAACAGGATATTTGCCTTGTTGGCCTTGCCCCTCATCCTTACCCATAAGCTCTCAATGACACCATCACCGTCATTGAGCTATGTACAGTCAAAACTCTCCCTAACGTACAGAACCACCCCACCACCTCTCCTTCCCTGCCTATCCCTTCTGAAGACCTTACAGCAATCCACTGCAGCACTGCAGTCATGAGAGTCATCCCATCATGTCTCTGTGATGGTGACTACATCATAGCTGTTCTGCTTCACAATGGCTTCCAGCTCCTTCTGTTTGTTGCCCATGCTGCATGAGTTGCTGTAGATGCACTTAAGTTGGGCTATC
>WUAM01000010.1:368493-378544 GCA_024336885.1 Actenoides hombroni
TCCCCTCCTCCGCCCCAAAAAACAAACAAAAAAACCCAGAAAAGCCCAAACAATTTTGGCCTGAAGTGAGGCAAAATAAAATCCTAAAGATGTCTGTGGGAGAGGAATCCGTGTTGTAGTCCTCTTTCTGGAATGACTTTCTCTCATGTGAAGTCTGTTTAGTTCATATTTTAAAGTTGCTGAATTTCCAGGATAATAGCAGTGCATAAGAATAAAGGAAACATGAGTGAGGTGGATTTGTGTTCTGCCATTAAGATCAATCTCACACAGCACTGTAAGTATAGAAAACCTAGAAATATGTTTTCATCTTGGTTGTGTTTTTACTTTAAAATACATACCTGCTTCCATTGACATTACATGCAAATTGCTCATGTAGTGAAGCTATAACACTTAATATTAGTTTTATTCATTACACTCTTTAGAATCAAATGTATTCTGCATAAATGCAAGGTACTGAGAAGATGTGATCATCAAAGGGGCATCTGACTAAATTGACAATTGAAAATATTGAGAAATGATTGAGAAGGAGAAGTGACACTTTCAAAATGTGGGAAACGGCTTTTGGCCATCAGTGTTTCCTCAGATAGACAGTATCTTGCTTTTTCAGCTAGAATGTAATCATACTTGGGAATTGCAGCATTTCCTTAATTGTTTTGAAAACAAATGGTGCTGATGTCACAGAATCATAGAATGTTCAGAGTTGGAGGGGACCTCGAAAGATCATCTAGTCCAACCCTCCCCACCAGAGCACGATCACCTAGATTAGGTCACACAGGAACATGTCCAGGTGGGTTTTGAATGTCTCCAGAGAAGGACTGCATTATAGATGAGATTTTAAAATACTTAATTAGGGATTTTTGATTATTAGACTACCCAAATATTAATTGGACTAAGAAATTCTTGGCTTCATTTATATTTATAGATTCATAGGATGTTTTGTATTGGAAAGAACCTTTAAAAGTAATCTAGTGCAAACCTTAAATGTCACCTAATCCAACCCAAATTGTATGTTTTTTGGTTTTTGGTTGTGTTTTTTTTTTTCATAACAATCATTTGGAAAGAGAATAAGATACTGTGGGGTTTTGTTATCTTAGGGCTGAGCTCTTACGAGGGCATTTCCATTCTGCCTTGGAACATAATCTTCAGCTCTGAGTTGGCTGAAGATTATGTCTTGCAAATTTCATTTTCCTGTGTATTTATATGTTTCCAAAATGGCCTGCAAGGAAGTAACAGAGTGACAGGTCTGAGATATACGATTAGGGGGGACAGTCATTGTATGACATTGTTCTTTTTAAAAAATGTAAATATGTCTCAATTTTCAGAAAAATATATGTGGAAGCCAATAGCTAGGTTCATAAAGGGATTTGGGCAGAATTGAACGAGAGGATAAAAAGGACAAACCAGCAGAGATCTGAAGGATCTAAGTTGTAATTTCCAAATCCTTTTTTTTCCCTAACCCTTGTGATATCTTTGTTTCCTTTTCATGCTAAGTAGGTCGTGCTCTTAACAAGTTGATGAATATGATGCTGTAAGTTCTGTCTCTTCTTCTCTGTCTCAGTTGTCTAGTTAAGTCTTTTGCATTTCTGGGTCTTGTAGAATAATGCAGGAGACTGTGTCAACATGGGAAGAGTGAGGCAGACCTCGCTGTTCATTTTGGGTCATAATTGGAGGAGGAAACCCGAGAGAGGAAGTGATCAATTTGTGGCACTTGGGAAGATAGCAGACATTAAATCTTCTAGATACAGGAGAATTTCCAAGAGGAATTAAAGGGAGAAAATAGTTTTGGTTTTGTCTCTCTTAGTGGAAATAATATTTGGAATTGTCTTGGAAGGCTATTTAGGACATGCTTCTAGTAATATTTTTTTTCTATAATGCCTTTCTACAGAAGCTTGTAACGAACTTTTCCATATACTGATGCTTTAATTCTCAGTTTTGTGTTAGTTGTGAGATCCCTTGTGTTGCAGCGGTAGTGTCAGCTTGTCCCCTCAGTAGGGCTGGGAGAGAGCTCAGTGGAGTTGAATGAATACTCTAGGTTTATGCACTGAGTCCTATAGATCTGGGAAGTGAATTTTTCTCTGACAGTTTATCCTCTTCATTAGGAACAAGGCCCTCTTTTATTCATCAGTAGCACAGGCATTGTTTATAGTATTTTTAGATGACAGAGCATCATTAAGGCTTTGTTTTGTTGACACTTGTTTACAGTGTAGAGTTGTCAATCGACAGTTCCTTCTGGTAATACTTTTATCTTCAAGGGCTATACAAGCATTAACATGGAAATGGCAGAAGACTGGAAAGACATTAGTATGGAAATGAGAATGATCTGTACACTTGTACCTGGTAAGCTCCTGGCCATGGTGGGCCTTGCTTAGCACTGTGGACAGATCATGCTTTGTCTGTCTCCAGCTGGTCAGAGGGTTGTCTCTATCCTGATAGGCGTCAGCATTTACAAGAAGAGCTGTCATTGTCTGCTGCCCAGGCAACAGCAAAGCAGTGCAAAATCATGAAGCACTGTTTGTTTATTTATTGCCCCTCCCAAACTCCAGCTACAGTAGAACACTGCTGTTCCTAGGGAGTGGCAGATACACACACCAAACCCAGTGGCTGCTCCATACCCTGGTGATCTGTAGAAAAGCAGCTCAAGTCTGCTGTTTGTGCCCAGGATTTTTGAACAGTTACCTCCACCTCAGTTCTTCCCTCTGTGCTCTGCCACAGTCAGGGCAGCCCTCTGTGAAAGCTTACTTGATGGCTGTATGACTGTTTCTCTTTATATGGCAGCTGATGGGAGTTGCTCCAGGTGAGACCTTTCTGGGCAGATCTGTGTCAAGTTTGTCACATGGGGCAAGTTTGTCACCGAAAAGCAGAATGGTGGCTGAATTCTGCTTGAATGTAACCAGTCTCTTATTTATTGCAGGATATTACCATTATATGAAGCCTAAGAATAGCTCTGGACTTTAAGCAGTGTCACCTATATTGTTAATTTGCTCCACTTAACGTAGCATAAAATCCACCAATAGCATTTTATCTGTTGCTGACTTGCTTCAGTTTTGGGGAATTTGGCATGACCTCAGTTCTGCTACATGCCAAGAAGCTTTTCTAGTTAGTGTGAGATGCTATTTTTGTGCTGACCTGTGTGTCATCTTATGATCAGTCCTAGGTTGAACAGTTCTATGCAGGTACCATAACAGTACTTACTTCAGCAGTAGTGTACTCTATATGCTGCTTAGAATTTCCTCTCGTATGGTTATGAAAAGTCTGCATCAGGATGTTGGACTACTTGGCGTTTTCCTTAGAGGAGGTTTAGGGATAAAGAAATCTGTACCTTAAAACAGTTTTATAATAGTGTGCTATAGTAATGGAAGAATAAAATGCATTGCTAAGCTTATCATAGGGATTTTTATCTGCTTCTATCTCTCCCAATCTGTGAGCTATGTTGGTTATTAACAATTTGTTAAGCTGTTGTTAAAGGTAGTTACCAGAGCTCTGCAAAGCTACTGTTCTACACAACTCCTTCCTATAGCCCAGAACCCAGACCACATCTTTCTATTCCCTTGTATACCAACGACCAATAAAATTATTTTTCTTCAAATGGAAGTGCATTTGATTATTGTAGGTAGCTAAGTATATGTCAGTGCAGAAATACACTTAAGGAAAGGGGAGATGTACCCTTTTCTTCAGTTGCTGTTGTGATCACCTGAAACTGGATTCAGCACTGGTCCCTGAGATGGAATCATACAGCCCCAGACACACGTCAAATAAATGAATTCCATTCTGGGAGGAAAGGTACTGGGGAGACAAAGAATTTGTTCTTTAGGGGTCTCTTCCCCTTCACTTATATCTCCTTGCTTCTTCTAGGAGTCTCTCACTTCTTTGTTGCCCTTCCCCTGCTGTATAGTACTTGGTGGGTCCTGGCCCTACCTGCCAGTCATGTCATCTTATTTGTCAGTGACATCTCCATAGCAACCTCTTTTGTTTTGTACAGATAGTGATAAACTGCTGAAACCAAAATGTAGGAATAAGGTGTTTGGAGAATGCCAGACATGAAAGGAAGCTGCGAGCTTTTTCCTTGGGGATGGGGATTGCTCCATCATTAGATATAATAGAGCTGCCAAAGTCTAAATGTTGTGATTTGTCTTGTTCTGGCACATGTAAAGAAGGAAAGACCTGCTAAGTAGCTCTGTTGTGTATCTGCTGTACGTTTCTTCGCTTAGGCAGTAGTATGGAAAATGCTTTAAGTAGAAGAATTTACACTGGAAGTAAATATAGTGCTCTGTGTGCATCTGTTCTTTGTCATGATTGGTTTGCTTGCTTTTTCCATATAATAATACGTGGATGTTCTTCTTGCTTGACTAGTGTTCTGGTTGTGAAATTTTGATTTTGACTTTTTTTTGAAGATGATCCAAAGATAGGGGGAGTGTGGTGGTGGTTTTATATTTGGTTGGTTGGTTGGGTTTTGTTTTGTTTTGTTTTTTCCCCAGCGTAGTCATCATTCAAATTTTATCGAGTATTTGCTGCTGTACTTTAACATCCATCCCTTTCCTTTGTGTTTTAACTTCAGCTATCCATCTGCCAGCGCCCTTCCCCCAGTCTTTTGTCTGCAGAAACACACTAATTGACAGATCAAGCGAATCTCATCAGTGATCTCAATACATGAGAATCTGTCTGTATCTATGGCTCCTGGTCTTGGCCTTGTCACCTTTAACCAATATGAAGTTGTTAGTCCAGAAGCTGGGTATGGCTGGAGGTTTTTATAACGGAGTTGTATTTCAGTGGAACAGTCATTGATTGGGTAAGTTAAAAGTAGGATTAGTCAATATGAACTGATTTGAATGGAGCACTCAGGATTAGGATGCTCCTTTAAGGTAACTATTTTATCGAGGGTATGAAATGACAGACTCTTTTTTTATATAGTTTTAAGAAATCTTATTGTCTTGTTTAAATCTGTACCTATGTTTTTGCTTATTACTTCGAATATGGTTAGTGTACAGCTCTGTCAATCGTATTTCCAGTTTCCAAGACTCTTTAGTGAATCTTGTGTGCCTGGGTGTGTGTCTGTGTGTTTTTGTTTCATTTTCCTGAAAGTCTTCACTCATGATTTCATGAGTGTGTGGTGGTGGTGGGTTTTTTTTGTTTTTTTTTTGTTTTTTATAAAAAGTGTCTTGATTACTGAGGGAAAACTGTGAGATTGTGACTTCAGTCTAAAGGTTCAGAATCAGAAGTAAAAATATATATGTGATATCTATTTTGCCTTGATTCTTTAAAATTTGAGGTTTGTAAGATGGTCTGTTCATTGTTTCTCTTAGCATCTTTGGAAGTTTAGCATCCATTGTGCACTCCCATTCTCATGGCAAACAGAAGTCCCTAATAAAGTGCTTAGGCTTGTTGGTGCATGGATATCTCAAGAGGAGGCTTACAGACATTGTGGTTGTAACTCACTGTAAAGGCTCATGCAGACACTGGTTTTGATTTGAAGTTTTCTTTTTCTGCAAATTCTACTCTTTTTCCATTTTTTAAGTGTATATGTTTAAGCTGAAGATGATTCTAAATGCTTAGTCCAAACTTTAATATCTATTTATTTGTATGTGGCGTTAACTCTAATTTTTCCCTTATCTAGAGCATTCATGGACTAAATCTGGTCAAAATAGTAAGAATGGAATGGAAGGGGGATGGAATGAATGTCTGTTTTATCCAGCATCCTCTGTCCAACAATGACTAAGTAAATATCTAGAGAAGAGTTAGAATGGGATAGTAGGACATCTTTCCTTTGTTCATCCTTGCTTCTGTTTTCAGCTCAGATCAAATTTCTTGATATGGGTATGTTTTTTCCTTGTTGAGAATCTGTTGATGGATTAGTCTTTCACATACTTTCTTGGTCTCCCTTGAGTCACCTGGTGCTAGAAACATGAATCTTTGCCCCTGTGGGTAGGCTTGTTTAAAAATGATGAAGGATTAAAAAGAAGCAGCTGCAGGGTAAAAATAGTTATGTTGTATAGGACTTGTTTAATGATGGCTTTTTGGAAGCCCAAGACAAGTGATAATTCGTTATTATTACCTTAATTCTTTGAAAGAGAAAGAGCTGGTGGGAATAAACAGAGTAAGAAGTAAAAGCAAGTAAGAGGAAAACCAGAATTTTGTTCTTGCAAATACAGAAATGAAAATTAAAATACAAGCTGTTAAGATAACTGAAAACTTCATTCATAACCAAAAAAAAGTCTTAAAGAAAAGCTTGTTAAAGATGCACAATTTGGGAGCTTTTTCAAACACTTCAGAATCAGGAAGCCATCCTCAGTTCTGTTACCAAGTGTGTGATTGAGAATAAAGGAAATGCTTGAAGGAGACAAGGCTGTAGCAAAGAAAATTTAAAAACATAAATAAAACATAGTAATGAGAAACAACAAAAAATATACCACTAGGACAAAGTACTTTTCAAAAGGAAATAATATAAAATGCTGAATTATGAACTGAGACATAATCTGTCATTTAAATTGACCTTGGAAAGGGAGTAAATATGTAAGCAATGAGATATCTTGATTAGCAGAGTAGTAAATGGATCAAATGAGCAACTGATGGAGGAAAACTGCAGCAAAGTGGTGAGAAATAAGCATTTAACTTAGAGTCCCTAACTGGAAGATTGCCAGAACATACAGAGTTCAGTGATTGTGTCCTTTCATTCTTGTACTGCTCTTAGAGCCTTTCTGTAAGAAACTGCTCTTGTCTGCTGCTAGATGAAGACTACTGGGTCAAAAGGTTCTTTATTTTGATCCAGTCTGGCCATTCCTGTGTTCTTATGGCATAGGGTATGTAATGGGTTTTCACCAACCTAGAGTATTTTTATTATTATCTATTTGTTAATGTAGATGCCCTTCTCTTGAAAGTTGTTCTGCATGGTATAGAAACCAATTTGCTGCTGTTGCTGCTGTGAGATGTGATGATTTAGTTGAAAAATAATTTCTTTCTGGCTTTGTGTTCCATAAATCTGGATGTCCTTTGTTGCTCTTTGTCCTCAGACGGCCTCATTCGGTCTTAATCTGTGTTTAAACAGTTTTTGCCATGTCTATAGATGACACCAAAGCATTTGAACTGCATTGCCTACACGTTTTACAACAGCTATTGTCTTTTCCCTAATAACTCATGACCAAAGGTGGAAGCCGTATTTCTTCATGTGACAGATTTTTACACCATGTCAGTTCAGAGTGGCTCGGTACTTGCTGACAGTTTTTGATGAATCTTTATGTAATGTAGTTAAATTACACCCTGGTAGCATCCACTTGTCAAAAATAACCTTTTTTTTCCCAACAGATGCACAGAGGAATCTACTCCTGTCTTTTCAAAGTAGGACCCTAGTCCCAACAGGGATAAATTAAAAAGCACAGGTTTCTCCTTACAGGGAGAAATGCCTGTTTCATATTTTTTTCCTAAGCTGCAGGGACAGCATGCCACTTGTTTATCCAATTAAGTGTTCTCTTTCAAATTCAGAAATAGATTTCACTTGGCTTTGGAGAAGAGTTCAAAAGTCTGAGAGTAGTAGCAATTCAGGAGAGAGATGCCAAGGAGAGTTATAAAGCTAAATGACCATTACTGCTCTTGTGGGAGGCGATCCAAACCTAAGCAGGGAATGAAATTGGAGAGCGTAAATTAGCTGCAACTAACCGCAGAGCCCCAGATTCCAATAGTAATTACTGTCATCCAGAAAAAGGGGTAACTGTGTATTGAAAGTGTGTAATATTGACATTAATTATTTAATAATATTAAATAGAAATAGTAGATATTAAATACATAATGCCAGGTAATCAGCTACACTGATTTACCTAGGTGAGGTTTGAGGCCATCACATTTGTTTTATAGCAGTGCTCCGAATTGCTCTGGTTATTAGAAAGGAATATGATCTCCAACCCAGTGTTGCCTTTGTGGTCATTTTCATGTAATTAGGAAATGCCTTCTTCCAGCAAAATAGGAGAGCAGCTTTTAGAGTAGTCTCTTCATGTTATGGCTGTGAATGTTATTTTATATATTATTTCTTCTAGTTAAGTTGGTTATGATAACACTTCTCTAGGAATGTGCTCTCTAAATGACAATTAGATATTTTAAAATATAAAGCAGTCAAGTTTGTTTAAGTCAAGCTTCTCTGTGGAGACTGAAGCTAGACAAACAGTTGCGTTTTTCATCCTTTGACAAATGTTCTGTGTTTCTTTATTACTAAGAATTTCTGTTATTTGCACTATGAAGTTCCATCTAATGAATGGAAAGTTATTACTCATCCAGACACTACATTGTGAAGACTCAAGATGCAGAACACAGAGATGCAGTGATGTACAAAGCCTGTAAATGCATAAGTTGCGGTAGAGATGTAAGTCCAAATTGGAAAAACACTTGAGGCTTAATCAGACTCTCAAAATGGATAGATTTCTGTGAAGCATAGGAATCTGTGAATTGTCAGTCTCCCATTGGCATTCCTTGCTCTTAGCCCTCATACAGGCTTTTTTTGTGACTGCACAAGTCACTTGGGTCCCATTTCTGTCCAAGTCATCATCAGACTGATCTGATTTAAACACAAAACAAAAGCGCAAAATCAAACCAGAAAACTTCCACAAAGCCCCCAACACACCCTAAACCCCAACCAGAGTGCTCAGGCCTCTCTTTTTACCTTTATTAACCTGATGGCAAAACAAGGTATCTCTAGGTGTTTAATCTGGTGATGGCAGTAGATTGAGCAGTTTTTCTGTATTAGATCTGTAGCAGTGCCACAGTATTCTTCACTGTTATTTGTCTGCTGTAGAATTAAATCAGGACACTAATTTATATACTTTCATGGTGTGTCTGCTACCATTGGTGGAGGGCTACTGTGTTACTGACTGACAGGAGTTGAGTTTAGGCATTTGGGAATGGCCTTTCATCCTTGCTACCCACACAGTTGCATCCAGCCAAGTGGTCTAATGATATATGTGTGACGAGTATGTGTATATGTTTGTGTAACATTTACACTCCAGTATTTGGTACAGATCAAGTGCAACAACAGCTCTGCACTTCAGAGCACTTTGTTACTCGGGGTTACGCGTTGCAGGTCATTGGTACCTGGCTTTCTTTTGTCTGGTGTCAAGACATGAGCCATGCTCAGTTCTGCTTTAGGCACTGGAAGTCTTCCTATCCGTTGGCTAGAAGGGGAGTTAAGCTCAGCTGATTCAGCTTATCTGAGTTGCTCACTGCTCTCCTGGACATAGTATCTGACTGATTGCAGAATAGTCATCTGGTTTGTCTCATTTGGCAGTTGTAAAAAAGAATCTGAATGCAACCTCTAGGGACAAGGGGGTGGTAATTGGTGATTGCAGAGGTATTCTGACTGGCAGAGTGTGTGACAAACTCCAGCACAGAACAGAGAGCAGAAATCTCCTGGTATACCAGAAACCTACTTGCAGGGCTAGTGGCAGTGTGGTAAGACACACATACCACAGGTACTGGACAAGACAGCAACAGCTTTCCTTCTGCAGTATTAGAAGAAGCAACCAATAAAACTGTAAATACCACAACAAAGATTTTAAGTACATCTACTGAATTTCATGACTTCATAAATTAGGAGAATATCGAGGGAGGGGGAATTATTGAGGCAAGAAAGACTGTTCACATAGTCTTTTATGCATCTATTCTGGGTCTGCTTTTATTTAAAATTGTCACTGATACTCATGGGATAAGAGTAAGGAACATTTAAGGAACATTCTAATCATAGAATCATTAAGGTTGGAAATGACCTTCAAGATCATCCAAGTCTAACCATCTACCCAATATTATCATAACCACTGAACTGTGTCCTGAAGTGCCATGTCTACATGTTTGTTGAACATCTCCAGGGATGGTGATTCCACCACCTCCCTGGGCAGCCTATTCCAACACCTCATCACTGTCTCAGTAAAGAAATTTTTCCTAATAGCCAACCTAAACCTCCCCTGGTGCAATTTCAGCCCATTCCCCCTCATCCTATCACCTCGCAGAAGAGACCAACCTCCACATCACTACAACCTCCCTTCAGGTAGTTATAGAGAGCAGTAAGGTTAATAATAAT
>WUAM01000010.1:378644-392742 GCA_024336885.1 Actenoides hombroni
GCAAGTTCAGCCCATCCCCCCTCTCCCTATCAGCTCGCAGAAGAGACCAACCGCCACATCACTACATCCTCCCTTCAGGTAGTTATAGAGAGCAGTAAGGTATCCTCTCAGCCTCCTCTTCTCTAGACTAAACAATCCCAGCTCCCTCAACCACTCCTTATAAGGCATTTTCTCCAGACTGCATGTGGTGAACTTTGCTCAAGAAGTAAAGCTGAAGAGTATCATCAGGACAGAGAAGGACTGGGATGTTGTATCGCTGAAACAGGTAATGTTAGACTTGAAGTTGCAGGGGTGAAAATTCAAGTGTCATAGTCTGGAGTGTGAAGTCTTGAATTTAGCAAACAATAGGATTTTCTGCTTTTAAAAGCTCATCTGTTGGAAGTGTAAGGCCAAGACCTGAATATACTGGCTTTATAGTTTGGGGTTTTTTACTTATTTATTACTAGTAGGATGTTACGCTGGGGGGCTGGGGGCTGAGAGGAAAAAGAACCTAGGATTGAGCAGAGATTAGACACATTTTCCCATACTCTTCTAAAGGTTCACCTAGACATTTCTGATCACTCAGTTTGAAAAAAGCAGGAAAAGAACTAGTGGGAAGTGTCATGTCTTTTTTTACTGTTCTCCAGGTGTCTGAATATGGGGACATATGCTGAGAGGTAACAGATGTTGGTCTGAGTGAGTCAAGCTTTTCTTACATGAGATTTAGTGTACGTGATGGAAAACTTGCAGCTGGATCTGTTGATTTGGGGTTTCCCTTCATGTCCTGTTTCTAGCTGCCTGAGTACTGTTTTGGATGCTCAGACCAGGGTGGTTTGTGAGGATTCACAGACTCTTCATGAAACAAGCAGGCTAACCTTCTTGGGAAGACCTGGAAAACTAAGAAAAAGTAAGTAAGCTTTGAAATTGAAACGTAAGAGATTAGGTAACTGTGGGAGATAATTTAGGCATACTTGACCTATCTGAGGGTGGGATTTCAAGAAGTCATTTCTTTTTAGTACTACTCTGAAATCTGATCGCTGAACATCTTATCTCCTTCACAAATGGCCTTCATTCACATATATCCTTAAAAGAAAGAAAAGGTTGAAAGGCTAAAGTTAAAGTAATTCTCCATGGCAAGCTTGCCTGTATTTGGTATCAGTCCAGATAATGCAACTGATATAAATAAGTATAACCAGCATATTTCCCAAGCATAATGCCCAAATACCCAAAAGACTTCTAAACCCAGTGAAATACCTAACATGAGCTAAGTAAATGTACTTGTAGATGATACAGGAAGACAGAGAAGTAGTAAAGGACAGACAGAACTTTTAAGACAAGGCAAAAAAAAAGAGAGGGTGTTTTTCAGGCAGAGACAAGATCTTGGCAGCCATAAAGTCCAGTTGTCTGGGATCTGTTATATGCAGAGTCTGAGACAGTGCAGTGTGTATGCATCTAAAGGACAGCAAGCACAGCAATATTCCTGTAGGATTTGTGCAAGAGAATGCTTTGCAGGGGTATGCATCCAGAGCATTCACTTGCCAGTGGCTTTAATTGGGAACACAGATATATACCTGAAATGTGCCTGGCTTTTCAGGGGTGTTGTAGCGCATTCTCTGTCCCTTTCAGTCAGGGGCAGCAGGATGTGGATGCCACAGCACTGAAGATGTGGAGTCTGGCACAGCATTAACCTCTTTGCTACTGGTTGTGGCAAAAAACCATTGTTCTGGGCAAAAAGTTTATTTGCAAATGAGTTCTCTTAGGCAGTCTGGTCTGCCTTCCCAGCTGGGGCATTTCTGTTCCCTGTATAAAGTACTGATCACTACTGGTATACAGTAAAAGAAAATGAAATGGATCCTGGAAATGGGGTTTGTACAAGGACTCTGGACCTGATCAAATGTCGTCCTCTTCTAATTAAACTTTTGCCCAACCTCTTTCCTTCAGAAGATTGAAGCATAGGTTACTGGAGCATCTAGCTCAGAAAAGCAGGATAGAACTTCTCTGTACCTTAGCATGTGAAGGTTGCAGAGCCCACAACAGACAGTGCATTGGAATTTGATGAAGTGAAAGAGAGGAGGCAAGCCTGAGTTCCAGACAGGGCTTAGAAGGGTTTTATAACCTCTTTGTCCTGTTCTGAGAGGAACCTACCTATGCAAATACATTTCATACCTGTCCACTGTAGATGGTGAGCCCTGGGGAGCAGTGATTGTGTGGGATGCTCTACCATTCTTGGCCAAGCACAGCATGATAGAAGCAGTGTCTGTGAGCATGAACATTCTGGATATGCTGAATGGTGCAAGCTTCAGAAGGCTTTATCCCCCCTCCTTACAATTGCATTTTCTTGGCCAATTTCCATTCAAAAGAACAATTTCTGAATGGAGCAGTGATGGTTGCTGGATCATTCAGGCAGGATGCACCAACTAGCATGAGTCCACCATAATTGTTTTTACAAATACCAACCAAGCAAATGGTCCTCTTAAAATTTTCCTTTGGCTTTGGTCCCACTGTACTTGCTATGGCATTTTGTATCCATTAGCCATACATTAGAGCATATGATGTCTAAACCAAATTAATATCCCTGTCTTCACATAACTTCATCATAAGATGCCTTTTGTCCTTTTGTGGATGACATACTGATGCTGTGTTGCTTTGTGAGTGCAATTCAGTAGTGTAATACCAGTTTTTATGAGTCACTGTCATCAGCCATATGCTGCGCAGTGTTCTGTGGCTCAGCCCTTTTCTGATCATTACTCTGGCTTCTGTTACTTGCTCTGACCCCTGCTTGCAGCTGGGACCAGCTGTTTTCATGACCTCTCCAGTCTCAGATAGTGAGGAGAGTGTGATGGGTTTGGAGATAAGCTGGGCACCTTTTTCATAGTTGTTGGCATCCTTTTTTCTCTTCAGCAAAGTGCTGTGGCACCTTTGTGTGGTATCAGACATGTTTGGTTGTAGGAGAAGGCTGATTGAGAGCATAGGTCTCTTACATTGAGGGAGTGAAGGGATGACAGAGGGAATGACTTACTCTAAATGCAGCCTCTGACTTGTATAACTGGATAGTCTCCAATTCCTGCCTACCATCGTTTGTTACTGTCACCTGGGTCCATATCCTTTCTTGTCATCAAGAGCAGAGTAACCCGGGAGTGACTATAGGTGCTGCCCAGAATCCTCTGAAGCTCACTAACACATTGTCCAAAAGGCTTAATAGTTCTACAGTTTCTAGTGCTATCACGTATCTTTCTGGCGTTGGTTTCATGAAAGATTCAAATTTACTGCTTTCTGTTGGCAAAGTAAGATAACATCTCTAATATTGGTTTGTTGTGCTATTGCAGCGCGCTGGAGTTGCAGAGAGAAAAGCCTGGGCGTCCTGTACTTGCATGCTAAATAACACGAGAGCCAGACTAACTCTTCAGAGAATTACTTTTGAGGAGTTCACCAAAGGCTTTTGGGGTCACCTTTCACTTTAAGAAGTTACTGGGCAAGTATGTGAGGCAACAAAATATTTACTTTCTGGATTGGATTCTTTTCTGTATAGACTTGCATTTGTTTTAGTCAGACAGCAGACGTGATTCTTACTCTGTAGTTTCTGCTTTTTTTATCTCTGAAAGGCTAATTTATGCTTCAGTGACTAGTAGGAAGAGAGAAAGGTGAACTTGATGGTGATGACAAGAGATTCTAATTGTTGGCTCTGTGTAAGCATTGGACAACATCACAGAAAACACTCTGGTAGTGCTTCCAGACATGTCTTGCACAGAAGCCGAGACAAAGACCATCTCTGGTTTTCTGTATTACTATAATGTCAAAGAATGAGACATTCTCTCTGTCTTCTGCAGCAGCGTAAACTTAATGGATGACTTGTAACACAGTTCTTTGTGTTGTAGTACATGTTATTTGAGGAAAGGTTTACCCAGAAGGGCAGTTTCATGCTGTGGTTACAGCAGGAAAAGGGACAGTAGTCCCAGATAATAAACAGCATTGGTTTTGACTCGTTAGTTGTGCCATGTTTTTTTAATCTGTAAAATGGGTAGATCTGCTCCCACTAGAGCTGAAAAGAGGTGCTGGAATCAGTGCTGTGAATGGAGGAGTGGTGGTGCCCACAGCTGCTGGGAGCCTTGCTGTGTTTTCTTGGCTACCTCTGTGGGCAGAAGCCAGTGTTGAGTCTTGTCAGTCTCTAGCTGGTTTCCTGACTCCACAAACTGGCTAGCTGGCTCCTCTACCCAGTCCAGTCACTGCCTGCCCAGTACAGTGGCAAAATACAAATTAAAATCAGTGTTTAAATGCAAAGTATTTGATTTTGCACATTAATTTACTCTGTACAAAGGCTATGTCAAGCAGCAGTTTGGCATAGTATCTCCAGGGAGTTTTGGAATATGAGAAGAGCAGCGATTTTTTTTTTGTCATAAGAAAATCAACATTTTCTAAGTCATAAAACCTCATAAGAATATTTGCAAAAGTCAGTTACATCTAAGGGCCAAATTCTGTCACAGCCAAGAAAAGGGGAAGCACCCAAGTGTGATGCTGAATGTTTTTGTATGCTCAGAGCAACTTTAGATCTTTGGCTGTAGGTTATTACAGATTTCCTTGTAATGAAGCAAGGATGTAGTGCTTCTAAATAATTTTTCCAGTTTTATAGGGTAATTAGGCAACACGGCTGTCACACAAAGGCAGGATCTACAGTCTGACTGTTTTACTGAAGAGTGTAACATCAGCGTTTACAAGGTAGCCTGGGTTAGTTGTGTGGTCTTGTCAAGAGCTGAATGCAGAAGTAGTGTTGGTATCTAGTTGGATCTGTTAAATATAGGTCAGTACCATTTGAAACTGGGGTTGATGCTTAGTTGAAAGTTTGAAGTACTTGTGTATGTAACTAGTAGAAATAGAAATAATGGTACAGGAAAGTTTTCAAACCCATGAGCAAAATTAGGAAGCATATCTGATAAGCTCCATAAGGAGCTGGAGAGACAAACAGAAGAATCCAGGGATGGGATGGAGCAGAAAGTGGAACATTTGGGAATAGTATCCTGATGCTGTGAGCAGCAGTGGGAGGTGCAGGTTACCAGTGAAGGTGGTACCTGTGAGTGCTGGAAGTCTGCTTGCTGCAGTTCAGACTGGTTTGTATTGCTGTGGTTCACGAGGTGTATGAGGCTGTGGAAGTTGGGTGTCTGACATGAGAAGGCAAGACTAGCAGGCTCCCTGCTTCTGTTATCAGAGCAAACAGTTTGCTGTTTTGATTGCTGCATCCTATACAGAACATGGAGTTTCCACGCAAATCCAGTTTTTGTTGTTGTTTTTTGTTTGGTTGGTTGTTGGTTTGGGGTTTTTGGCTTTGGAAAAAATCTAATATATAACATCCAGTTTGAAGTGGAAAACAGAATCTCATTGTATACAGAAAACTATAGCAGGATACAGCTGCTATTTTATGAAAAGGCAAGCCCGTAAGAAAGGCAGCAGACAGTTAGGAAGAATCCTCTGGGAATCTAATCAAAGTTAATTTACAAGCAGGTTTGGGGTGGTGTGTTTTATTTGTTTGGTTTTTTCTTTTCTTTGTTTTTGTTTTATTTTGTTAACATGTTGTTCTTGCTTGCACGGTAATGTTTTTGAGCTTACTGGGAAAAATAGCAAGTTCATGTCCTTAGGACTGAGTTGACTTGAACCTTATTTGAAAGTCCTGTGATGTTCTCCTGGGCTGTCACACGTGCGTTCCTCTTACTTTGCCCACTATACTCTGTCCTAAAAATACTACATGCATGTCACTTCAAAACCACGTGTCAATGAATGGTAATTGAAAAGCTGATAGTGAGGACAGGTTTAAACAGTTTAGGTCATTGATTTTCAGAAGGTGGTGTGTACCTTTGCAAAGAAAGATAAATGATGCATTGGATTTGCCAAAATACAAAGATTTTAGTGAAGGGTAAAGCAATGGTGGTCACTGTGCCACAGAAAAAGGTGTATTTTCATTTGTTTCTTAGGAAATATAAGCTAGCCCGATGATGTGAGCAAATCAGCACTGGCAATTGGAAGCATAGCGAGGTTGTAGTAAGTATAGCTTGCTTAAATAGAAGTCTAACCATGGAGAAAAATAGGAAATGCCGAAGTGCTAACCATATGATGGTAGGTAGGAACCTGTAATTTTCAAACATGTAAGTTTTCTTGTCATTTGCTGTGGCAGCTCGGAAAAAAGAAGGCAATACTATCCTGGTACCTGCTTTCTAGTGAAGCTTTTTTAGTGTCAAGAGAAGCCTGGGTATTGATGTAAGTAGAGTAAGTGTACTGCTTAGACGAAGAGATGTTGACAGAGATCTTAAGGAGGCCCCTGCAGCAAGAAATGGCGGCACCGGGAGAGATGCAGAGATCCTCTTGTCTCCCAGGTTTGTGTTATCCTTGTTGACTGCAGAGGTCTGTTAAGAGTCTGTTCAGTCATTCTGAAGTGACACGAAGAGTATCAGAGTTGCTGCTTTGAGGACTACAACCTTGTTTTCTGAGGCTTGATTTCTTTGTTAGAGGACTTTTTGTTTGAACACACAGAAATTTTTGCTGTTTCCTGGAGGTCAGATTACAAATGGCTCTGGTGGTTGTGTGTCTGTCAGATAGATAAAGATGCATTCCTGCAACCTTTGTATTATCTACAGGTGGTACCAGGAACATTTTCATGTTGTCTTTCAAATCTTTGTAAGAATGTTCAGTGCCAGAGGAGCAAAATTCATACCTCTGGAGGGTTTTGGTAGAAATGTACCTGCTTGATAATTGCTCCTTATTTATAATTGTATCTTAAGCTCTCTCAGACAGCTTTTGATTTGATGGAGTGTGTATTACATTGATTCTCTTTTAAATCATTCTTCATCAGAATGTGCCAAGATAGATAAATACCTTACAAAGCCGAAATTGGTCATAAGCATACTGTATCTTTTATTGGTCAAACTTGTAATCTCATTAGGAAATGTGATTAGAAAATGTAAAAACTGTAATCTCATTAAATTGGATCTGTTGTTTATAAAGTTGGCTTTGGCCATATTTCCTGCTGTTAATTCTTTACTAGTCTGGTTAATATCAGCTTCCTTCTTTCCCTTCCTGCCCACGCTGAATCATGTCAAGCTGACATGACCATGATGTCCTGTGTTATGCTGCATGCCCTTGGTAGATATCACACCAGCACTGATTTCTGTCAGTTCTTGGGAAAGTTTCTCTTGTTTTAGAATTTATTGAACAACACCATGAAGTTCCCACACAGTTCTAGACCTTCCCTTCCACAACTCTTCAATACAAGTTATCAAAACTTGCTGGCCCTGAAAGTGTCAGGCTTTGGGATTAGCTCTTTGACCTTTTCCTTAGTTATTTTTGAAGTAGAAATAATATTGCTATATCACTGGAGGGCTGTCTTCCCATGTACAAAACAGGAATACTTTGATAAACAGTTCAGTTTTTTTGTGGTGTTGTTTTTGTTGTGGTTTTTTCGAGGGGTTGGGGGAGGGATTAGCTTCTTCAAGCTAAAGACACCCAGCTCCCTCAGCCTTTCATTGTAAGGGAGACTCTCCACTCCCTTAAGCATCAGTTGTAGGACTATGGCTTAGGTTTGATTGCAATTTGAGCAACATTAAGAATAGACTTTTAAAAAAACCACTTTTCACAAGGGTAGTTCAGAGAAAATCAGTTATTCAGACTGTGCCATCTACATAAGGTTGATCTGTTAAATAGCTAGCAAGAAAGCTGAAGAACTGAAGATCTGCACATCTGTGTCCCTGCAGATTTTGTCCTATGAATTTCTCCATTTCAAAGTTCTGTTGTGTTTTTGTTTTGTTGTTTTGGGTTTTTGTTGGTGGTGGTTTTGGTGTGTTTTTTTGTTTTGTTTTTTGTTTGTTTGTCTTTTAAATTAATGTGCAGCTATATCATGTTTTAGGAAAACTTTGTTTGTTTTGGCTTTTCACTTTTATTCTTAAAAACTAGTGTGAGATAAAAGCACAAAATACATGAACTATATGAATACCAAACAATACTAAGAATTTTTTCTTTTTTTCATGAAAGCCAGAAACGCTCTAGTAGCAGCATTATGGCTTACACATCAAATTCACCCCTGTTGATGATAGCTTATGTTCACTCTCTTGGGTCTTTTATAAGTTTTGCTTCATTGTGCAGGCTTGTAAATCCCAATTAAACTAATGGGTGTCATGCTTTCACATTATAGGAAAGAAGTGCCAAATACAGCCCACAGTGGGATGCCCTCATCTAGCAACTAGCTCTATGGAGCCTTTCTCTTAGCTATCAAAAACATTTAACACTGGGGAAAAGAACATTAATACAGCTTGTATTTAAGTACAAGGACAATGATCTGGAAAGCTGTTTGCAGTTGTATTCTGTCAGGCTGTTGCATTTTGGAATGAAAAATAAAGCAGTTCTCATATAAAGAAAGTAAGTGGCATTTGCAAAGATGATGGTCAGTTAATTATTGCTGAAAAATACATAGCAACTTGCTCTTATACTTTTTAGAAACGTTATTTGATATGCTACCCTCATTCAGTGAAATGTCTTGTAAAATAATCTTCGCTATGAATTAGAAGGCCAAACATTTGTCTTCCCCTGTTTCTGAGATACCAGTTCTCAGAAAGACATTAAACATAGGTTAGCATCACCATATGTCATTTTGATGAGGGCTGATGTCCTGTCTTAGTTAACATCTGTGACTTGAATTCTTTCAAAACAGTGTTTTCCTGTGGACTGTTTAATTAGGAGGTGGGTAACTGTGTGATGGTTTTATATTGCTGATTTGGTTGGCAGTGTATTAAAGAGAGCCTGAATGTAAACAGGTGCATTCAGAGAAAAGTATCGAGACCAATTTTAGTTCTGTTCATGCTTCAAAACAGCACTCTTAGGACTGGATTTGTATGAGTTTATTTTAGACACCCAAGGATCTTGAGGTGGGACCATGGTTGCTCAGGATGGTGGTCCAGCCTGCTAAAGGCCAGAGTCATTCTTCTGAATGCTGAGCTTCAGCTGAGCTCCTAACTGTGGCTGTTGTGCTTCATAGCTTTGTAAAGGCCTTATTTACCACAGATATGATGTTTATATTTCATTCATAACTTCAAAAGGTATTTTGAGTGCCTAAAGTTGAGTAGAGGGACTCTGTGGTGTTAAGCAGGAGTTAAGTCTGCACGTTCAGAAAGGAATGAAGTTACTACAGATGGGATTTTTTCCATCTGCTAGTCTGCTCTTACTTCAGGTTTATGTCATACCCAGGGGCTCATAAAATGGTACTCTGCATCCTTACCCATTGACTGTTTTAATGAGACATTTTGTGTAGGCTATGGCTTCTCTGGACAAAATGGTGGCTTTTCACTTTTTTTCATAATCCTGTCTGTTTTCCTTCCTTTCTTCCATCCCAGACAAAGCAGATTACCTTGATGAATATTTTATTTCATTGAGTATGCGTGAGCCCATGGCACAGTTGGTTGAGTTTTCATTTCTGGGCTGCTGGTCAATGAAGTTGACACTGGATGGACTAGGATAATTTTTTAACATTTCCTGAAAGCCTCCACTCCATGTGATGGAGCTGTTAGGTTTTCTTAGAATTTAAAAACATGTGCAAGCAAAAGAGTAGTAATACTTATTATGTAGAGTAATGATTTCATTTTATAAAAGCTTATAACTCAGAGAGAAAACCATCTGGTTAAAAATATGTGCATTTTTGTAATTTAAATATAACCCTGGGGTTGTTTTTTCTCATTTTATTTCTGACTGTTTTTCATTTGGTCAAAAATTTTGTTAATGATCTGTGGCAATCAAAGTCAGAAATAGCTAAGAGCGAAAATGAGGGTTAATTTTGGAACACTGTTGTCCCTCACTCCCCTCTATTCTCCTGTAAAATGTTACATGAACCTGTTGTGTCTTATCTTGAATTAAATTACTAGAGATAGGCACTGTGTATTCATTTGTGGTTGTGATCTTTCCGGCAATGTCTCCTACCAAGTAGTTTAATATGTATGGTGTGGAGATACCCACAGATTGAAGAAATGGGTATCAAATGACTAGAAATATGACTTTCTGCTCAGTTTATAAATTATTTTATTTTTTAGAACCTAATTTTATTCTTGCTTTTATTATGTTGTTTACCTTGGATTTTTTGTCAGGTTTTTTTTTTTCTTTTTTAATAAAGAATACACTGCCTCTACATGTATAGCAGAAGATGTGGGATTTCATCATGGAGGGCAAATTTTTGCTCTCGATGTAACAGCTGTAAGTCTGCTTTGTTCAAGGATTATTTCATGTGATGCAGCTGTAACAGAGGGAACAGACTCTGTAGTGATATTTGAAGAATGAAGAGTTGGACAGCGATGGTAGGCAGAAGGACTGTTTAGGTGCTACTGGACAAGAGGGAGGGATGAGCGGCCTTCTGTTAAGTATGGGGTAATTGAAGGAGAGTAGCAACGAGATTGTGCAGCAGTTTGTCCATCTCCAGGCTTGCCTGTGTTTCTGGTTGTCTTTGCTTACATCTGCGCTTTGTAATCCAGTGGAACATGAAGATGCATGAGCAAGGATTAGACTAGGTCAGGTACCAGAGAAGTCCAGGTCCAGCAAATTCCACCTCCTGACAGCAGCCCAGACAGATCTCTCCATTCCTGGACAAGGTGAATTCAGCACCATCTGTGCTGTGTTACCCCATGGCTGTCTCATGCAGTTGCTTTAAATGAGAGGGAGCTTATGGAAATGTAAAAGTATGTTAAATGACCAGTTATCAAGATTTAGTTATGCTGCCAACATCTGCTAAGTTATCATCTGATAACTCTGGCTGCTTAAGTGCTACTATTTACCTGAATTTTAAAGGTAGTGTGGGCCTTTAGTTCTGCATGATCCTCACTTGAATAAGCATTTCTGTTTTAAAAACTTAAAGTCTAGAGCTCTCCCTCTGTGTTGCTGGTCTGTTGTGTGAAAGTAATGAAATTGAAATGGTCTTTTCAGTGTGTCTCTGAGCTATAGGTTCTCTCACACCCAGCGGTACATAGGAATGTGTTTGAAATTGTAACTCTTCTTTATAGAGGAAGCGGAGGGATGCATGTGACTGACACAGATGGCCTTCTTGCATATTGTCTTCAAAGAAGCTCCTTTTTTATTGTTGTGGCAAAAGATAAAGTAAAAATTATTCTGGAGAAACCCTAATCTCTCAAACATTTTTATAGATTACATTCCATAATTGTTTATTTGTTGGATTGTTTTTTTGTTGGTTTGGTTTTGTTTTTTCCCCAGTCACAGTCCCCTTGTTGTACTCAGCTTAGGAAAACTTGTGGATCCTCTTTAGCTTGCATGGAGATGATATGTATGAGAAGAGTGTATTTCCTATCTGAAGCATGCTTGAAATTCATGACAGCTTGCTTTTGGTTTGGTTTTTTTTGTTTTTTTTTTTAAATTGCCTGTCAGATCTGAGTTTCAAGTATCTTCTCTTTACAGAATTGGGGCACAGACTGCCCCTGCAGTTACCAGTACTTGCACTTCACTTTCTTTGGTGTGGCAGCTCTAAACCCTGCCACTCCTCCTTTCTCCTGTGAAAGTAAGCATCTGAAAAATGCCTATGTTTGGTGGTGTGTGGTCACCTTGTCTTTGATTCGCTCTTATTCTGTACAATACCTATTGCTATTGTATGATGTACTTGAGACTCCTGACTGATGCAGACCTTTGGTTAATACTCACTTCTCTGCATTGATAGTGCCACAAAGATGGATAGAGGTAATGAATTTTATTTCAGAGCTGTCTGTAATACACAGTGAAACAGGTATTAGTAGTTTGGCGGGTTCAAGACATTATCTACTTTTGAAAAGTGGTGACTGCTTAAAAACTTGTCATACTCTGTCAAAAGACCAGATATCTCAAGATAAGATCCTGCCTGAATCATATTTAACTGTTAAACTGGGTATGTTAAATCCTCCCACAGTCCCACAAAAGGATTCAATTTGCTTACTTTCTGGATCCTGCACACTAACATCTCACCTGCAGCTCTGCTGCAGACTAGATTCTAGTAAAGACAATGAAAGATTAATTGTGATCATGGCTATGATTTTGGGAATGTTCAACTTTTGTGTCACAGCCTACTTGTGAGAATATTTCACTCGGTAAGTAGGCGACCCATTCAAGGCTCAACTTAAGAGGTTTTCATTTCTCCCTGGCATACCCAGGGAATGCAGGGCTTACTTTAGCCTTGGATCTCTGCCATCTAGAATTAAATGCTTAAGTCTGTGGTATATCTGCATAAATAGGTGACTAAATTGGCTGTGTGAGTCCATCTGAACTATTTAAAGCCGCTAAACTGAGAGAAGTACTTCCTTGTACAGCTCTTCTCTGGGAAAGACCACATGGGTCTTAAACTTAGTCTTGTGTTTGCATTTTTCATTTGCTTTCCAAAGAAAGATCTCCAAGCTTTCTGAGTTTAAACACGTTATTGACATCCCAGAGGAAAAGAACTCAGCTTCAGGGTTTTTTTTTAAACTTGTGAAATCAGGAGCTGTACAGATGTAATCAAATTGGGAAATGAGACTGTTTCTCTAGTACTGACTGTAGGTTCCTTAGCACTATGTGATGCCTGACCCTTAAAATGTGCAGAGGTTGGGGAATCAGAGTAGGGGGAGGTTTTGCTCTTTCTGTCATCTTCACCTATTGTAGACAAGATAGCATTTAGTCCATGTTCTTTTCTGGAGAAGGTTCATGGACATGAAGAGCGAGGCATAGCCATTTGAAGGAAAAAAAACCCAACCCAACACACCACCCCCTCAAAACCCACAACAGAAAATCCCTGAGCAAAAAAGTAGCTGGTGCTGCGCATACCAAGGTAAAGCAGCGTGAGACAATACAGTAATAAAACCAAGATGGACGATGTACAACTTCTTACATTTTTTCTTGTCTTAATGCATTAAGCACCTTGTTTGCTAAACCTGAGAAACATTTTTGACATGCATGAATCACAGCAAGAGGTCAAAATCCCATTTGAAAACAAACACTTTACAATCCTAGCTGGTATTTCTAGGAAAATCTATCCAGGCTGTTCTGTGGATTTAGTGTCATTTAATGCCATTCTGGTGAGTCTGGTATAGAACAGACTTACATATTTGCCTTTTCTGGTATAAACAAAAGTGCTTTTGTACTATACAGTTTAGAGTCAGTGGAGACTTTGAGTTACAGTCTTTCTTTTGTATCACTTTGGTAAAGATAACATGGTTGGTGTTGATATCGTACTCAGTAATTTACGTGTATGATTGAAACAAATCTTATTTGTGAGTGTTTTTTCCCTTATCTGAAGCTTTTTAATCTGACCAGCATGATGCTAGCTTCATGTTTCACTTAAATTTCAGGTTTGTTAGATTTGAATTGCGGATTATGTTGTTATGATGTTATACATCTGAGCAGTGCTTCTAAATGAATCCTAAAGATCAAACATGGTAAGCAGATGGACTTGACTATTTTTCTGAGTTCCTTTGTTAATTTGAGAAAATGCTTCCTCTTGTTAAATACATGGCTCTATAATTTATTGGATTTACAAGCATATATGTGTACAGCTTGTACAGTCACAAAACCAGGATAGTCCCTAGAGTGCCTCTGGCGAGCACAAACAATGACATTGAAGAGTTCAAACTGATTTTAGAACCTAAATGGATGAATCCAACATACTACTTCAGGTTTAGCAATTTCAGCATTATTATTTTCAAACCCATGCATGCAATATAGAGGGAAGGGTTCACCTTCCCTTTTACTCTGCCTTAGTGTGGCCATGTCTGAAGTACTGTGTCCAGTTCTGAGCCTCCCAGTTAAGGGAGACAGGGTGCTACTGGAGAGGGTCCAGCGGAAGGATACAAAAATGTTGAGGGGATTGGAGCATCTCCAGGTTGAGAGACCTGGGTCTTTTTAGCTTGGAGAAGAGAAAGCTGAGAAGGGATCTTATCAATGCCCATAAATATTTAAAAGGTGGGTTTCAAGAGGATGGGGTCAGAGTCTTTTCAGAGGTGCCCAGGGACCGGACAAGGGGCAACAGGCATAAACCGGAACACAGGAAATTCCACCTAAACATGAGGAGAATCCTCTTTCCTGGGAGTGTGACGAAGCCCTGGCACAGGCTGCCCAGAGAGGTTGTGGAGTCTCCTTCTCTGGAGACTTTCAA
>WUAM01000010.1:397460-407984 GCA_024336885.1 Actenoides hombroni
CCGCCCCCCAAATGCAGTTCTCCTGGGCCCAAATGGCAAGAACTGTAATGTTTAAACCCTGCTCTGAACACAGCCTGTGCTTGCTTTGGAGAGCTCTGACAGAATTCTTTGTGACTGAATTCCTCTTCATCTGTGTGTGTTTTGAAGGACAGGCTTCATGTGGCTATTATATTCTTCTTGGTATCTGAGATAATGCTATTTGAAAACAAAATAGGACCTATCTTGGAGCTCTTATTTCCTGCAGTCTCAAGCAAATATAATGGTTCATATGTAGACTCTGGCTGTATTTTCACAAGTATTTACATCTGTGATGGTGAGAATCTTGCTTTAAAAAATTGAGTGGTCTGAAGTAGAAGTGTTTGCTGACTCTGTTTGCTTAATGGGGTTCTGTTCCTTATGCTTTGGGAACTGATATAATACATGTATCCCTCTGTGCTCTAAACAAGCTTTCCCACCACTGTTCAATGTAGAGATCCAAGAAGGATTGTATGACAAGCATCATCTAATACTATGACATCGTTTCAGGGGTAATATCTTTTAGTATTTATGGAGTGTCATTTTTACACACTGCTCTGTTGTTTTCTTATTTCATTATTGGTACAATTTGCTAATGATAAGCACTGTAATTTGGCTGGATTGCAACGGTATGGAAGAATTCAATCTCTTGCAAGTCTGCTCTGCAAGATGTAGAAATAAAGACAGTGGAGGGAGGTAGTATTTTCTGAGTAATGGCATTTATAGCATCAGAAAATTACACAGAAGCATAAGAATCACACAGTGGGTTAACTGACTGCTCCAGTATTTACTGATACTGCTATTGTAACTTCAATATTACGAAATGATCATCAAAAATAAATAAATGAATAAAATCATAAAAGTCTAGATTTAAAAAAAAAAAGGAGAAAAAAAATCAGAAAACTGCACACAAAAAAATCCACAGCTGGAGAGAGATTGTTACATAGATTAAAGAGAGTATTTAGGCATGTGCTTCTCAGTGAAACACTTGTTACATTTGCTTCCTATGCTTTACGGTTCTAAATATGTTATTCATTGGACGGGTGAGGATTTACTGCAAATGTTCTTAATTCAGAAATTGAAAATATTCCAGAATCTCTCTCCTTTCCTTATGTGGTGATTAGAAATGTCTCTGTGCAGTGGAGATATCCTCAGTATTGCTTGTTGGGCTGCAGTGTTATGTACACACGCTGAGTTTTACATGAGTTGGGTAAGGATATTATGCCCTGGGTGTTTGAACTGCACACAGAAATACAGACAGCACTAGTCAGTTTTTTACAACTGAGTATGGCTGTTTGGTGTTCCCTAGTGTGGCAGGGAGAAAGCTGTGAAGTAGAATGCAGAATAGTCCAATAGTATCACAGGTCACTGTAAATTGATGCATATGACCAAACATGTACGTCTCAGCTTGTCCAGACTTTCTGCAGGGCTAGTGAAAAGGACACTTCTAGCATGCTTTCTCAGGTGCAGCTTAAGTTGTCCCAAGATTGATGATTCAGGTCAGATGAACTTGCCTATTCTTTACTGATAATGAAAGAGATTGTGAGGGCACAAGCATAGAGGTATATATTTACATGTGGTCAGATGAATGCCATGTCTAGAGTTTGGGTTTTGGCCTTGAAAAATACTAAATTACAGGTGTATTTCTGGGGCATTGGGTCCAATCTACTCAGCACTGGGAGAATACTTTGTTTGTTTGTTTGTTTGTTTGTTTTTCAACTTCGAAGAATAGGTTTAACATCTGGGATTCATTTTTACCAGCTTTGCAAATCATACAATGCCAAAGACAAGACACTGTGGAGCAGGGAGGGAATATAAAGGGATAAAAGCAACAATGAAAAGTCTCCCTAAAAAGTAAGTCAGTGTGTGGCTTGTCCCCTAGTGTAGGAATAAAGTAAACATTGGTTTACATGATCAAAGTAGCATTTGCATCTGTAGCTGTTCTGTAAGAAGTTAACACGTAGCCGTAAAATCCGTAGATACTCATTGGTTCTGCTGAATAGGATCTTCTGAGTTACTTCAGAGATGCTTCTGAAGACTCTGCATGCAGTCATCTTGCTGCCATAATGTGGACTGTGTGGACTGATGGCAGCATGAGTTCCTTTTCTTTCACAACTAGTAATCTGGTTATTCTCTTGCTATTTAAACTTGTGCTTGTGATTTATATTTCAGCTTGAGATCACTGACCTTCTGGAACCTTGTCAGAAGTTCTTTCAGTCACTGTTCTGTTCACCACAGTCCAGTTCCCAGAGATGTGAATTGTTGTACTTAAGTAAATTTACATTAAACTCCCAGGAAGCATAGTTTAGACAAGAATCAGAGCATAAACAAGATCATTGCTGCACTGTAACTGCCTAAACATGTTTGGTCAGGATTTGAACTGGTGGCCAGCTGGAACTGGAAAATAACTTACTTCTCCTGCTGTAGTGCTAGCCATAGTGACTCTTCATGCTGTTCTTGTTGGTTTTGAATTCCCTTCTGTTTCAGGTCATTGCTAGAAGCTTAATAGTACAGCATATGAGGAATCAATTTTATTTTGACTCTGCACTGTTACTCATTAGTGCATACATTGCATCAAAATGCAAGTCAGCCTGACTTGCACAAGTTACAATAAAGACACTTCCAGTATTGAATTCTATATGCTGCCAATTAAAAGAGAATAGTGTTTTTCCCCTCACACAGAGAGCAGATGCCTTTGATCATGATGGTAACAAATGATTTATTAGTGAAGAATTATGATGGGGAAACATGGCTAGTCAATGCCAGGAGATCACAGATCTTTAATTAAACTGCCTGCAGGCAGATTGGCCTAGCTGTCATTGTCTGGGGAGGAAAGCTGCTGCTTTCTACTTCAAGCAAAGATAGTCCTTTTCTTGAACCTTCATGATTTATAGTACTCTGCATAGATGCAAGTGATTGGATTCTGTTGCATTCAGCTACCATGAAAGGATTTGAAACTATTTTTCCTCTTGGCTGTATTCACTATTAAACCAAAAAAAAAAAAAAAAGAAATTCTAGAAAGGTAAATGATTTTTCCGTCTTGAGTCATCATTGGATCTCAATGTGTCAAGTGTCTCTTAAATCATGCTCTCAAATTCAGAAGACTTGAGAAGGTTACATTTGTGAGACTCGTCTTCTCAAAAAATCAGAAAAAAACTTTTGACCTTTACCTTTTTGTTCTTCACAAATTCTGCCTACTTAAATCCCCTGCTTACATTACCGTTGTGCCCCTCCATATTCCTGGGGGACTGTAGGACAGCAGTGCTATATTGGACTTGGTTGTTTTATCCCTTTGGGCTTGCTGAAAGACCTCAGCTCAAGCTAAATACAACTACAGGATAAATTAGGCAATGCTAGCAGTTCAGTGTTGGTTTTGATTTCTGCTGCCTTCTTACTGCTAACACCTGTTCGTTTTACCACCATATATTACTTTGAATACCTTGCTCTAAAGTCTTGCCACCTAGTTAACCGAGACTTTATATTAGACACCTCATTAATCTGTGGTCCTTCTGTGGCCCGTTGTCCAGAGATGCCTCTTTCCATCGACAAAGTTATAATAGACAGCACAACTTGGGGTTGTCTGTGATTTAAACGTGAGATCAAAGACTCTGATGATGTCAAAGTGGTAGTGTTAATTTCATTTAATAGCCACTCCTTTTCTGTGACACTGAGCCAGGAGATGGTAGCCTGTGGCAAGCAAAAGATCTTCCTGACAAAACATCCTGCTGCTCTCCAGTACTACACCATGATACGTGAAACCTGGTCTTGACTATTCACCACAGCTTGCAGTACCCCCACTGGGTTTGCTTCTGGGAACAAGCAGCAGAACTTCACATGAGCTCAAGGACTGTGTAGTAGCCCTTTCTGCTCCCCAGCTCTCTGTGTGGGCTTGACCATTCCCATCCCTTCAAGTCTCTGAATCGTCAAAGATACTTTGGTGTTTTAAAGGGGAAAGGACTGAATTCTGCTAAAGCAGCTCTGTCATTCGGCAAAGTTCAGTTTTAGAAGGAGCAAGATAAACATGAAGAAGGGAAAGAAGAGTTTAAGGTTATTTACTGCACCAACAGGACTTAAGCAGTGGCTTTTCAGAAAGCTTCTGGTTCCTGTCTAGCCCTATTCAACTTCTTCCACTCCACAGCAATTCAGTCTGGGATTCCACACACAGCACTGAATCCAGAAGCATTTAGGGAGTTCACCTGAGATGTAAGGATGTCCAAACTATCTGCTTGAACAGCACAGTAGATCTTCTGTGGTGAAGTACCTCCGGAGATAAAGCAGGGCCCATGACATCTTGCTGCTTGGGCTGTAACATGGGTTTTCTGTTGTCGAGACTCAGAGGGAGATCTATAAACACACGTATCCACCCCATTGTGTCAAGTGGGTGTAAATGGTATTGTTTGTCAGATGATTTTTCAAGCCATATCTCTATAGGGAGCCCAATCAGTGAAATAGATTTTACTCCTGTTGGGTATTACTCATTTTCATTGTTACTATAATCAAGGGCGATAATTCACATGGCGGTAGAGCTGTGTGTCTGAGTCACAGGCATTGTGCTAGGTTCTGCATAAACATGACCAGAAGTTTATTAATTGCTGTGAGACTGTGAGTGTAGAACAAAAGGCAGCAGGATGAGTGCAGGCTGGAAAGGGATGGTTTCCCCTAGGAAATGGTATGTTTGACGTGCATTTTGGTGTTCTACCTTTTCCTTTCAACAAGGGGAATGGAGTTTTAGCCTTTCAGTTCTGAAATCCAACTGGCAAATCCCAGCATTTCTGCAGAGTAGTCCTAAAATGTGTGTGCCACTAACACAGCAATGTTTGTTGCTGGGTATTAGCGTCGGCAGGCCAGAATCTGTTTTGTTTGTTGTCTGTTAGTCCTACAGATAATTCAGAGTTGTGACTTATGCTTTATTGACCAAAGATCCTTGTGGATCCTTTATGTGTGTAGGATTTGTGGCAGGTGATCAATAAAATGGGCTCATAAGCTCTGAACTTTTCTCTCTGTCTCCTTCTCATGCACAGGCACACATACTTGCAGCAAGCTGGAGTATGATATTTCTAAAGGATTTATGGCTGTAGATGAAGCTTTTTTACCTGTAATTTGAAAAGAGCTAATATATCTATGTTATTTTAACAAATGTCCCATTTCGAGGACTGCACATTTAGTCAAACTGACTTATTTTTATGTCGTCAATAGACTGTTTGTTGCAAGTCAAAGATTAATTAAAAATTCCTGTGCTAAGAGTTCCCTTCTCAGTTGTAGTGCACAGTTGCTCAAACTTTCTTCTCTATAATTGCAGGGATCCAACTGAGGTCTTTGTTGTGTTTTCATGTGTGCTTGATTTTACTCCATGTGTGTGTGTAACTGCATCCTTTGCTTATCCTTCATTTGCTTTTCTTCTGCATCTTAATGTGCTGTGGCTGAGAGCTGGACATGATTTTGAATGTTTGAGCTAGAGCTAATCTGTCATTTCTGCAGCTGTGTTACAGTCTTCCTGAATTAGCAGAATTATTGTTTAAGGACAGCAGACAAGTAAATCCCAACAGCTTTCCCAGAGTCTCACAAAATAATTGCTAATACTTGAACTGTCGAAGAAAACCCTCTGACAAGACTGGAAACTAAAGAGACTGAAGATAAAACCAGATGGTTAGGTAACTGCACACGGTTCTTACCCTTAAATATTCTCAAATGCTTCACAGTGAAAGGTAATCAAAGGCTGTGCAAAATTAATCAAATCAGATTACATGGGGAAACTAAACAAAGTGGTTTGCACAGTCTGGGCATTTCATATTGAAATCTGGAGCCTGATGAGAAGGGTAGCTGGACACCAGATGGGCAGTCACAGTGAAAGGTAGCTGTTACCATCTCAGCAGCACTGAGCAGACCTGATGAAACCGTAACAAGGTGCATGTGAGTCTTGATGCTTTGAAGAAAATCAGTCGGAATCTAGAGATGTGCTGCCAAACCACAACCATTTTTTTGGGGGGTGAGCCAGGCTGAGGAAAGAAAAGAGAACATGCATCGTGGGCTAGGAGCACGTGGTGTAGTTCTTGGAAAACATCCAGCAGTGCTGGGGAAAGAGACCTGCTGAAAAGGATTTTAACAGACAATTTCACTACATGACTTTGGTGTTTCCAGCTCAGCTCTGGCAGAACCTACCTTGAAATTCTTCTACAAAATGCGTGTTGAGGTCTGTAAGTGCCACCATGTGTTGAGTGCTAAGCATAAAGTAAGGTCACGGATATTTTAAAGCATGAAAAGAAGGGATGGGAGCAAGGCATGTGTTTTGCTTCTGAGCCTAGAGGGGATTATTCATTGCCTTTGGAATCTGCACATAGATTGTTGTGGTGTAGGCTGTCGGATCAATTCCTGCTGCAAATAAATCATTGCTGTTGAGACAGGGATGTACTTGGTTCAGTGTTTGTTTTCTAGCTTTCATTGTCAGAGGGAAGAAGGAAAAGAGACATAGCACTGACAAAAAAACCCATCACCTTGAGGAAATCTTGCCTGAATTGTATTTGAGAAGAACAAAAATAGCTTTTGCTTGGCTAGCGCGAAAACATTGTTTTTCAATGATAGCATTTCCATTACTGATGCTTCAGTGCCTCTGTCATGATATAGCATCATTCTGTACAAAAATCTTGAATTTGAAAATATGTCTCTCAGAAAGCCACAGTCTCATCCCTCAGTTGTATCCTTAAAGTGAAATTCTGGTATTTAGCTGTGCAACACTGGGTAATAGTGTCAACAGAATGAAGTGCTTATTGTACGTACTGTTTTTGTAACCTCACCTTTTCGAGAGGTGAATTATGAGTTATGAATGATTCAGTCCTGAATTCCTTCCTAAATGTGTTCCTAAACAATCCTCTGACCACACAAAAGCGTATTAGAGGTTTATGGGTCAAATATACCTCTCTGTAAAGAACCATTGGAGTTGTGTATCATCTAGTCTTTATTATCTTCTCTTTCTTTCCATTGTTATTAAATTCTTTAATTTTCAGTATTCTTAGACTAGCAAGAAACAGGCTGAGTAGGAGCTGAAGATAATATCTTTTAGGTTTGAGTAAACATTAACTTCAGTAAAACACTTTATTCTACAGATCTACAAGCATGTAGTTCAGGAAGGAACTGTTTCCAGTTTCATCTGGAAACAACATCTGCCAGATCTGTACGAAAAAGTATTTTCTTGTTGTTTTTTTTAAATAGGTGTCCTACGTATTGCTGTATTGGTTTAACATACTAAAGAAACAAACTTCAGAGTTCTTAGAAATGCTGAACGCCATGTCTTTTTTTTTTAAGTTAAAATGGATTTTCATCATTTCTGGATTCCTGAAAGGTACATTATAAGGATTTCAAAATAAGCCAGTTTAAAAGACAAAACTTTTAACATCCCTTGAGTAAGAGAAGGGGTGACAGCAGAGCTTTGGCAGAAAGAAAAAGAGTCCTTTTACTATAGCAAAATACGTTTCCTCACCTGCCTATCTCCAAAGAGTGTTTTATTGCAATTTTTTTTTTTTTTTTTAGATAAATAGCCCAGTTCTTTTCTATATTGTCTTTTTAATTTGTGCTACAGGATACCACATTCAAACCTTAAAGGCTGACTGCTGCTTTTAAGCAAGGCAAAATGAAAGGCTTTTATTCCGAACAGAGTTGTATTTTCAAAATGGCAAAAGCAATTTCTTTGCAGTCAAAGAATTATTTTGATGGAAAGTCTAATTCTTCCGTCAGTTTCAAATAAAACCAGTAACTTTTCCAACAGAAAAAAACCCAACAATAAAACCACCACAAAACAAACAAACAACCGAAACAAAACAGAAGCAAAACATGAGCATATCAAAACACTTAAATATCAAAATCTTAATTTCATAATTTTTAGACTGAAGTGTACTCCTTTGATTTCCATGGGTGAGCTGCAAAGTAAGAAATTTTCTTTTTGCAAGTAGACAAAAGCGTATCACCAAGAATGGGTTGGAAAAAAGAGGCACTTTTTAAAGGGGGTGGTTGCTACTTGCATGAGGAGTTAGGAACTATTGCAGTACAGGTCAGCCCGAAAGTCCAGCTTGTCTTATCAGTCTGGGACAAGAAGGGCTAGTGTAAAGAGATAGAAAGGAGTACAGATGCCCTGCTGTCCCAGCAGGGCATCTTGGGCTGATATTATGGTTACAAGAAGATGGAAACCTGGAGTGTGAAAGGCACAACAGGAAAAAGCCCCTAGCGCTGCAAAAGCAACCAAGAAAGCTAAGCACACAACTGAGAAAGCCTCTTTTTCTACTGAAAAAGCTCCTACAAAGGCAGCACCTGAGCAGCAGATAGTGATTTCTGTGTTGGTGGAGGATGTTAATTTGCCAGACCCTTGGCTTTGTTGAGAACGCTGCTGACTTTCAGAAGGAAATAATGTTCAACACCAGATTCCTGGGGAGAAGTGTAAGAACAAGACTGGAAAACAGGGACATCTCCTTGACGTGCTGTCTGTTTCTGAGCTGTGGGTGGTTTTTTCTATTTAAAAATGCAGACTTAATCTTCCCTACATGGATTTATCCAGCCACTTTTGGTACCCCTCTAAAACATTTCTGATTTGCAATTTTCTGTGGCAAATGCTCCTTCAGTGTAAGTATACCTTGGGTGGAAAAATATTTTGTTGCCTGACAGCTTCTTTTGAAGCTTTTTGAACCTCTTGTGCTAGGGCAGACAGCAGTCAGAAACTCTCCAGTTCTCTGTGCTGCATGCTGCTTCCTCATGTTGTCTCTTCTCCAGCATTTTCAGGTGCTTATTATAGAGGGCCTTGCCTCTGGAGAGCATTGAGCTCCCTGGTTTTCTACCAGCTTCAGTGGTACCTTAAGGAATCCAGCACCTTAGAGGAGGTACTTGGTATTTCATCAGCTTAAGCTCATATCAGGGGGACCTTTGGAATTGGCAGAGATTTTATGCTAGTCTTAGTGTAAGTTGTTTACTCAGTTACTGGTTTTGTACCAAATTTGAGTTGTTTCTGATTCAGTATACATCTTGCCAGGTTTTGAGCTGAAACTTGACTATGAGTAGATCGAGGAGTATTTGTTTTTATTGGGCTATTTTTTTGCACAACTTGAATTTCCAAGTATGTGTTATCTCTCTGCACCTCTGAGATAGTTGTTAATTTTCTGCCAGTAATCTGTTGCGTGGAGGTAATTGTGATGTGCACTGTAACTCTTCTATCAACGCAAATGAGTTTGTCAGAATTCAAGTTTCAAGGGCAGATTTATGAAGTTAAACCGATTGAAACCCAGTGCTGAATCTGATCAGCTTTCAGCTCTGGTATGCATGGGAGCTGGGACTTGTACTAGATTTGTAAAAACATTTATGGTGGTGTGCCAGATGCAGTTGTAAAATCGCTTCATTCTCCTTTTTCAGGCAGACAGAAATAACAGGGACAGTCAAATGAGTGGCTTGTGATTTGCCGCAGGCCAGCAGAAGTCTAGCACTTCTGTTCTGATTGCCAGTTACCATCGTGCTGGTTCCCACACTGCCATGTGCTAAGCATCAGCTATGTACTAGAGACTTCACCTTCGCTTCCAAGTTCTGGGACTTGGCTTGAATGTTGTTCTTATTGTTTCATTTCATTTCTCCTTCTATATCCCATTTCCTACTCTGAATCATTTTTCAACACAGACATTGGTTGTGATGCAAAATAACCTTTTCAGTGTAGTATGTCACTCAGAGTCACAGAACCATTAAGGTCGGAAAAGACCTCTAAGATCATCAAGTCCAGCTGTCTCCCCAACAGTATCATGATCACTAAAACCATGTCCTGAAGTGCTACATCTACATGTTTTTTGAACACCTCCAGGGATGGTGACTCTGCCACTTCCCTTGGCAGCCTGTTTCAATGCCTCACCACTCTTTCAGTATAGAAAATTTTACTAATATTCAATCTAAACCTCCCCTGGCACAAATTAAGCTCTTCTGTGAGAAGAGACCAACACCCACCTCACTATAGCTTCCTTTCAGGTAGTTGTAGAGAGCTATAAGGTCTCCCCTCAGCCTATTCTCCAGACTAAACAATCCCAGTTCCCTCAGCTGCTCCATAAGGCATGTTATCTAGACCCCTCAACAGCTTCATTGCCCTTCTCTGGACGTGCTTCAGCACCTTGATGTCTTTCTTATAATGTGGTACTCAAATCTGAACCCAGTAATCAAGCTGTGGTGTCACCAGGGCCAAGTGCAGGGGCACCATCACTGCCCTGCTCCTGCTGGACACACTGTTTTTGTTAGACGCCAGGATGCTGTTGGCCTTCTTGGCCACTTGGGCATACTGCTATGTCATGTTCAGCTGGCTCTCTGCCAGCACTCCCAGATCCTTTTCTGCCAGGCAGCTTTCCAGCCACTCTTCCCCAAGCCTGTAGCATTGCCTGGGGTTGTTGTAACCTAAGTGCAGGATCTGGGACTTGGCTTTGTTAAACTATATACAATTGACATTGGCCCATCAATCCAACCTGCCCAGATCCCTCTGCAGCCTTCACTTAGAATCACAGG